>CM028380.1:4894397-4967182 GCA_013146195.2 Codonopsis lanceolata
GAGGGATAAGGCCGATGAAAGGATCGGAAGATGGCGAGTTGGAGGCCAAGTTGAAAGTGCGCTTGACCAAAAGCGACCAATTAAGGGTTGAGATAGCCGCGACAGCGAGGAGGAGGTGGTGGCGAGTCTGAGCTCGCTTGCTTATGATATGGAAGCTTTAAGTTACATGGAGACCTAGAGTGCGAGGCTTTTCGGGCGTGTGGCAATGGAGTGCGCCGATGCGGATGTGGTGAAGATGGCAAACCTTCTTTTGGTCGGAATGCCAGAAGTGCTTCCTCGTTGGTGCCCTTTGATGATTTTGAGATGTCCAGTTAGGGATCTTAGGCGTTGCGGCCCAAGCTCCTGAGTGGTTGCCTCCTCCTGTTGAAGCTAACAATTTTTTCACCCTGCTGGCTCAAGAAAATGTATACGTAAAGGAGAGCTATCGCTGCTTTATAGTGCCGAGGCAGGCCACCCCTCCACAGGCGCATTTTGTTGGTGATCAGTTAATGGCCGAGTTGGAAGGCCGAGAAAGCAGCGAGGGAGGAGCTTTCGAGAGTCGATATATTTCCGAGCAAGCGAGGAGGAGCTGGTGAGACAGGAGGGGGTTTAGCCTAGGAATTTTAACATCTTTTTAAAGACAATGGTTTCAGACAATGGTTATATGTAATCTTTTATTCTTAGTGTAAATTGTAAGTATGTTTTTGTTGTCAGTTGGTTTTTTCAATACGCAAATATTTTTCTTCTGTATGATGCAAGTGTTTTCTGCCTATATATAAGCGGTCTTGAATTAGCGAGACAGTGCGATCTCGTTTTGGCGAGACAATGCGGCCTCGTATTGGGGAGATAATGCGATCTCTTTTTGGCGAGACAATGCGGTCTCGTTATTGGCGAGATAATGCGATCTCGTTTTGGCGAGGCAATGCGGCCTCGTTTTGGCGAGATAATGCGATCTCGTTTTGGCGAGACAATGCGGTCTCATATTGGCGAGATAATGCGATCTCGTTTTGGCGAGGCAATGCGGCCTCGTTTTGGCGAGATAATGCGATCTCGTTTTGGCGAGACAATGCGGCCTCGTTTTGGCGAGATAATGCGATCTCGAATACATGGTTTGAACAAGTTTTTTCGCTTGAAAATTTCCCTTTCATATAAGAAGATTACAGATCATTGATAATATTTTTTCAAGTGGTATGAATGCCAAGGGTTTTTCAGGGGAGTTCCGTCTGGTTTCGCGAGCCTGTAGGTTCCTGCTCGAATGCTGTCTGTGATTTTGTATGGTCCTTCCCAATTGGGAGAAAGCTTGTTTCTTCCCGGCTTGTTGCTGTTACTCGATTTTTCTCAACACCATATCGCCGGCCCAGAAACGTGAGGATTCACCCTTTTGTCATGATGGGCTGCTTGAGCTTTTTTGTAGTTGATTGCGCTTCATCAGGGTTTGAGCCTTCTTTCTTGAGGTAGTCAGGTCGAGTCCTTGATTACGTGTTCGCTCTTCATTGAAATGGATGACTCTTGCGATTGGGAGGCCATTTCGGCCAGGGCCATGGCCTCGGTTCCATATGTCAGGAGAAAGGCGTTTCCTCGGTTGAGCCTCGGCGAGGCGTTCGGATGCCGTAAGGCGGTAGGAAGCTCCTCGAGCCAAGCACCTTTCTTGTCATCTAACCTTCTTTTCAAGGCATGAAGTATTTGCTTGTTTCCGGCCTCGCTTGGCGTTCCTTGAGGGTGTGCTAGAGGACTTCCAATGTTAGAATTCCTCTTTCCTGCTTGGCCGGTGTGAATGCGTTTGAAAAGCGTGTGAGTGATACGTCTGATGGCTCTTGGTAATCAGTATCTGAGAGAGGACATTGTCTCGGATGAAGTCGATGGCCTGTTCGGTGATGCTTGCTAAGGGTTTGGCCTCGATCCATTTAGTGAAGTCCCACTTGCCGCTCATAAACTTGTTCTTTCCTTTGGCGAGGAATGGCCGATTAGGTCCGGTCCCATTTCGAAAAACCATCTTTGCGATTAGGTGTTTGAGGTGCCGAGGGTAATCTTGGAATATTAGCGAACCTTTGACACTTGTCGCATTTTACGTATGCCTCGGCATCCTTTCTCAGCGTCGGCCAATAGTATCGGTGAAAAATGACCTATCGGCCAAAGTTCGAGCCCACTGGATGGCTACCACACCCTCCATATGCCTCGGCTAGTAATCCTTGTGGATTTACGGTCGAACACACATAAGAGGGCTTTGTGAAGGATCGCTGTATAGTACGTCCCCGATTAAAGCGTATCGTGGGCCTTCTTGCCATTGCCCATCCTTCTTCAAAATCATTGGGTAGTGTCCCATGGCCGATGTACTTTGATGTCATCGATCCAACACTCGCTTTGTTCAGCATCAATACCTTCTTTTATCAATGGGCGGGGTATCGAGGATTTCAATCCATGTTTACGGGGGGAGCTTCGCCGAGTTCACTAGTGGCCATTTTGAGAGGTAGTGCGCCTCGTGTTTTCCTCCCTTCCTATTTGTTCCAACTCCCAAGGTATTCAAATTGGGCGAGGACACTTCGCGGCTAGTGCTCGGTATTTGTCGAGGGTTGGATGGTTTACCCCATATTCCCAGAAATACGCTTCACGGCAGTGGGAGTCGGCGAAGATCAAGATTTAGTAGCCCCTATCTCGGCGGCAGTTCAACGCCGGCTATCAAGGCTTCGTACTCGGCGGCGTTGTTCGATGCAAGTTTGGGAAGTCGGTTTCAGGCCTTGCGATTTCCGTTCCATCGGTGTAATGAGGAGAATGCGCTCCGTTTCCATTTTTGGGCGATCCATCTACGAACAATGTCGGTGAGGTGGTCGCGTTTTGCGAGGACACTCTTGCACGGGCACTTGCTCGCTTGTGGAAGGTCCTTGATGCGCGCATCGCTTTCTCCTTGCAGAGGTGAAGGAGGCTTCGGCAATGAAATCGGCCAAGATTTGAGCTCGATGGTTTTTCTTGGAAGGTAAACAATTGCATACTCAGTCAACTCGATGGCCCACTTCATCATTCTTCCGGCAACATCGGGCTGTGTAGTATTCTTCGCGAGAGGCAAGTCGGTATAAACCCGATTTCGTGGGCTTTGAAATCGACTTCGGTTTTCTCGCCGTTATCATTAGCGCGAGAATCACCTTCTCGATGTGCATGTACCTCGTTTCTACTTCGGTCGGTGCATGTGATACATAGTAGATGGGTTTACGAAGTCCTCCTTCCTCTCTTGCACACCAGATGCTATGGGCGTGTCAGATTCTAGAGAGATAGACAAAGAGTCTTTCTCTGGTGTGGGGCGACTTAGCTTAGGGGTAAGCTAGAGGTATTTTTGAGCTCGAAGCGAGGTCGCATTCTTTGTCCCATGTGAATTTTCTCGCTCCTCTTAGGATTTTGAAGAAGGGAGGCTTTTTGGTGATTTCGAGATGAACCTTCCCGCTACTATTCTTCCATTCAATTTGTTGAACTTGCTTGATGCATATTGGGACCTTCATCTCGGCAAGTGCTTTTATTTTCTCGGGATTTGCCTCAATGTCGCTCATTCACCATGTACCCCAAAAACTTCCTCGCCGTTGCGCCAAGGCACACTTGGCGGGATTGAGCTCATCATTTTGTTCTTTTCGAGGTTTGCGAAGGTTTCTACGAGGTCGTCTATGTGGCTGTTTCCTTCGTTTTAATCACCATATCATCTATGTAGGCCTCCACATTCCTCCCCAAGCGATTGCCGAAGACTTTGTTCACCATTATTTGGTAGGTGGCCCCGCGTTTTAGGCGAGACGGCATCATATGTTATAGCAAGAGAGTGCTTTGCCGCTCGGAAGGCTGTATTCCCTTGGTCCTCTTCCACATCGATTTGGTGGTACCACGAGTAGGCGCCCAGCTTAAAATTTTGTATCCCGAGATAGAATCGACCAGTTGATCTATCCTCTGTAGTGGGTACCAGTCCTTCGGGCACGCTTCATTCAGGTTGGTGAAGTCCACGCACATCCTCCATTTTCCGTTATTCTTTTTGACCATCACGACATTTGCAATCCACGTAGGGTAGTGGATTTCTCTTATGATCTTGGCCCGAAGAAGTTTGGCTCTTTCCTCCTTGATTGCCTCTTACTTTTCCGGGGAGAAATACCTCGGCTTCTGCTGGATAGGTACAAATGCTGGATTGATGCTTAATCGGTGTACTGCTACATCCTCGGCAATGCCTTCCATATCCTCGGCTTGCCATGCAAAGACATCGATGTTCTCTCTTAAGAACTTCGATTATGGCTCTTCCTTTTCGCCAATTTCCATTCCCACCTTTATTTTCTGGTCGGGTAGTTGAAGTTTATGATAACTTCTTCTACATCTTCCATAGGCTGTATGATTGGATGGTCTCGAACATCGAGGCTTTCGATTTCAGTTTTCTCGGTCTCGGCACTCAATGTTCCCTCTTCCAGACGCGGGCCAACTTCCTTGGCTTGCTTTGGTTGCTACGGGGTGGAGCTTTCCCCGTCGAGCCCTCGGGCTCGTTTGGCGGCCTGTTCATCTTCTCTTCCCTCGGCCTCCTCAGGCCTTTTCAATCTTTTCTCCGCCTCTTTTTTCTCATTGATGAGGTACTCTAAGGTAGTACGAGCATCATTCTTAAGGACCCCTACCCCGAACGAGGTCATGTACTTGACCCGTGATGGGCCATTGATGCTACCATTCGAAATTTGGCGGGATGGTGCTTGTAGAGGATGGCGTTGTATGGGGAGGGGAGATCAAGGACGAGGAAAGTGACTTCTTCGCTTCTAGTGGTGTCTCCCTCGCCGAGGCTGACTTTGAGTGCCACGGTTCCTTTGGCCGTGACCTTGTGGCCTGTGAAGCCCTCCAGTTGGACTCGGCTCGGAGTGAGGTGGGTGTCACCGAGCCCTAGTGCCAGAAAGCACTTATAATACATCACATCTCTTCCCGCCCCTGTATCTATCAAGACTCGTTTAACTAGGCTGTTGTGAATGCCGATTTGCAGAGTTAATGGGTTTTGACGGGCATAATCATTGACCACCAGCTCGGTATCCCTGAATACCATTTCTTGCTCAACCATCCCATCCATGATGTTTTCCGCCGAGCTGTTCAAGCAGTTGATGGCATTCTTCAACTGTGTGATACTCAGGTTTCTTCAGGATGGTATTTACCAGCGGCCGGTTGTCGGGCATGCATTGTCGCCCGGAGCCCTCGGTCAGGCGCAATGTGGACCTCTCTCGCCACAAACCTTCTATCTCCCTCGTTTATCAACCTCTGTATTGCTCTTTTGAGCTGTATGCATTCCTCCGTAATATGGCCAATCTCGTTATGGAAGCTGCATCTTTTTCGTTGATTTCGCCCCTCTACAGGTGACCTCATGGGGAATGGTGGACGTATCTTGTTTTCTCTCAGGAAAACGTCCATTATGTGTTCTCTAGATTCATTGAGGGGGGTGAAGTCTTCCAATTCGAAGTCTCGTCTTGGCCCCCTGATCTCGCCAGTGAATTTGGCGCTTCTTTCCTCCTCCCTTCTTTTCGCCGAGTTGGCGTCCTCTTGCCGAGCTTTCCCCTGCTCTTTCCCCTTATTCGCGAGCGTCTGGTCTGGAAGGGACGTGACCGCTCGTGAGCTTGTCGTGGTGGGGGGTTGCTCGCCGTCAGCAGAGAGCCACCCTTTGGTATTAAGAACATCTCGCCCCGATTGTGTCCTTTGGTCGCATGAGGAGCTACGTTCGGCGGTTCCCTCGTACACAGAAACACATCCTACGGAGGTGTCGGGAATATCTGGGATTTGGTCCAGGACCTCTTTGAAGCGTGCCATGTATGCCAGTACGGTTTCTCCAATCTCTTGTTTAACGCTACACATGTCTGTCTCGCTTTTTGGGAGAGCACCTGCCGAAGCGAACTTTTTTCAAAAATGCCCCTTTAAAGTCATCCCAACAGGTGATAGAGTCGGGTGCTAACCCGTTGTACCTTGTTGAGCACGCTTTAGGGTCGGCGAACACCAAGCACCATATGTCGTCGATGCAGTTACGATGATCATTTTCAACTCGAACCCGACACGTGGTCGAGGCGTTGTGTTACCGGTGTAGTCCTCAAAGTGAGGGATCTTTACTTTCGAAGGCTCTTCCACCTCCCTTATTTGCTTAATGAATGGCCCTCCAATTTTTTTGATGGCCGAGTTAATTCCTGAGCTCTGCCGAGCCTCTAACTTCTCCATCCATGCCCTAATCTCGGCATCTGTCATCGGTCTATCGCCTGCTTGAGAGCCTATGGCTTGTGTGGGGATGCGAGTAGCCCACTTTATGCACTGTGGTACCTCAAGCTCTTCCTCGACCATGTTTCGTTGGGGACCCCGAGGCAAGCCTCCTTTGCTAGTTGGCGAGATGGATGCTTAGAGATCCGAAGGGAGCCTTGTTAGTCGAGGCGGGCGTAGGGCCGAGATTCTCCTTCCTCACTTTCGGCTCGACAGGTTATCCGCACTGGGGAATCTAAGGCGAGAATGAATGAGCCGTCCTAGACCCCTCGCCGGCAACCCTCTTCCCAAGTCTTGATTTGACATTGGTGGTAAACTTTGCCTTTTTGGCTTTTGTAGTTTCCACCCTCTGCCAAACCGAGTTGGATCGCGTCGGGGTGCTTTGCACGTTGATTATGGGCTCGGGTTCGGGGCAGGGCTTTGTCTTAGCTCGTGCATCTTAGTCTCGGCTTCCTGTATTTTCGTGCACAAGGTCTTTTGGTGCTCCCAATACGCATACTCCTGTTCGGCCTCTTCTTGAGTCGTTGGTCTATTTGTTTTACCACACGGTTCCTCCTCGTTGGCCCTGGAAGACTCGACCTCTCGGGGGTCGGCGTCAGTGTCTCTCTATTTTTGTTCGAGAGCCGTTTGTTCGGGCGATCCCGTTGGTCCCTGGCCGAGCACCTCGGGTAGCCCGGAGTTCCCCCTACGTCCCTCACCGTCTTTGCTCGGCATGCTCCTTTTCGGGCGAGGTTGCTTTTTGATTTTACCATCCTTTCTCGCGGCGGGGGTTACGTTCTTTGAGGTTTGCTTTTGGATTTTACCATCCTGAAAAGTCGTTTCGGCAACGGAACCAAAGCGATCACGCAAAATGTGTGGTGATCTGTGTTTTCGATCACGTGTGAGTGAGGATGATGTGGCAGCCTCTGGTTCGTCCTCTTCGTTTGACCTGTACAAAATAAACAATAAACTCCGTTAAGGTGTCGGGTTGGCCCGACTATAACCCTCCGGCGTAAGAGTCAGACTTCCGGTAGGGAATTGGTAATAAATAGGCCATGATAATTGTTTGATAGGAAGTAGTAATAAGAGAGTTGTGATATTGCTGAAATTACTTACCTTGCCCTGAATGTGGGTTCTCATATTTATACCTGAAGTTTATGGCGACGTGGCAGCTAATAATTGGGGAGCACAAAGCGGCTGTTATTAAATGCGTTGAGGGTATTCGTCAGGAATGAGTGAACTGTGCATTTGTCGAGAGATGGTAATGGCGTGCGGCGGTTTTCTCGAGGGAAATGGTTTGTCGGGGTGAATGATTGAGGCCGAGGCCGAGTGGTTTTTGTGACGAGCAGCTTTTATTATTTGCCGAGTGAGGATAATGAAGACTGATTGGGTGGTGGGGCCGAGGGTTCCCGTGGTCTGTTAGGCGAGTCGTGGCTGGGCTCGTCACAGTGCCGAGGGTCATGATGCCGAGGTTGAAGTGATTTATCTTAGGGGTAGTGGTCCTGTCCTCGCAACGTGTGGCTCTGCAGGGGGGACCCTCTTTGTGCCGAGGGTAGGGGCTTTTGCATGCCGAGGGTCAATCCCTCAGTTTAATCCTTTCAGTTTTAAAATAGAAAGTAGACAATGTTTAGGATGTACCTAGAAAATGTTACGGAAAACTATATATGAATAAATATAAAAAAAATGTATTCTAATATTAATGCACATATTGAATATAAAATAGTGTTGAACTTTAAGTAATTTTTCTTTAGTAACCCTCAATTTATCATTAGTGGTGTTTAATCAATGTCTATTTTTTTTAATCAAACAATTACAAATAAAAATTTGATAATTGATATGAAAAAAAACGTTTTAAAATAGAAAATTGACAATTGTTAGGATGTCCCTAAATAATCTAGTTGACATTAATTTTAGAACGTAATAAGCATTTATTAAAATTATAATTTATAAATAGTGTGCATAAACTTTATTTATATTTCTAAATAATTTATTTGTTGAGTGAAATATTGTGTGTAAGTAAATATGTGCAATTGTGAAAGGAGGCGAAGGGTGCTCGAACATTTGGAAAATGACTTACGGAAAATGAATCCGTAAGTCATTTTCCAGAAAAGAAACATTCATTTTCCATTGACTCGGAAAACCTTTTACGTTGACTTCATTTTCCTTAGGTTACCAAACACCGAAAAATGAGGAAAACGCTTTCCGAAAATTATTTTTCGTGAAACAAACGGAGCCTAAGTGTACTAACTCTTGCAGGTCTGAAGCACTTTCGGCTATAGCTGTACCTACAATAGTACCTATTGACTATGATCATCCTGATAGTTCTCAGTGAAGACTCAGATCAACAGCTCTTTACATTCAATGCATTCAACATAATATGGTTGTTGCTTTCTTCTCTTTTTCCAACAGGCAAAAGGTTTCTCTCTTATATATATCGCCATTGAACTTGAAGAACTTATGCTTTGAAAATATTTTACAACCTTCAAGCTTTTAACTCCAATGCATTCAAGAGATCCTTAGCAGATCTGCAAGGTCTCTAACAATAACAAGAAGTTGCTCCAATCATTTACATTCCTTTGCTTCTTTATTGTTGTTTCATTAACTATTCTAAGCACTGTGATTATTATGTCTAATAGTTAATCACACCATTCACCAAACACTTGTCAAATATTTTTGTACATAATCCATTAGTGATTTATGTAAATGAACTTAGTGGAAAACATAGTGGACATTTAAAATCAAATGTTATTGCTTTGGTGGTGGGCGTAGCACTATTTGGTCGAATCATCTCAAAATCTCTGAGCATTTTACTTACTGCTTTAATTTCTATATCCTCAACTGTTTATCTTGTCTACTATTTTGTTATCCTTCAGCTCTACTTTTTGAGTGCTACCAAGTCTACTGTTAGTACTTAACAGTAGACTTAGTATTTATTTCATATGTTCTTTCTGCTACTATAACCATACCTATAGTTGCACAAGTATACATTAGAAGGAAATTAACTCAAAAGTTTGTAAGTGTACCTAGGCTATTCAACCCCTCTTCTAGCAATTAGTACTGTGCACTTTGGGACTAACAATTGGTATAAGAACCTAACTCTTCGAAAACTAGTTTTTCCAAGACTAAACTATTGTGAGACAGATCCAATGGAACAAACACATTACATGGTGCCTACATCAAGTGCGAACTACGTCACAATATTGGATGAATGTCACTTCAATGTATGGAAGGACAAGATTATGCACCACTAAATTCTATTCATAACAAATTATGGAAAGTTTGTGGAATCGATAGCAAAGCTATAACACTACTAGAAAAATGACCTTTAGTGACGGAATTTTTAGGTCGCTAAAACAATATTACGTCGCTAATGGCTCCCAAATGAAGGAATTTTTTCGTCGATCGTCCGTGATTTGTCGTCGCCAATGTCCATACCGATTTCCGTCGCTAAAGGTTAATATCGGCGATGGAAATTTCCGTCGATAAAGGCTTTTAAAAAATAATTAAAATTTAATTTCATCGACGGAAATTTCCGTCGCTAAAAGCTTTAAAATTGAATTAAATTTGAATTTCAGCGGAAAAATTCCGTCGCTAAAGGCTTTAAAAATTTGAATTAAATTTGAATTTCGGCGGAAAAATTTCGCTAAGCTAAAGGATTTTAAAAATTAATTAAATTTGAATTTCAACGACGGAAAATTTAAATCGTTAAAGGCGTTTAAAAATTAATTAAATTTGAATTTCAGGGACGGAAAATTCGTAACTAAAGGATTTTAAAAATTAATTAAATTTGAATTTCACGGAAAATTCCGTCGCTAAAGGCTTTGAAAAATTAATTAAATTTTAATTTCGACGGAAAATTTAGTAGCTAATAATGTAAAAAATTAAAAAAATACTATTATTATAAATAGTATAACAATTAATATAAAAATGATGATACAAAATAAACAATTAATACAACAATTAATACAAAAATGATGATACAAAATAAACAATAATATAAAACCAATTTAAAAATATCAAGCGTAAATGTTATTACAACAATCTATGTAAATTAACAATTAATACAAAAACTTGTTTCTAGAGTTAACTTGGAAATTTAAACTTGTACCAATCCATGTAAACCATATCTAATAATCTAATAAAAAACCTAAAAATAAAATTAAAAATCCTACGACATGAGGATCAAGAAAAACTTCATCTTCACGGCAATCGCTAGAAAATCAACTAAAATTACTATTTTGATTAAGTAAGTAAGTCATTATTTTCATATGATCAAACAAGAAGCTTTAGAAGCTTACCATAGGAATACATTTATGGCATAATCATCATTTCTTTGCTTTTTTTGTTAGATGAACCTAAACATGTACAAGTTATCCAAAATCAATTAGTTAATAATAATAACAAAAAGGGTTCAACCCTATTTCCCCCACCCCCAACATGAGTATTAAACCAGAGGAATGGAAAGAGAAGAAATGGAATGAATGTTACTTGAAAGTAAGCATGTTCGGTTTCAAAGTCCCCAACGTACATACGTTATGTTGTTCGGTTTAAAAGTTAAAGTAAACTAAAACCATGGATTTCATAGCATCAACATGGCTACCCAGCTAACAAGCGTTCATAAATCGATGTTTAAACATTAATACACTAAATTTACACTAACACCCATTTTGTTTCATACTATTTACACTAACACCCCCCTAAACGTACATACAATTATCTTTTTTGGTTTCAAAGTAAATTAAACTATAACCATGGATTTCATAGAATCAACATGGCTACTCAACTAACAAACGTACATAAATCGATGTTTAAACATTAATACAATAAATTTACACTAACAGTCGTTTATTTCTTACTATTTACACTAACATCCCCCTAAACGTACATACAGTTATGTTGTTCGGTTTCAAAGTCAAGTAAACTAAAACCATGGATTTCATAGCATCACCATGGCTACTGACTAACAAACATACATAAACCGATGTTTAAGCATTAATACACTAAATTTATACTAACACCCCTTTAATTCTTACCATTTACACTAACACCCCTCAACGTACATACAATTATCTTTTTTTTGTTTGAAAGTCAAAATTGTCCTCCTCGTTGGTCAACTTTTTAAACGAGGGCCAAATTAGGTTTATGGTTTAGGTTTAGTGTTATGGTTTAGGTTTAGTGTTACGTTGTATGGTTTACGTTTAGGTCTAGGTTTAGGTCTCTAGGTTTAAGGTTTAGGTTTAAGGTTTAGGTTTAAGGTTTAAGGTTTTAGGGTTAGGGTTGGGGGTGGGGGTGGGGATGGGGTTGGGGGTGGGGATGGGGGTGGGGGTGGGGGTAGGGGTGGGGATGGGGATGGGGGTGGGGTTGGGGTTGGGGTTGGGGTTGGGGTTGGGGTTGGGTGTGGGGGTGGGGTTGGGGTTGGGTTTAGGTTTAGGGTTAGTGTTATCGTTTAGGTTTAAGGTTAGTGTTACAAATTAGGTTTATGGTTTAGGTTTATGATTTAGGTTTAGGGTTTAAGGTTTAGGTTTTAGGTTTTAGGGTTAGGGTTGGGGTTTGGGGTTGGGGGTGGGGGTGGGGATGGGGTTGGGGATGGGTTGGGGATGGGAATAGGAATGGGAATGGGGGTTAAGGTTGGGGTTGGAGTTGGGGATAGGGGTGGGGGTGGGGTTGGGGGTATGGTTGGGGTTAGGTTTAAGTTTAGGGTTAGTGTTATGGTTTAGGTTTAAGGTTCGTGTTACGAATTAGGTTTATGGTTTAGCCTTGTCATCAACAGTCCATGCATAAACTTTCTTATTCCTCCTGTTGAAATTAGAATTACATGCATGAACACATAACAAAGAAACAAATCATATTCTCTGAAGTATGAACTGAAACACGTACCCATGCAAAATTTTCACAACCTTATCATCTATTAGAGGATGGTAAATCCCGAAAACTCCAGCATCTCTCATCCTTAGTAAGTTAGTTCTAGCCTCAGTAGAAGGATCCTTCATAACAATGTAACCTACCTGCAAAGGTACCATTCACTAGCATTATTTATGGAAACCTAAACAAAAAACCCAGACATACTTTCCCGCCACCATATACTAACAATTTTTTTGGAAATCATAACAAAAATACTCCTTTCCTAATAAAACAATCACCTCTGCTTTGATGCAAAGCCAGTGAAGAGCAAAAATACAATTTTTTGGCTGAATTCAGAAAGCATGACTCAGTTTCCAAAACTGAGAAGATCAGCATTTAATTTGCAATAGTAAGAGTTGTTGAGCCTTGTCTCTATATGTTGCTCGAGAAAGAATCATTACCTTGAGCAAACTTGTTCAAATGATTGGATTCCAGATGGTACAACTCGAAGCTTTGGGTCTTAAGAGAATAAAATTAGGTACAACATGAATCATATTTGTGTAGCAGTTAGCCTTTGGTGCATTCTTTCAAGCGTGCGGTACAAGCTTATGAAGCACAGAAAGTAAAACTTAACCGCGAAGGAAAGCCTCACTCCCAGCTATAGATAGAGGTGCCCGACCTTCAGAATTCACAAGCAGTGAACAATCTTCACGCAGTGAAAATTTTACGCAGTGAGTTCATGATCTAAGAGAACGCCGAGAGAAATTGCTTCCTCTGGCCTCGAAGCATTTCCAAATCTCCCCCAAATAATAAAAACCCTCCGGCCAAAGTGAAACCTAGTTGTTATGCTAGGATTTTGCCCTATTCATCCGGTCCAAAAATCCCAAAAGGAACAATTGCCCTACCCGAATCCAGACGCAATATCAAGCAAAAGCAAGCGTTGCTTGCCCAAACCTAGACGTCAAAATCAAGCAAAAGCAAGCGTTGCTCGCTCGATTGGACTCGGAAGCATGAAAAGCACGCAAAGCAAGCAAGCAAACAAGCAAAAGTAAGCAGTTGTGCCGCCCCGAATTCCGTGGCAAAACGCAACTCTTCGGAGCTGTTACGCTATCCGAATCCCACAACAACAAAGCAACATAAAAAAAAATACTTTCTTTCTCAAAAGGACATGAGAAGCACATCTAAAACCGCCTAGTGGGCTTAAGCCCAGGCATACCGGGTTCAGACGCTCACGTTTTGGGAGGTAAGTTCTGTCCCCGTAGTTATCTATTAAAATCTATAAATTAAATACATATATCTAATTAAGTTTTATTTCGATTTATAATTTAATATAATTATAGTTATATTTCATTCTCATTTAAATTAGTTTCTTTTATGTCTTACTTTAAATGTAATAATAGTTATATTTCCTTTCTGTTTAGTTAGTTTTTTTTCTGTCTTTTCTTTAAATGTTATAATAGTTATAATCTCTTACAGTTTAATTAGTTTCTTTTCTGCACATACATTAAATATAGAAATGTTTACATTTCTTATTATTTTATAAGTTTCTTTCCGGCTTTTACGTGTAATGTATATAAAGTTTGTTATTAGTATAAATGTTTTATCCTTAAAATAGCTTATGAAAATGTTGTAATTATTCTTTAACTTGTATTATTCCAGTTGTAATTTTACTTTCTTTTCTTTAATCAAAGTAAATTAATTTCTCTTTATTTCTCTCTGTCGCATAAATGTATTTTTCTGAGCCAAAGTGTGTAAAATAAAACAAGCATATTGATAAAATCATTGTGAGACCAAAAGGGCGAGTTTTATGCCTCCCCTTCCTAACTCGTAACTTAGCCCCCGAACCCATATAATATGATATGTTTGGTTTTTCTTTGTTTCTCCTAAAAATAAGATGACGACTCTGTAACACATTTTTTGAGTCCACAAATTAAGGCCAAGCGTATTCCACGTGCTTCAAAGTTTCGAAACCACCCCGCCTTTCAGTAGGGCGGATCCGGTTAAAAACGGGGCACTCACAGTGACGACTCTACTGAGGACTTATTGTTTTCTTTAAAACAAAAGAGTGCTAGACTCACGTTTTTTTTGGTTTATCAATATGCTTGTGTTTTCTCTGTTATATATCTTTGGCTTCCTGTATTTATATAAATTTTTCAATTTTGTAAAAAAAGATAGCATATGAGATGTTTATTCATCTGATCATAAAAATATATATGCTCCATGCCTTATTATTTGTGCATCCCTACATGTTTGCATTATTTTTATTATAAAAAAAGACAAAAAAAATCTTCTTTCCTTTAATAGCAATATGCTTATATTTTTCTTTTCTCTTTTATATTTCTTTGGCTTCTTGTGTATATGTATGGTCACTCTTCCAAAAAAAAATTCGCTTTTAAAAAAAAATCGTTTTTCATTAAAAAATATAATAATAATTTTGCTTTTTTTAAGAAGAGTTAAAAAAATATAGATCAAAAAGAGCAAAAAATATCGTTTTTAAAACAATTTTATTACGTTAAGCGGACTAAAACGTTAAAAGGAAATTTAGAGGGGCCTAATTGACCAAAGGGGAAAACATGAAAGATCAAAGTGGACAAAAAGCCAAAAGTGAACATGAACAATCCTTTGGACGCAGCGCCCAAAGTAACTTTGGGCTGCGTCCACCCTTTTCCTACGTGGTCCGTTCCTCATTTTGAATAATTTTATCCGATGTTGGACCTATTTTATTCGTCGGGTCGTCCATTTTTACCGTTTGGTGTACCTATTTTTCCTGTTACTCCACCTTTCAAAAAAATCATGGAAAAAAAAAAGAAGTTTTTTTCCTTTAAATCCTATGTTGTGTTTATACATATTAGAGTCTTTGTTGTTTTCCTTTGGTACCACTAACAATTTTGTAGGGGCTGAAAAATAAATGAATTGATTATTTATCATTTACTCTCTTGAGATAATTTTCTAGAGGTACGTAATCGTCACATCCCATTTCGGGGTCGCAAAAAAAAAGGTGTTTTCTATTAAAAACATCATGTGTAATAGTAAGTTCTCTTTTCCTTTCAAAAAAAATATAATCGTTTCTTTTCGCAAAAAAAATCATTAAAAAAAAAGGATTTTGTTCTCTCCAAGCAAAAAAAAAAAACTATATTCTTTCAAATTAAAAAAAAAATTAGCAAAATGAAAATTTTCTCTGTCAGAACTGAACTACGATGACCTGAGCCTCGAAATAGGGAACGTAGGCGGCCTTCGGGTTCGGTCAAATACTTTGATTTACTCTTAAAAAAAAAGGAGATGTGTTTTCTATGTGTTTTCTTTTTGTTGTCCAAAATATGTGAAGACAAGACAAAACTCCCTTACCATTATTCTTAATTGTCATCTCCAAATTCATCTTCCCTCTTAACCTTTCATAAATACATCACTAGTTGATTAGTGCATCGTTCACTCTCGATTTCGAAAAAAATTTTAGTAAGCCCTACTTCGAGATGTCAATGTCTACCACTTCAAAAAAAATAAAATATATAAATAAATAAATAAATAAAAATAAATAAATAAATAATATATATATATATATATATATATATATAAGAGAAAACATGAAGAAAAAAAAGACCGATAGGGAGCCAGGGAAGAAAGGAAAGCTCGGAAAGCCAAGAAGCCAAGATAACAGAAAAGTCTGGAAAGCTGAAAAATCCAGAAAAGTTAGGCGACTCAAGGATCATAAAATAACAATTCAAGACTGGGGCTTTCAAACCCCCTAGGGTGTCTCTTTTCCCCATAATGCCTACAACCCATCCTTGTAGAGTATGCTCACTAATCCATTTGGTCTCCGTTATTTCAAAAGTCCAATCAAGTCCTCAAATCTAGCTTTCCAAATGTATCTATCTATATTCGAGTCTGATAAATTCTTTTTTATTATTTAATAAGTTTTTTTCCTGCTTTTTCGTGTAATGTAAATAAAGTTTGTTATTAGTATAAATGTTTTATCCTTAAAATAGCTTATGAAAATGTTGTAATTATTCTTTAACTTGTATTATTCCAGTTGTAATTTTACTTTCTTTTATTTAATAAAAGTAAATTAATTTCTCTCTATTTCACTCTATCGCATAAATGTATTTTTCTAAGCCAAAGTGTGTAAAATAAAACAAGCATATTGATAAAACCATTGTGAGACCGAAAGGGCGAGTTGGGTGCCTAACCCCTTCCTAACTCGTAACTTAGCCCCTGAACCCATATAATCTGGTATATTTGGTTTTTCTTTATTTCTCCTAAAAATAAAGATGGCGACTCCGTAACACATTTTTCGAGTCCACAAATTGAGGTCAAGTGTATTCCACGTGCTTCGAAGTTTCGAAACCACCCCGCCTTTCAGTGGCGCGGATCCGGTTAAGTATGTGACACTCACGGGTAGATTGTGTTGGACTAGGAATAGAGCCGAGAATAGATTGAGATGGGCTAGGAGGAGGACCATGGACGGAAGGACTAGCAAACGGGTAAGTGAACTCGTCGAATCGAATATATTGAGCAATATATAGACGAGTGATGGTAGGATCGTAACAGCGATAACCTATGTGGTTTGAGTTGTACCCAAGAAAGACACAAGGGGAGGATCGAAATGACATTTTTTTGTCGATTATAGGGACGTAGGTGAGGATAACAAAGACAACCAATGTCTTTAAGGAAGGACTAATCGGGTTTGCTTTTGAACAAACACTCAAAGGGTGATAAATTCCTAGAGACACGAGAAGGCATTCTGTTAATGAGATACACAACTGTATCAAAGGCAAACTCCCAAAATTTAAAGGGGACTGAACTTTGAGCAAGAAGAGAAAGTCCAGTTTTGACAATGTGACGATGATGTCTTTCAACGGAGCCATTTTGCGCATGAGTGTGAGGATATGGGATTCGATGTTGACCTCCACAAGATTTAAAAAAAGAATTAAGGGGACGATATTCGCCACCCCAATCACTTTGAACACTCTTTATGTTGGTATTGAATTGTCGTTCAACAAAAACTTGAAATTGTTTATATATATGAAGAACATTCGATTTTTGTTGCATAGGATAGTACCAAATAAATTTGGAGAAATCATCAACGAAAATAACAAAAATATTTATTGCCATTGGAAGAAGGAGTAGGAGAAGGCCCCCATACATCGGTAAAAATTAAATCAAGAATTGAACAACTAGAAATTCTATTCGAGCAAAGAGGAAATCTAGCTGACTTGCCAAGTTGGCAAGCATTACATAAAGAGCTAAGAGAACTAGAGGAGCAAGCTAAATTGTTGGAGTGAATTATTTCACGAAGAATCCGAAGATGTGGATGACCAAGACGAAGGTGCCAACATTTCGAAGAGACGTGTTTGGTATTTTGAACAAATGAAACATGTGGAGATGCAAGAGTGTAGAGTCCGTCTTTACTCAGATCGGAGAGAAGAGTGCGCTTGGTTACCTGATTCTTGACACAAAAGAAAGAGGGGTGAAATTCAAAAAAAAAACTCATTATCTTTTATGAACTGATTGACAGAAAGTAGTGATTTTGATATTGATGGAACATAAAGTACTTGATTTAAATAAAGGGACCTAGAGGGAGTTGAGATGGAAGTTAAGCCAATATGAGTAATAGGAAGACCTTTACCGTTTCCAATATGGACACTATCAGTACCGGTTTAATCAACAATCTGAGACATGGCACTAAGATCAGGAGACTCATGATGGGTGGCACCCGTGTCGGGAAACCAATTGTAAAACGATGGAGGGGGCGACATGTGGGTGAAGTGGGATGCCAGGGAAAGAGACTGCATGGGACGATGGTAGCAGTTTGTGGGTGGATGATTGTTACCACCGCAAAACGGACAAGGAGGATGAGAGTAAAAAGAGGAATGATGATGAGGGTAAGAGTGAGCATCACCATTGGAACGACCACGACCACGTGAGTGTCACCCATGACCATGATTGGATGCGTTACCCCCGCGAGAAGAAAAATGAGTAGGAGGAGAAGATGTAGACGAGTTTGTGGAGGAATCAGGAGTGGGAGGGGGAGATAGTGAGGGAAGAGATAGGATCATGGTTAAGAAACTCATTGCTAAGGAGTAGCCTATGAAGTTCAGGAAAGGTGACGAGCTCATCACGAATAGAGAGGGTGGCAATGAGCGGTTTAAACTCAGAGTTAAGACCTCGAAAAACATATATATCGAATTTCGGGTCAGGGATAGGACGACCGGTGGCATCTAGTTCGTCGGCATACCCTTTGGCCTGTTGGAGGTAATTAGTGACACTACTACCTTCTTGACGGAGATCGTGAAGGTTGGCATGAAGGTTGAGGATCCGGGTATGGGATCATGATGTAAAGGCAGCTGTGAGGGCAGTCCAGAGATCGTGAGAGGAGTTACAACCTACGGCCATTGGGAGAACACTTTCAGACAAGGAAAAAATGAGCATACTTATGACAGACTGGTCTTGTATGAACCAGGTTTGATAGGCTGGGTTTGGTTGGGGAGGGAGATTACTATCCTTGTCGGCAGGGAGGAGAGTGGATGGGGGAGGATTGCTACCGTCAATAAAGCCTATGAGTTTTTGAACACAAATGAAGGGGAGCATTTGGGTCTTCCAGTAGAGAAAATTGGTTCTTGTAAGCTTGAGGGAGAGGTAATGATGGGCAGAACTAAGGGAGGGGATAGGCAAACTAGGGGTGGACGAATTGGAGGAGGAAAAGCTAACAGGTTGGGCCATTTTCCTAGGTGATCTGATACCAAGTTAAAACCAACAATGCAAACCAATACAAAAAATAGTATGTTATTAATCCTGCTCTCTATACATGCATGTGCATGTGTTGAAATACAATTTACACAAGAGACAATGTAGGAGATAAGTATACAGTAGATTGCATGAGATAGATATATACAACTATCTGATAGGATAATAACAAGGCTAAGGTTGAGTGTTCAGTTTGGACTCCTTTGGCTTGTTGGATGACCGAGTCTTACTCGGTGCAGTTGCATGGTTCAATACCTCCATTGTTGTGATTAATAGATTGTTGTGGTTAATAGAAAAGGGGGAGAGAGTCAGAGAGAGAACTTTAGTATACGGACTGTTAATTGTATAAAAAAAGAGAGGGATTTGATTATTGAAATTGGCAGAAGTGAAAGTACTTGCAACTGATACTATATTGGGTTATGTTTAAATCAATTATGCTTTTGGGTTGTTCTTTTGGATACTATATGTGAATGGACTTTTTGAAATCAAGTTTTTAATTGGGTGATGTAATGTGGAGTGTGCGATTCGGTCGAGAACGAACACTAATAATGTTTGGGTTTGTGTTGGGTTTTGATAATGGGTGTAGTGACTTTTCAATTTTGAAATCGAGCATTAACAGTGAGTTCTCAATCTATGTCATCTTTGAAATTTTGTGTTTTTTTTTATAAATAAACTTGAATCAGATTTGTGAAGTAATAGGAGCTGGAAGCTTGATGGGAGAATTAGAAACAATAACATGCATGCATATAGATATAATAGTAGTAATAGAAGAAGATCAACAGAACAGGGGAAGACGATTTGGGGAAGAAGATGAACCAAATTTATAATATACCCCCTGCACTTTGAGTCCTTTATTATTACTTGTTTCTAATTTTCAGAAGAATACCCCAAGTTGCATATTTATCAAATAAGTCCTTATTCAGTTAACCAGTAACTGTGGTTGGAAATTTCTGTTAGTTTAGTTTCTGGAAATTATACGTCGACCCTTAAAGTAAGAATTCTAATTTTTAGTGTTATGTTTAAATTAGATTTGGGCAAGACGAATTAAGGCATCAATCGCAGTTTGGAACATTGCTTTGTGTGCACTTTAACGAGGTAAGGGAATATACTTCGTTTAGGTCTTTTGAATTCCTTCGTTTCAAATTGTTAGACTTCCGCTACTTTCTTGATATGTACATCTTTCGCAACGTACACCGACCTCGTGTCGATAATTGATTTTGAACTCCATCGAATTACATTCATTCTTACTCATGATTATGCTTCTTCGTTAAATCTCACATACTTGTTAAAGTCTCATGTAAGATAATTTTGATAGATGAATTGATTATTGTTGATGCATGAGTTTGAGAAATTATTTATTTCTTTCAAAGTTTCTACCTTGATCACTAAGTCAAACAATCCACCACAGGTTTATGTGACCTTTTGATACATGTACCTAGTCACGGGTTTATGTGGTCTTTCGACACACTTTAAACCATTAAATATGTGGTTGGTAATCCGGATATACCCCTTTGACACTTTACCTTATGGGTCCTTTGCACTTTTCGGAACATTGTTCAAAAATGGCATTGACCGCTTAGGTGATCTTGGTATTAGTACATGAGCTGTCCGTTGTCTACATCTGGTACGAGACGGTTGGTGACAATTGGACAATTCGAGTCGTCTTTTACGTCGTTATCTTTCATTTGGAATCCTAAATATATATCTGTGAGTTGTCTGTTGTCGCCATCTGGTATGGGACGGTTGGTGACAATTTGATTACTCGAGTCATTTGTTGTAACTTTATTCTCCACTTGGAATCCTGAAAATATATTTGAAATTTGAATATTTGAACTTTGACTATTTGAATTTCGCATTATGGATATTTGAACTTTCGATTTTGAAACTTTTGATTTATTTCGGTCAACTCCTCCTTAGTAACCGTAGGGGTTGTATATGAAATTGATTATCATTATTCGTTCACCCTTTCTTATTTTTCTCTTCGAGGTGACAAATAAGTTTGATTAGATGATTTATTTCAAGTAGATGAATGAAGACTATCCAAGGATTTTAAACATTTAATATTTTTATTCATAGTACCTTGGAAAATTAAACTACTTTCCAATTGGTTTCATTTTGAGATTAGTTTGGATATTTGTGATTGTACTTTAGTTAGACTTGGGGGTTACTAATGTTTATTAATTGTTAGCTTTGGGAGTTATTATGATTTTTATGTATTGATCGATGGTGATTCGGCCATAACATTGGCCTGCGAGTTGGGCCCAGGTTGGGGGTGTTACAATTACAACTATAGGAAACCTGACATTTTACCTCAAAATGTCCCAAGCCTAAATTTGAAGCATACCAAAAACGTTCATTCAAGAAATGAAAACCTTGCTAAAGGTACTACTTGGTTTTCAAAAATAGAGAGGTATGCTGGCTGAAGACATTGAGGAAAATCATGTTACTACTTGGTTTGAGACAGATTCTGAAGAGGATGGGGACTGTGATGAGAAGCACATATCTGTTTGATGGCTCAAGAGACTAGTCCTACCTATAACTCAGAAAATGAAGTCGAACTCTCTCCTTCTCTTGTTAAGAAAGCAGAAGATAGTTGTGATAACCTCACCAAGGAAGAATTACTCAAGTATGCTCAAGACATGCTTGAGGAATTCATTTCCTTAAGAAAAGTGTATGTGAAGCTTACCAAGAACTATGAGAAGTTTGTTGCTGAGAAATATGTGTTGTCAACTGAGTTGAAAATAGTTGATGGCTGCCAGCAAGAAAGTACCAAAATAAAGGAAGAGAACAAAATCTTGAGCAACAATGTTGCTTTCCTAATTGAGCACATCGTGGGGCTAAGAACTGAGAAAGATGAATTGCAAAAGACCATTGACTCATGGAATAACTCAAAGGAAGTTATTGACATCATCTTATCTAACCAAAATCCTGGTGACGATAAAATAGGCTTAGGTTACAAAGATAAGTTCAACTCTGGAAACTCCTATGTTACTCATGAAGTTCGAACTTCAAAGCCTGGCGATGATTACTCTATTCTTTATTTGGAAGCAAAGGAAGACAGGACGACTATTCCAACATTCCATATGTGTATCCTAAGGTTCAAGCTGCGAAGGCCTACAATGATGAATGTAAGGCCAAGTAAGCTGCTTCAAATGAAAAACTTGCTAAAGGTACTGTAGAGAAACTCAAGTCTTCTGCCAGTAGCTCTACCAAGGCAAAGTCTATTGACCTTAGACAAAAGAAAATTATGTAGACACCAATAAAGTTTGTCAAAATGAGGATAGTTGTTACCAAGCCTATTGATCGCAAGCTAAAGGGAATTTGATTGAAGATTCTAGATTTCCTAACAACAAGCCAGCTAAGGCAAGGACTACTGTTAACAGATTTACGAGCATTCAACTCAATACTCCAAATTCTGCTATCAACAAGCCTGCTGAACCGAAGAATGCTGATGTGAAGAAAGAGAATCATAAGCATTTTATAGCTAGGAATGACCATACTATCCCATAGAATTTCCATCTTTGTCATTCTTATAGCTGTTTAGGCCATCAAGTCCCTAAATGTCTGTTGAGGTTTACACCGAAATCTGAGAAACTTAGTTCTCTCAAGGTTAGACAGTTATGAGTCGCAAAAGGTAGCTAACTATCTAGACCCAAAAAGGAAAATAAATGGGACCATGAATTTCATTGATTATTTTCAAGTTTGTTTCATGGCTTGACAATCAGAAGGAAAGGATCTTTGATACCTTGACAATGGCTATTCTAGACACATGATCGGTGACAGAGATCTTGTTTCCAACATTACTAAAGCAAAAGGTCCTCCTATTTTTTTTAGCAACAACGCAAGAGGAATCACGATTGGATATGGCTCCATCACAAGGGGAAACCTCACCATCAGCAGGGTCTCCCTAGTAAGTGGTTTAAAGCACAAACTTCTGAGCATATCTCAATTCTACGACAAGCGTCTGATCTTCCAATTCTCCAATAACCAATGTCTCATCAAGGAAATTGAATCCTGACCGAAAATAGACAAGGAAACGTCTATGTCGTGGATTTAAACACATTCGAACAATCCTCCAGCCATTGCCTCGTCACCAACGATGTTCGCGACAACAGATGGCTCTAGCACAAGCGTCTAAGTAACCTCAACTTCGAGTACCTCCCAAGCTTTCAAACGAAGGACTTGTCAAAGGTCTACCTAAGGTGTCTACTCACCATGAAAGAAGTTGGAAAGCTTGCTAAATGGGAAATCTCTCCAAGTCTTTCTTCAAGAGCAAGCCTGTAATATCTACTTCCAGATCTCTATAACTTCTACATATGGATCTCTTAGAACCAATTACTACTGTCGACATCTCTAGAGACAAGTACACACTTGTGGTAGTTGATGACTACTCAAGATTCACCCAGGTTGAAACAATGACATCTAAAGATGAGTCATTTGATCTAGTCACTGCACTATTCAGAAGACTTCAAATGCAAAAGTTTGATGACAACAGTGACATAAGATTAGACAATGGCGCCGAATTCAAGAACAATGGTATTGTAAAATACTGTGATGACAACGGGAATAGACAAAACTTCTCAGCTGCTAGAAATCCTCAACAGAATGGTGTTGCTGAATGAAAGAACATAACACTTATAGAAGCAGCGAGAACCATGCTGACAGAAGCAAAACTTCCTAAGTACTTCTAGGCAGAAGTTGTCAACATTGCCTGTTTCATTCAAAATTGATCTCTGGTAAGCAAATTCCATAATAAGACTTTGTATGAAATACGAGAGGAAGAGCCCCAAACATAGGATTTTCCAAAATCTTTGGCTTTAAATGTTATATTCTAATGGAAAATAATATAGAGGTAATTTGATTCAAAAGTAAACGAAGACATTTTTATAGGCTATTCCAAGCAGTCAAGAGCATCACACATTCTTAATAAAACTTCTTAAAAATCATTAAAACTCTGCATGTAACTTTTAATGAATTTGACTTACTAGAGCCATCAAATTACAGGTTACAATCGAGTCCCATGTTTTTCATTTTGAGCAGAATCAAACCCAATCTGCTTCCCTTCTTCGTTTTCAAGATTTATCTCTTCACTTTCATCTAAAGCTCACATTCTATCGTCCTAAGTTGTTGAGAGTGCTCCTTAGTTCATTTTGTCGGTAAAGACGGTGGAGTGGAGGCAACTAAGAGAAGCAGGGAACAACGTCCAAGTTGCGAGGTAAGCTTAGCTTGATTTTAATTGAATGACCTTACAGTTTAAAACTGAAAAATTAAATTAGAGTAATCAGTACCAAAAGTTCATGAATACAAGCAATCCTCCAATCATTGAATTTAAGTTTGATTTTGATTATCAAACTAATTTGGTTTAAAGGGACTGGTGTCATATTTTCAGAGACTAAGAAGAGAATAAATCGAGTCGTTATCCCCATCCTATGTGAGAACTAATTTTTGATGAAATGCCTCAATTAATAGTCGTTATCTCCAGCCTGTGTGAATTGCCCCGACCCCCAATCTCAATACGAGCCTCGAGTCGAGCCCTTAACAAACACATAAAACACTTGTAAAGCCCCTACTCATTAAGGATTAAGTAAACACATCTAATAAGACATAATCACTCTTGTGAATAATGTAAACACCACAATTTCTGAAAAAGCCGGAAAACAAAAGTGAACAAGCTATTACTCGTGAACTAAACAAAAGTCAACAACTTTCCTATCAATAATGTAACATTTACGACCCATGTTATTTAAGACCCCTTGTTGTCTGCCTTATGGTCGTCCTAAATACTATATATTAGGGACGACAAATGAATTTTTAGGGACGGCTAAGGAGCGACCCAAATACTCTATTTTCTTATAGATGTAGTGATTTCATCTCATAGTTTTTTGGGTTTTATGGAAATTCCTTTGCTTTTGTGTATTTGGATTTTACATAGTTTTTATAGATAATCCATGTTAAGATGGAGGTTTGCTTTCGAATCGAAGGTTTTGTAGTTGAAGGTTCTGGAAATGGATGTGTTCTTGCAGCTAGAGGTTGAAGATGAAGAAAAATCATCACCCCTTTGGAAATGACTTTCTTGCGCTCAACAAATCTCACGTGGTACACACATGCTTACATAACGGCAGATCGCCTAACGGCATCCAACCAAGAGACCTCTAGCGCGCAAAAAGAGACTACTTTGGACCTCAAATTTTCACTTTTTGAATTGAGGGACTATCGCTAAAAAAGTTTTAAGTACATGGACCAATGGTGAAGTTAACCCTTTATTTTATTTAAGAAATTTCGGGTATTTACAATAATTAATCTCTTTCAAAACTTTTCTTTAAAAAAAAATATTTTTACTACTGTACCCTTTTTTTTTTTTTACTTATTTTAATTATGGTCATATACTCAAGAGATTAAATGAAATTATACATTTCACAAATATTTATAATACAGTCAATTACTTTTTTTTAAACGTTGTGCATAGTCAAAGAAGACAATAATTCGAAAACGGAGAGAGTAGTAATTACAACTTCTTCTTTTTTCTTCTTATTCTATTTCTTTTATCAAAAATTTCATTTGCAAATGGGTCATTATACATCTATCTTGCTAAACAAGTGAGGTCAGAACCAAAATTTTATTTAAATTTATCTCATTAAAAATCATTCTTTGGTCAGATATGTTGTTAGGTAATGTAAACAACGTGTTCATCACATAACGCTTGAAAATATTTATTATCCTTGGTTGTTACTCCGTTTTCAAAATATTATCCATTTTGACCTGACATACTGTTTTTTAAAAAAGTAATTGACTTTATTATAAATATTAGTGAAATTTGTGGTTTCCTTTAATTCCCTTAAATATGTGACCATAATTAAAGTAAGTAAAAAAAGTAAAGTTGTAAAAGTGTTTTCTAAAAGAGAAAGTTTTAAAAGAGAACAATTATTCTAAAACGAACGAAAAATAAAGAAGGACCATAATTTGAAAACGGAGCGACTAATATTTCAATCATTACTTTCTCCCACAAACCGTTGATATCAAAAATATCAAAGATGAAATTTATTGATTAGTTGAATAATTCAATTAATTTACTTAGAAAGGAAACTCAGGCAAAAACTTTTAGGTCCTTGGTTCCAATTTCAATATTAATAAAGGTTACACTCATAGCTTGGAATTGGAATTGAGGCCTCCAAAACCAATTATATTGTTTGGGAACATAACTAAAATTTTGAATTATATTGGAATTGTGTTAGAGTTCTAAATAACTCAATTCCATAAAACAAATTTCATCATAAATCCTAATAATTTAAATTCTAAATTTTGATCAATTATTAAATAGTAAAAAATCACCTTCATTTTATCACCACCAAAACAACTTTCAACCACCACCATTTGTGCCACTTCCTGTCGCCGCCAACACCTCCGGCCACCACCATCGCCTCCAGCCACCATCGCCACCGCCTCCAGCCACCACCGTCGCCGTCTCCGCTCAACCCCCACCACTGCTACCGTCTATAGAAACCGCCACCTCCAACTAGCCGGCTGCCACCCACCACCGCCGTTAACCACCACCACTATATGGTATTTATTTTCTAAAATTTAAAATTTTATACCTTTGATGTTAGAAAAGTTTGAACCCTTGACATTCATAATAATTAACAACCATATACCACTAAACAAAACTAGATGTTTGACATATTATTGAATTCTTATTTTAGGTATAATATAGAATTACAATTGAATTACATACATTATCCAAATAATATAAATGCTATAATTTTAAAAATAAATTCTAAGTTATTTAAATTTTATAAAATTTAAATATTTATTAAATTTAAAATCAATCCATTTAAACGGACCTTATAACAAAAAAAAAAAAAGAAAAAAAAAGTTAACCATTAATGCACTTGATGAGAGTCGGCCAAACGAGCCAACCGCACAGACTCCCACCTTGAGATGGACACGGCCAAGAGTGTTTCCCACCTTGCAATTTCCTCCTCGTTACGAAGCTTTCTAATTCCGCCATAAAAGCCACCACCAGCTCCTTGAATGGGTTGTTCATCATGGCTTTCTTTGTTTAACACAGCTTGCCTGTGCACCGAGCCAATAGAATATTGGTTGAACACCACCGTCAAGTCATCTGTAAATAAACACATTGGCACAACAGCTTTACAACCTGCTTGACTCAAATTTTAAAGAGCAAATAAAAAAGACCAGTCATTTTTCTGATCACCCCAATCGCGACAATCACACGGATCCTCTTTCCGACCACATGATTCCAAATGGCCAATAGTACCGTACCACCAATCTACAAAGCAATAATCAATTCAAAAGTCATCATCTTATGTAAGCGTGATTTTTTATTTTAGTTATGGAAGATTGATTGAACCACACAATAAGGACTGCTTTTGTCTTTTCTCCACTGGATCTCAATATGATCCCCAGGTGTTAATTCTTTCAAACAGTCATAGCACTGAAGAACATTGGGGGGATTCTCAGCTATGGATGTTCTCACCCAATCCCACGGAATATTTTCATCTATCATCGGCCATCCACCATGTGGAGATCTGTAAGAATGTATATATTTTTCATAAGTTCAATTAACAGTTATATCATGTCCAAATGATCAATACAGTGCGCTTGAGTTCAATAATCATCAACGAATAAAATCTCCAAAATTTTTAAAGCCAACTGTCAAGATATCATGCATTCTTTTACATCAACCAAGAGTCAGTATTATAGCACTTTAATGCCCAAAATATCAGTAACAATGAGTTACAGCATATAAATATATACAAAATTAGCTAGCTAAGTTATTAAGAATCTATACATTTAGTCTATGAATGAGGGGAAATTCAATACCTTGATCGAAAAGTGTTGGCTCGGGCATTATAGCTAAGTAGAACATCATAACAATACACCTCTGAGCCATCTCTCTACAATCAATATAATCCATATATCAGCATAAAATCATTCATAGTCAGGGCAAAACCTTGTTGTAACTCAACCATTACCTTGTAGGCCTGAGCAGGGAACCAGAATCGGCCTGTCTCAAGACAGATATACAAAGCCATAACTGAATCATTTGATATCATCGAACTAGTCGAATTCCTACCATCTTCTAGATATGATCCAAGATATAGATATGGCCAAACACCCTTAATAGATCCAAGGGATCCCTTGTGATAGTATTGAACAAAGAGGTTCTCTCTCTTTCTTGATTCCACATGCCAATTCCATTCCTGGTGAGCCACATAACCGATTAATTTACCCCATTTCCGCTTCAACATTTTCTCCCATAGATAATCACTTCTACATATGCCCCTCAGATAAGTACACACCTGTGACATTATGCATAGTTCAGCATGGGAAAGGCGTTTAAGAATGTTTTGCAAGGGTGATTCAGGCAAATCCAAGATAGAAATAACACTTCTGTCATCTTTGTCTGACATGAATGAAAGTAATTGAAAAGAGTATAAAACAAAGGAGATGGACAGTATATATATATATATATATATATAAATCATGATCAAACTGTAACATGTCCTAACAGAAAGTTAATTGCAACTTGTCATGGTACAGTACCGCTAGCTATAATGGCGGATCTTTTTTTTAAAGTTTTCAACTCAAAAAGTCAATCGTTACTTTTTTCTATGTTACTCCCTCCGTCCCTAAATTATCGTAATCCTTTCCTTTTTCGTTCATTCCAAAATAATTGTCTATTTTGAAACTTTCCTTTTTAGAACATCACTTTTACCACTTTACCCTTACTTTTTCACTCTACTTTAATTATGGGCCACATATACATGGGCATTAAAGGAAACTACACATTAAACCAATATAAATAATCAAGTCAATTACTTTTTCTTAAACTATGCGCCGGGTCAAGCAGGACGATTATTTAGGGACGGAGGGAGTAAAAGATTACCTTTTAAAATGTTGTTTCAAAAATATCATCGTTTTTTTCAATAGTTTTGGTAAAACACTTTGAATTCAAAAATAACGATTGTGCGCAACGAAACGGGGGAGAAAGAAGGGGAAGCAGAATGCTTACGAGGGAGAAGATAGAAGAAACAAGTGGAGGAAGTGGTCTGGATCTTTATGATTTTGTATCGCAGTTTAAAAATTAATGCATTAAACTTGATAAATCGCAGTTCAAAAATAGACTAGCAAGTATACTATTGAACCGTGGTACAAAAATTAATGCACTATAAAATTGATGAATCGCGGTTCAAAAATAAACTAGCAATTACACTATTGAACCGTTCTACAAAAATTAATGTGCTAAAATTGATGAATCGCGATACAAAAATAGAATAACAGTTACAAATATTGAACCGTGATGCAAAATTAATTGATGAATCACGATTCAAAAATAGGCTAGCAGTTATACTATTGAACCGCGTTGTAAACAATAATGCGACAAAATTGACGAATTCAGTGCAAAAATAATAACTTCCGTAGCGCGCCTATGGTTCATTAAGGGTATCGTAGTCATTTTGTCACCAAAAGCGACTTTTTCGGTTGAAAATAAAAAAAAATACTTTAGCGATTAAAAGTTTCAAAAAGTGAATGAGCCCGCAATTTATTCAATATTATTTTCATGTTGGGCTAATCTAATTATTTTGGAGTATATCTTTAGAAATTATAAATTTTATGTTGGACCAATACAATTAGCTATGAAATATTTATGGATCAGTATATTTTTATAAAATTGTAACCGCTTCAGTACTACATACTTTTTTCCCCAATTGGTAAACTGCTTTTTGAATATATTTTTCTAAAAAAATCTCTTTCTTCGTCTCCTTCCCATTTCTATAGCTTTTTTCCTAGCCTTTAGTTGTACTTTTCTTTTGGTAATTATTTTCCCCAAAAGTGCACTAAGAGAGAGAGAGAGGAGCAACTAGGTATGACGGAGAAAGAGGAGCAAATGGGTACCAATTTCATTCTTGAGCAACTGTCTTCCTTTTGATTGGTGCCTTTGAAAGACAAAGCAAGAGCTGGCGGTGACCAATTCTTTACTTCACTTCAGGGGAAAAGGTTGTATTCTAATGCTTAAAAGAAAAGCGGATCATGATAGAATTCATTTATTAGCTCCTTTCTAAATAGTAGAGGTGGTAAATAGGTTGATATAAATGGGTATGACTGGGAGGCGTTCATATAGGCAATAGGCTTAAATGGACAGGCGAGTAAGTGTTCATTTAATATTATGGCGGTATTTATGGAAGGGCAATAAATGGGCATAGTGTCACGGACTTAGAGTTTTTGCCCTAACTTTGCCCAATCCGTGCGGCACTAAGACAATTCCGTTAGTCCTAGTCAGCCTTACTCCACTCTTGCTTACCAACTATCCCCAAATGCCAACCCTAAATTATGTGACGATCCCACCCACTAGGATTCACACCTATTTGAAGGCACTAAGTTGGAAAGAAGAGATCACTCAAAGAGACTCAAAGAAGGAAACAAATGTTTATTGAGCTCTCCAAAGTTGTCTTGTTACAAATGAGGCATCACCTATTTATAGGCTACCACCTTTAATCCTGCAAGCCTCTAGAATATTCTATACAAGTTTAGGGTATTCCTACCATTTCCTAGTATTCTACTATATTCTAGAATACTCTACTACACTATTATATACTAAAAAGTTCTCATAACTTCTAGAACATACCAGAGTACTCTAGGACAAACTAGAGGACTCCGGAAGACTCTAGTAACTTCCAGAATATTCTAGAGTACTCTAGAACAAACTAGAGGACTCTAGAAGACTCTAGTAACTTCCATAACATTCCGGAGTACTCTAGGACATACTAGAGGACTCCGGAAGTTTCTAGTAATACTCCGGAAAATTCTAGGTGCAGGGCGTGACATTCTCCCCCACCTAAGTTCGTGACGCCCTCGTCACGGCTACTGCTCGCACCTAGCTTGTTGCTCTTGAAGCCTCTTTACCACCTCGGCATATGTCCTCGGCCCAATAGTCTTCTCCCCAGGCTTGAGCTTTGACCCGTTCACAAACTCAATGGCACCAAGCGCCTTTGTCTTGCTTGTGCCTTCTCTTTTCGATACCAATGGTATCATGCAAGAAGCATTCCCATCTCCACCGAGCATCATCATCACACCAAGATAGGGCATGGGTGCAGCGTTGCACTTGTCCATAAAGTCCATGCCAAGTATCGCCTCATGATCATCCATCTCGATGACGGTGAAGTCCGCCTTGCCTTTCCATCCACCCATGCGCAGCTCCACTCCATTGACTACGCCTTGGACTTGCCTCTCCTCCGAGTTCACAGCCTTTACCCAACCCTCATCCTTGGTTGGTTTAAGATCAAGCTGTCTCACAAACTCGGGTGTCACAAAGTTGTGCGTCGCACCCGTGTCCACCATGGCTTGCACCAACTTCCCACCAATTTCAACATTGGCATACCGAATGCCTTTGTTTTTGGCCTTCTTTCTTTGGCCCTTCTTAGACTCCTTTGCATCACGCTCGACCATCGCGCCCAGCATCTGCAATGCACTCATGCTTTGCTCTCCTTCGCTGTCGGATACGTCGGCCTTCTTTTTGTCACTACCCTTAACCATGGCACTCAATTTCTTTTTGTGTGGACAATACCGCACAATGTGATCTCCATCGCATAGGAAGCACCTCTTCGAGGTATCAGCCTTATCATTGCCCTTGTTTGACTTGGATGATCTCCCATGATCTTTGCCATTGTCTCGATTGCGATAGCTTCGATCGTCGTCGCTACGCTCGTCATCTGTCACCCTTGCGACCAGTCGATGCTGCGGTCTCCCTACTTGTTCGCACGGTCCCTCCTTGGTGACTTTGGCCTTTCTTTAGGAAAATCTTCCAACCTCTCGGCAATTGCCATAGCGAGTCGCCAAATCTCTTGGCTCGCTCTACGAGCTCTGTTGCTACCCATGCACGCAATCCATCCACGAAGAAGCATAACTCTCGCCTCCTCAAGGCATCTCGTGGGACCTCTAGCATCAATGTGGAATACTCCTTGACATACTCACGATGCTCCCCTTTGCCTTAGCCGTCTCAAATTTATCATGGCTAAGTCTTCTACGCTCTCGTGGTAGAACCGCCGTTTGAGTTCCTCTTGAACTCATCCCACGCCCTTACCACGTCCGTGCTCTCCGCGGTCGGTGTAACGCGTCTTCTCCACCATAACGCCATAACTTATTGCGTGTCCGTGAGGTATGTCACGGCCGTAACCCGCCGTCCTCCTCGACGATATCCAAACCTCAAGTAGCGCCCATGTGCCAAAAGAAGTTGTCAATCACTCGTCTCCTTGCCCCATCATATGTCTTCTGCCTGGAACCTTCTTTCTTTCTTAGCATGGCTACTCCACCCATGTTGGCCATCCTTGTCAAATCTCTTTGACAACCGCCAATTCTATCTTCAACTCGCCCACTTGCTTTGCGAGGTCTCTTCGCTGCTCAACCTCACGCCCAATCGCGACCTCGATCTTGTTCTAAGATCATGTCGTCGAGCTTGCCTTCTAGATTCGCAGCCTATCGGCGATTCATTCCTTCCTCGTCTTCTTTCAAGACTTCCCATACCAAGTTGAGCTTATGCTCCATCTCAAGAACCCTTGCCTCGAACACGCTGATAGCTCTTCTCGCAAATCTACGATGGCCTTGTCAATGATACCTTGCCAATCCTTCGACGAGCCATCTTGTCCCAACCACTAATCGATTTCGCTCGATACCAACCGTCACGGACTTAGAGTTTTTGCCTAACTTTGCCCAATCCGTGCGGCACTAAGACAATTCCGTTAGTCCTAGTCCCTTACTCCACTCTTGCTTACTAACTATCCCCAAATGCCAACCCTAAATTATGTGACGATCCCACCCACTAGGATTCACACCTATTTGAAGGCACTAAGTTGGAAAGAAGAGATCACTCAAAGAGACTCAAAGAAGGAAACAAATGTTTATTGAGCTCTCCAAAGTTGTCTTGTTACAAATGAGGCATCACCTATTTATAGGCTACCACCTTTAATCCTGCAAGCCTCTAGAATATTCTATACAAGTTTAGGGTATTCCTACCATTTCCTAGTATTCTACTATATTCTAGAATACTCTACTACACTCTATTATATACTAAAAAGTTCTCATAACTTCTAGAACATACCAGAGTACTCTAGGACAAACTAGAGGACTCCGGAAGACTCTAGTAACTTCCAGAATATTCTAGAGTACTCTAGAACAAACTAGAGGACTCTAGAAGACTCTAGTAACTTCCATAACATTCCGGAGTACTCTAGGACATACTAGAGGACTCCGGAAGTTTCTAGTAATACTCCGGAAAATTCTAGGTGCAGGGCGTGACAATAGGCACCCATGAGCGACCATCTACTCATTAACACAAAGTTATAAAATAAATACAATAATTAAAAAACTTCATTCTTTAACAAAAAATATGCAAAAAGAAAAAAACATTAATTTCACTAAAAAAAAGAAAAAATAAATATGTATGTTTGTTCATCTTTTATGTTAATTATGTATTTTTTTTGTTGCAACTTTCAATTCAATCTTATATTTTGTGGTTAGATTTTTAATTTCACTAAAGCCCAATAGACAAACACACGAGTGTAAACCTGACCAAAAACAAAACAAGCTAACTAAGCCACATGTACAAATCTATATGGGAAAGTTTGAGCAAATAAGAATGTTGCATGTTGCACTGCTCACAAAACGGCTATAAAAATTTATAGTGTAACAGAGACGGATATTTACAAAGTCATAGAAATAAAGCAATCTGAGAGTGATGTTGAGTTTTATTTAAGTGTGCAGAGTCATAGAATGACATTCCATGCTTTGTTTCGCAATTTAGGGGTGGCGATTGGAAGGGCGGGTGTAATATATATATATATATATATATATATATATATATATATATATATATATATATATATATATATTAATTATGTTAAACGTCATTATTAATCTTAAGTATTTTATAATTATGTATGTAATTGATAAAACAAAATTAGAAAATAATGAAAATGAGTTTTAGTATGGGTGCCCAAGTGGGCACTCATTTAGCCCATCATAATTAATGTGTCCAACATTTGTGTCCACTTAAAATTTTGGATGTAATCATACTTATTATTTATTGGACGGTCTGAACAGACAAATAGGCGTAAATAAAAATTGTCCCTCTACTCAGCAGCATGAAGAACGGAAAGTGGACCTTCCGTTTTTTTCCTCTAGTCCCTAAAATATTGAGCTTTGCTTGGTATTTTTTATGATTGTACTTGTTGTCTTTTTATCTTGGTGGCCATTTATAATTATGCATATGCATAAGAGTGCATTTCCACGGGAATGACCCGATGGACATGAAAGTGTGATTTGGTATAATGTAAGAGAAGTGATAGAAAGTCAAAGAAAAGTGATAAAAGAGAATGAGGTACTATGTGTATTTCTCGGCACTAAAGACAAACAATGCTAAAAATTTGAGTGATGTTCAATTTTTTTTTTGCGATGCCTAAATTTTAAATAGTGGCTTCTGCATAGCGATGTCAAAATTTTTTGATCAACGCCAAAAAAAAATTACCGACAACCCAAAAATTTTGAACGACGCCCAAAAATATTGACCGGCGCCCAAAAAAAAATTATCGACACCCCAAAATTTTTTAGCGACGCCCAAAAATTTTACTGATGCACAAATGGGATAGTGGCTTTGTGTGCGCGTTTTTCCTTCATTAAGTATATCTTTGTCATTTCCCCCCAAAAATATATTTTAGCCAGTGTTCTAAAACTCCCCGCTTAACTCCGCCTAGGCCCCGCCTAGGCGCTAGGCCCCTCTCTACCGCCGCGACTTTCTTAGTCGCCGCCTAATGGACCAAGTCGACGTCTACGCCAAACCTCGCCGACCTTAATTTATTAATTTTGTGGCATGCGGTGACCAGGAGAAGGAAGGGGGGACGAACTGGAGAAAGAAGGGGGAGTGGTAATGGTGATGCAGAGAGGGAGGTAATGGGGGGCGATCTGGAGTAATATCTTTTTGTTTTTAGCTCTAAACTTGGCTGATTTATTTCTTTGGGATTGTTGAGAATTTGGATTAATGGTAGGTTTGTATATTTTTGTTCATTTTACAAATATAGACAAGTGTTTGATAAAATTACAAAAATAAAAAAAAAATTAAATTTGTATTCAATGTGTTTGATCTTTGATGTAAATTATCAAAAAAAATTGTAATTATGTCTTAATTCTAGACCCCGACTAGTCCTCTAGGCGTTAGGCGCCAGTGTGCCGCCTAACGATTTTTAGAACCTTGATTTTAGCGATTGAAAACAAATATAAATGATTTTTCCGGTTATAATATCATGACATGAGACCTGCCCGATTATCACCCATTAGTTATTTGGTTAATTATTTAGTTTAATTACGAGTCGGTCCTCTTTTCTGAAATTATAATCACTGCAGTACCTTATTTTTATTTTCAAATGCATAAGTCTATTTTAATTAATTTATTCCAAAAATGCTCATACAAACAAAAACGATAAAGATACCCCAATAAAGAGAAAGTCAGGTAAACAAATTATGGATCTGATTATTTTTCCCAAAACCAGTGATTCTCCTTGAGTATTCCATTGGATCTTTCCTTTTCTTGATTCTATCCTTAATTTTGGTCAAGAAATTGGTCCTCTTGCAAATTTCCTATCAAAAGGCAAAACCAAATCTCTAGCGATTCTCCATGATTATTGCCATGAATCTTTCATTTCCTTCATTCTCTTCTTGAATTGGTATACAAACTGAGTCCTGCACATTTCCTTTCAAGAGGTATAATTCAAGGCTCTAGTGAATTTAGAAGTTAGAATTCAAGGTTGTAGTGATTTAGTAATATATGTTGTAATTATAGCTTGCTCATATATCTTTTGTGTTATAATATTATTTAGTTTTTGTTTGGTGGAGCGTTTTGACTAAAATGCTGGCAAACAATGTAACGTTTTCTTTTTTAAAATGTTTCAATACATCGTTTTAAAGCACAATATTTTAAAAATGTGTAGTATTTTTAAAATATGTTGTGTTTACAACTACTTTTTTTTTATAATGAAAATAGCATTTTGAAATAGTTTCTCAAACGTGTTTACCAAAAAACAATTTCGTTTTGAAAACGCTCCATTTTAAAAACGTTGAGTTTTGAAAAAGTTGTGCTTTCAAAATGATACACCATACGAGACCTTATTCAACTATAGTTTTTATGTGACCTTTGATGGGATTTCAATTGTACATTGCCAAGTCCAATGTTTTCATTCCAATGTTTAAATTTGGGCATTGGCCTTTTGAATTTTGATACCTAAAATTTTGACAAATTTCAATTGTGCGTAATAATATTCAATGTTTTCATTGCGATGCTCAAAATTGACGGTGGTTTTTTAAATTGTGATGCCCAAAATTTTAACAGATTTCAATTTTTCATACAGATGCCTTTTTTATTTTATTTTATTGCAATATCTGAATTTGGGCAATAGCTTTTTAAATCGTGATGTTCAAAATTTTGACAGATTTCAATTGTAAACATTATGCATAGTTCAACATGGGAAAGGCGTTTAAGAATGTTTTGCAAGGGTGATTCAGGCAAATCCAAGATAGAAATAACACTTCTGCCATCTTTGTTTGACATGAATGAAAGTAATTTGAGAGAGTAACAAAGGAGATGGACAATAAATAAATAAATATAAATAAATAAATATAAATATATATATTGCAAATTGTCATAGTACAGTACGGCCAGCTATAATAATTGCATAAGAAAATAATTTTTTCTGCTGACTCAATATCCTTCCTCAATAATCTCTATTCTCTCCCCATCTCCATCTCCATCTCCATCTCCATTTCCACCTCCACCCCAATAAAAGTGATGGTTTTTATTTTATTTTATAAATTAATAAATAGACAAAAATAGTCTTATATATACCGAACAAATACCAACAATTTGTATTAACTTATACTAAATCTTCATATCCGTGCCTATGGTACGACATTAATATATCTGATTTCGTCAATTGAAACGCCAATATTTAAATAAAATGTGTGATTTTTTTTAAAAAATGTTACAGTTTAAAGGTACATTACTTCAAGTGGTAGTTGATGGGCGCTATTCCAACTCGACCTAGAGTTGAGGGGGATTTATTTGTAAGAAGTTATATGTAACTGACCTATAAACGTTTGATTTTGCATAGCAATTGAGCTTTATTGTGAGACTATATTAATGTAAGGTTGATATTTTGTAAGGGGTAATGGTTTAGAAGATTAATCTCAGGGTATGACTGCTCATAATATTAATTGTAGGGGGTGACTTTGTAACAAAGTGCGAGAAAATAGAGAGTTAAAAGTGGATAACTACACATGTGAATGTGGGAGTGAATCTCAACCATTAAATTTTTTAAAAAAATTTAATCTCAACCTCTAAATAGCTTTAGTCAATTGCATATGTGTAAGAATGAGTTCTACTGTAATATAGATTATTGGGGAAAATTCTGGTCGATCCCTTTTTTAAAGTTTCCAATCCCAAAAGTCCACCGTTCTTTTTTTCAACCGCAAAAGACCACTTTTAGAAATATTGTTAAAAAAAATGTCATCGTCTTCTTCAACAGCTTCGGTACCACACTTTGAATTCGAAAATTATGATTGTGCGCAACGAAACAAGGGAGAAAGAGGAGGAGAGAATTGTTACGACGAAGGAGATAGAAGAACTAGGTGAAGGACGTGATTACACTATTGAACCGCGGTACAAAAGTTAATGCACTATAAAATTGATGAATCGCGGTTCAAAAATAAACTAGCAATTACATTATTGAACCGTGCTGCAAAAATTAATGCAATAAAATTGATAAATCGTGGTTCAAAAATAAACTAGCAATTACACTATTGAATCGTTATGTAAAAATTAATGTACAAAAATTGATTAATTGTTGTACAAAAATAGACTAGCAGTTACACTATTGAACCGCAATATTAAATTAATTGATGAATCACGGTTCAAAAATAGACTACAGTTACACTATTAAACTGCAGTGTAAAAAACAAACGATGTGACTAAAACGCTAGCCAACTATGTAACGGTTTTTTCTTTTAAAATGTTTCAATACATAGTTTTAAAACGCAATGTTTTAAAAATGTGTAGTATTTTTAAAATATGTTACGTTTACAACTACTTTTTTTAAAATGAAAATATCGTTTTGAAATAGTTTCCCAAACGTGTTTACTAAAAAACAAATTAGTTTTGAAAACGCTCCGTTTTAAAATTGTTGAGTTTTGAAAAAGTTGTGTTTTTAAAATGCTACACCAAACGAGACTTTATTCAACTATAGTTGTTATGTGACCTTTGATGGGATTTCAATAGTACATTGTCATGCCCATTGTTTCCATTCCGATGCCCAAATTTTGGACATTAACTTTTTAAATTTTGATGCCCAAAATTTTGATAGATTTCAATTGTGCATAGTCATGTCCAATGTTTTCATTGCAATGCTCAAAATTGACAGTGGTTTTTTAAATCACGATGCCTAAAATTTTGACATATTTCAATTGTTCATACCGATGCCTTTTGTTTTTATTGCGATACCTGAATTTGGACAATAGCTTTTTAAATCGTGATTTTTAAAATTTTGACAGATTTTAATTGTACACACGTGTGACATTATGCATAGTTCAGCATGGGAAAGGTGTTTAAGAATGTTTTGCAAGGGTGATTCAGACAAATTCAAGATAGAAATAACACTTCTGCCATCTTTGTTTGACATGAATGAAAGTAATTTGAGAGAGTAAGAAAGGAGATGGACAATATATATATATATATATATATATATATATATATATATATATATATATATATATATATATATATATATATATATAAGGCTATTTATTGCAACTTGTCGTAGTACAGTACCACCAGCTATAATAATTGCATAAGAAAATATTTTTTTCTGCCGACTCAATATCCTTCCGAATTAAATAATAATTTGGTCCCTGGGCATGTCAATAAAGAATGTTTTGGTCCCTGAACAAAAAAACAATAGAAGTTGGTCCCTGGACATGTCTTTTTTGACCAATTTGCCCCCTCCCACCGTTAGCGTTAGTTTTTCCGTCTATTTTATTTTTAATTGATGAGAATTCCCTTGATCTTTGAGTTGATGTATATAACCAACAGATGTATATCAACAGTTAGATCGAAGCCCTAACTGTTTCTCTCCGATAGGAAATAAAAGTTGACTCATACCTAGGCGTTGTCACTGGTGAACCGACACATCCCCTAGGATTCATGACCACATGAAAGCAACCTCTCTTTAAACATTCACAAACAAACGTCCGTATGTTTTCATCCATACTGCCTTGAACCGTTCCAGGCACAAGCAAACTCGTTGTGTCCAAGCCATGCTCCTTTGTCAATTCCAAATTCGTCGGCCAATCCGGTGAAATCACGCCACCGTCATCCGTACTCACACAAACTCTCTGGTACTCCAGTTCAGTCTCTAATACGACGTCGTTCATATCACTCTGTTGTAATTTAAACCTCCTGCTGTTCAGTCTGACCAAATGCGAGTCCTCTTTCATAAGCTTCTCATTAACGTCATCCAACAATTCATTACCTTGGAACAAAATTGACGGACAGCGTAACGTTACGAACCGGTTGAACGGCGTTGGACCGGTGAATAAAATCCACTCACCGAAATCGGAATTTCGCTCCTGCGAATTGCGGTTGTAGTAGTTGGAGTGGGCGTTGGAATGGGAGAGGTAGAGAGCGACACCGGAAGCGAAACCTAGTGCTGGAGCAATCAAATCTAGTGAATTGATAGATGGAAACTGAACAAGTATGTTTTGGAAGAAATTCTCGAACGGTGATGATGATGATGATGATGATGATGATGATGATGATGATGATGATGATGAACTTAACTGATTGCAGATTTATACTGATGTAGAATTCGTGTTTCGTTTGAGCTTTGGACGCCTCCTTGCACGAAATTCAAGCATTTGGATACTTCGTCTGTTGAGGATTTGGAGGCTTTTGTGAAGTGTCAATGGAGATTGGTTATATACATCCACTCAAAGACCAAGGGCATTCTCGTCAATTAAAAAAAAACAAACGGCAAAACTAACGCTCACGATGGGAGGGGTAAATTGGTCTAAAAAGATATGTCTAGAGACCAACTTCTATTGTTTTTTTTATCCGAGGACCAAAACATTCTTTTTCGACGTGTCCACAGACCAAACATTATATTAATCATATCCTTCCATAATAATCTCTCCCCATCTCCATCTCCATTTCCACCTCCACCCCAATAAAAGTGATGGTTTTTATTTTATTTTATAAATTAATAGATAGATAAAAATAACCTTTTATATACTTAACAAATACCAACAATTTGTATTAACTAATACTAAATCTTCGTGTCCGTGTCTATGGAACGACGCTAATGTATCTGATTTCGTCAATTGAAACGCCAACGTTTAAATAAAAGTTGCGATTTTAAAAAAATATTACAGTTAAGGGGTACATTACTTCAAGTGGTAGTTGAGGGACACTATTCAAATTCGACCCATAGTTGAGGGGGATTTATTTGTAAAGAGTTATATTTAATTGACCTATAAATGTTTGATTTTGCACAGCAATTGAGCTCTATTGTGAGATTATAATAAGGGGTAATGGTTTAGAAGATTAATCTCAGGGTATGACTGTTCATAATATTAATTGTAGGTGGTGACTTTGTAACATAGTGCGAGAAAATAGAGAGTTAAAAGTGGATAACTACACATGTGAATGTGGGAGTGAATCCCAATCATTAAAGTTTTAAAGACAATTTAATCTTAACCTCTAAATAGCTTTAGTCAATTGCACATGTGTGAGAATGAGCACTATTGTAATATAGATAATTGGGGAAAATTCTGGTCGGTCCATTTTTTAAAGTTTCCAACCCCAAAAGTCTATCGTTCTTTTTTTCAACCACGAAAGACCACTTTTTGAAATATTGTTCAAAATATATCATCGTCTTCTTCAACAGCTCCGGTAACACACTTTGAATTTGAAAATTACGATTGTGTGCAACGAAACATGGGAGAAAGAGGAGGAAGAAAAATTCTTACGACGGAGGAGATGGAAGAATCAGGTGAAAGACGTGGTTTGGTTCTTTTATGATTTCGTATCGCAGTTCAAAAATTAATGCACTAAAATTGATAAATCGCAGTTCAAAAATAAACTAGCAATTACACTATTGAACCGCGGTACAAAAATTAATGCACTATAAAATTGATGAATCGCGATTCAAAAATAAACTATCAATTACAATATTGAACCGTGCTGCAAAAATTAATGCACTCAAATTGATAAATCGTGGTTCAAAAATAAACTAGCAATTACACTATTGAACCGTGATGTAAAAATTAATATACTAAAATTGATGAATCGTGATACAAAAATAGATTAGCAGTGACACTATTGAATCGCGGTACAAAATTAATTGATGAATTGTGTTTCAAAAATAGACTAGCAGTTACACTATTGAACCGCGTTACAAAAAATAATGCGATAAAATTGATGAATCCGGTGCAAAAATAACCTCCATAGCGCGCATATGGTTCATTAAGGGTATCGTAATCATTTTGTTACAAAAAGTGACATTTTTCTGTTGAAAATAAAAAAGGTGTACTTTAGCGATTAAAATTTTCAAAAAATGGATCGGCCCGCAATTTTTCAATACTATTTTCATTTTGGGCTAATCTAATTATTTTTAGCATATCTTTTGAAATTATCAATTTTATGTTGGACAAATACAATTAGTTATGAAATAATTACAAATCAGTAAACTTTTATAAAATTGTAACCACTTCATACTACCTTTTTTTTCCCCAACGGATAAACTACGTTTGGAATTTTTTTTTTCCCAAAATTATCTCTTCTTTCGTCTCCTTCCCATTTCTATAGCCATTTTTCATGCCTTTAGTTGCACTTTTCTTTTGTGAATTATTTTCCCCAATGGTGCACTAGGAAAGAGAGGAGCAACTATAGGTATGGTATAGAGAGTGGAACAAATGGGTGCCAACTGTCTTCCTTTTGATTAGTGCTTTTGAAAGACAAGGCGAGAATATGTCATAATGTCAAAAAGATGAAGAAAGCGCTGGCCAACAATGTAGTTTTTTTTAAATATTTCAATGCAGCGTTTTAAAACGCTCCAATTTGAAGCGTTTTTAAAATATGTTGCATTTACAACTAGTCTTTTTATACTACTAGAAACTAGGTAAATAGCGACAGAGACAACAACGACGGAGTATTCCGTCACTAACCGTCGTTGTTTTCGAATTAGTGACGGAATTATTTCCGTCGCTAAATTCTGTCGCTGAAAAGCATCTTTTCAGTATATCCCTTATCTTCCATCGCTATTTCCAGAATTCCGTCGCTGTTCAGCGACAGAAATTTCCGTTGCTATACACTCACGGAAATTTCCATCGCTAAAAAGCATATTTTATCAATATTGTATTTTCCGTCGCTAGATGGGAACATTTCGTAGCAAATCAGTGACGAAAACTTCCGTAGCTAATCAGTGTCGGAATTTCCTTCGCGATTCAGCCATGGGACTTCGGTCGCTAATTAGTGGCAGAATAATCCGTCGCTAAATGAGAAATTCCGTCGCTGAACAAGATTTTGAAACCAAGTGAGTTTAGTATTTAAAAAATATTGTAAACAGTAATAACCCTAAAAATACTTCATATTATTTGAAAACGTATAGAGTAATTTTTTTCTAAACATCATAAAATTTAGGGGTGGCAAATCGGTCGTGTTGGACTGTTATCGGGCCAGCACGAACACGAATGCGACACGATAAGCTTATCGTGCCTAATATTAAAATCCGAACACGACACGATAAAAACACGAAAAGCACGGCACGACACGATAGACACGATAAGCAAAAAAACACGATTTATTTAGTTAGGTCCGTTAAGCCCGTTAAGACCAATAAACATTATAAAATATATAATTTTGATTTTTTAATACATAATTTGAAAATTTATCAATATAAATAGTCAAGTAGTTTAAAAGTCATAAATTTTCAAATGATAAAACTATGAAATACTCATGAAAATAGTTCGAAAGAAATGAATAACCCCTAGTAAATTTTTAAAAATATATTTTTAAAACATATATATTTTAGTTATCGTGTCTGATCGTGCCTTACAGTACTTATCAAGCCAGCCCGATAACAACTCATTTTTTATCGTGTCTTATCGTGTTGGCCTTACAACGGCCCGAACCCGATAAGCCTCAGCCCAAACCCTATAATTTCATGTCGTGCTTGTGTCGGTCAATCGTGTCGTGCCTCAAATTGCCACCCCTATTAAAAATCAACTCTTTAGAGAACCAATGTTCAAATTGTTTTAGAAGAAAATAAACTAAATTAAAAGGGAAATATTTTAAAATACAATTTACATCAAACATAAAAAAAATTACATCTTGAAATATTTTAAAGATAAGACTAAACAGATCAATGTCTACATTTTGAGACTAAAGTTTGTACAATATAACAAGAACTGAAAATAGTTACTACTACGAACGTAGCATGCAAATATATCACATCTTATCATACAATCAAAGCCTAGAAATTTAATTACTTAATCAGTCGAATCAAACAATATTTCTAGATCTGATCGATTAAGATTGATTTGATATTTTACAAACATAGGGTGGGCAAATGGATTCTGGTTTTTGGGTCTCGACTCGACTCGACCAACTAAAACCCAATCAGATCATATATTTTTACAAAATTTCGGTTAGCGGGTTACATTAACCCGAACCCTAAACTTTAGGATTCGAGTTAGGGGTGTAAACGAATCGAATCGAATATCATCTTATTCGATTCGTATTCGTGAAATTTTCTGAATATTCGTATTCACATTCGTTTATTATTCAATTTTTGCATTGCAATGCAAAATTGATGTATAACTAATACTTTTGTTTGCACGTGTTCGATTTATTAAGGGCATCATAGTCTTTTCACCTCAAAAGTGTCTTTTTCTGGTTAAAAAAATGGTGAACTGGAGCGGTTTAAAGCTTTTAAAAAGGGACTGACTCGAATTTTACGAAAAAAACAATTAACTTGATTATCAATATTAGTTTGATGTGTATTATTTTAAAAAAACATGTGTATGTGGTTCACGTGACAATATCAATGTGATAGTAGACGTGGAAGAAGGATGATGGAAATGTTTTTTTAATATATTAATTTGGATGGACGTTAAGTTTAACTGTTAATTTATGTTAAATACCTATTTTGCCCTTATGTTAAAAAAGGGATCATTATAACATGAAAACACGCTACGCCTATTGGCAAAATGGTATAATGAAATACGATGGACCATTATAACATGAAAACACGATACACCTATTGGCGAAATGTTATAAATTAATGTAACGTAACGTAAGTTAACTTAACTTAACGTAATGTAACGTAACGTAACTTAACGTAACGTAACGTACGTAAAGTAACTTAAATTACGTAACTTAACGTAACTTAAGTTAACTTAACTTAACGTAACCTAACGTAATGTAATGTAACTTAACGTAATGTAACGCAACGTAACGTAACTAAACTTACGTAACTTAATGTAACGTAATGTAACATCATGTAACTTAACGTAACGTAACTTAACGTAATGTAACGTAACGTAACTTAACTTAACGTAACGTAACGTAACGTAATGTAACTTAACTTACGTAACTTAACGTAACGTAAGTTAACATAACTTAACGTAACGTAATGTAACTTAATGTAATGTAACTTAACGTAATGTAACGTAACATAACTTAACGTAACGTAACGTAACGTAACGTAGCGTAACGTAACCACTTGTCTCAACCTCGGGCCTCCGGGTTTTACTGATGCTGGCTGGTCCGGATTTTTCTCAGATTTGGTTGCAGTCCAACCAGTGGTCTGCTAACTTCGGTCCACCAAAGGTTGGCTGACATTAACAACTTTCTTCCCCCAAGAAGTACTTGACCCAGACTGATCAATATCTTTCGCATATTTAGTTCCTCCCCAACCAGTGGATCTAGAAAGTTCTTCCTTTGACCACCCCAATTGATACTTGTTTTTTTGTACCAGCACCCACATTCTGCATTTTGTCTATCACCTGCTTCCAGCCACCACTTGACTCAACATTTTTCTTAGATCCCTTTGCAACCCAACCACTCGTCTGATTAGTTTGGTCCACCTTGGTACCCTTATATCATTAGTATTTTTGAAAGTACCATAATTTTTGGAATTAGATTAAGAAATACTATAGTTTGAGAATACTTAATTAAAGCTACAATATTTTGGTAAAATGCTCATCGGGTCTAGCATAACATCGAACCAGGCCTGGCCCAGCTTTTTCGGGGCAACCCAACACAACACAAGTAAAATTTAAAAAATATACTAAATATTATTAATGACTTATAATTCTGTATTAAATATACTAAAAAATGTTTTTTAAATAAATTTGATGAGCTGGGATAGACCGAAAAAGCCCGGACTTTTTTGATTCGAGCTCGGCAAATCCATGGGCCTGTGGATCTGGGTAAAAAATGTCCGACTTATTTAATTTTTTATCGTTAATATTTGAAACCTGACTCGTCAAAATATTGGATGGATTGGGCTGGTCCATTGAGCTTGGCTTTTTTTACCGGGTCTAGCTTTGATATAAAAAACATAAAATTTTCGAAACTAGTTTCCATCGCGATACATCAATTGGTTACTTGAATTGATGCATCGCGAGTCATACATTGAATAATGTAATTTTAATTTATGTATCACGATGAATAAATTGGATTTGGTAATTTTAATTTAGTGGGTTACCCTAATTGGAAACTATAAATGTATTAAATTAAATTATAGATAAAAACTATAAATTGAAAGTATAAACTAAGAAAATAAATAAATAAATAAAACTATTTTTTCTATTTAATAAATTAAATTCAAGATAAACAATGACAATTTAAATTGTGTTGTATTTATAAGTTGATAACTAGAAGAAAAAAAAACCCTAGGTATAAATAGCAATTAAAAAAAACATTAGTAATTAATAATTTAGCTATCCCAAATAGATTATTATTTACTTTTTTTCAAAGAAAATATAAATTGAATACCATCAAAATGCATAAAAAAGAAAAACAAAAAAACCCTAGGTATAAATACAAAAAAACCTAGGTTACAGTCTTATGTACGCCACTCTCTCTCTCTCAAAATTCCTTAACATCGTATTCTCTCTGTATCTCTCACCATCGCCCCTGCCCCCGCCTCCCTCCAGTGCTGCTACCTGCTCGCTGCCACCCTCGCCATCACCGACATCCACTCTTACTCCGGGTCTCTCTCTCACTCACTCTCCCCTCTTCTTCTACGAACGACTACACCCAAAAGGCGAAAATCCGAAAACGAAAGACGTCTGAAGGGAAGGGGCCGAATCTCGGCAAATCTGACTAGGAGACTGCCGATTAGAGAGGCCGTCGTCTTCAGCTTCACTCTTCAATCGTGCATCGGGCTCACTCTGTCTGAGTGTCTTCAATCGTGCTCGCCGTCGTCTTCAATTGGTAAGTTCATTCGCCATCTCTACACTGATTCTTTCTTGCACCTTCGTTATGTTGGTTTTGTTAGAGATGCCTATATTAGGAAATGTTAGAATTGAATCTTACATATTTATATGTTATTTCTTGTTTGCTGCCTGATTTGAATTTTGGAGACCATAAGTTTGCTGCTTCATCCATTTATTATATTAATTAATATGAAGCGAAATCCCTCATTCTCAAATGGCATGTTTCTTTCATCTTTTAGACTTGATAAGTAGTCTCACAAACTCTAATTTGTGATTCTAAGTTTATTATCTCCTGGGTCCATGAAACATTCCTGGGCTCAACATTGTTATGGAAACTTTGAGCCAAGCTTCTGGTGTCTTTATCATTTTGTTGCTCAGCTGGGCTGTTTTTAATGTTGTCAGGTTGTCCCTCGAAATAGTTGGAACCAATGATTGACTGTATAATTCTGCTCCTTTTTGCTGTCTTTTCCTTTGACTGGCTGTATATATCAAATTATTATTCGACATACATTTGTTCTAATGTAGATAATAATATTTCAACCATTAAAATACTAAGACGGTAACTTTCACATCTGAATGACTGAATATGACTAAATATGGTAACTGTTCTGCGAACTGTTCTATTTATGGGTAAGTTCATTCGCTTGCGCTTTGATTTTGCAAACTGTTCTGTTTATGGGTCTTTGCTCTGCTTCTAGTTCAAGTAGATCTTGTTAGACCCGACGGGTCTAGCCCATGTTTTGTGACCTACGGGTTTTAACTTATAATAAACTAAATATTGGTTACGAACCTTAATTAATTATATTAGCCAAATAAAATTATGGGCTTATGTAGTTTAGTCATCTAATATACTTAAAGTATATTAAATCTTAATAGGCTCAATAAATCTCTACATCTTGATGGACGGTGGGAGATTGATTACACTTTAGGGTTAGGTTCCACCTTCTATCTTATTTAAAGTCTTTTGGGGATTAGGGTTTCTTACGTTCTTTTACCCTAACAGTTGTCTCCAAAAAAATACACACGTTCCATTGCATGTGAAATAGATAAGGGGGTGAAAACCAAAACCCACTTGAATTGAAGACTCTCGTTCCGCATTACAGTCAATCAGATTCAATTTCTTCGTACTAATGGCATCAATTGGTTCCGGTATGTCTTCAATTTATGTTCATTATGTTTATGTGAAAAACATGATCCTATTCTTGATTATGTATACAAGTCTTATGTAAATTAATGTTCTAACATTGTGGTATCATAGCCATGTTAATTTTACATAATCATAATATACGGTAAGATTACATATTACAAAACGTGACTGTCACTGTCATGAACACAATGGATTGAGGACGCTTTTTGTCACTGAAAGTAATTATGCTTTTTGTCACTGTCACTGTTCATACCATGTGTTCATACAAAACGTGACTGTCATTGTTCATACCATATGTTCATACACAGTAAGGACGCTTCTTTTGTGTATTCATGGATTTTGTTTTCCTTTGATGATATATTGTTTATTGTTTTCTTGACCGTGATGTCATCATTATCTAAAAGGATTCAATTGATATTAAGGGTTCAATTGATATTGTTTGCTATTTTTTCACTATTACAACCGAAGTGGTAGTGATTTGAATTTTGATATTTAACTGTTTAACGGTTCGGTATCATAAAGCAAGCAAAAAGATATTAGATGGATTATATAAATGGGTTCCATGATTTACATTCTGTTCTATTTATGTTAGAGGAGAGATTGTATTAAATTATGTTATGACTAATATTTTTTCTATATTAATACTAGTTTAATTACAAGCATATAAAATCTTAAGATTCTTTTGTGTGCTTTAACTGGTATTTGTGATTCTTGTTTGTTTGAAAATCGGACATCCCAACAAAAGTTTTTTTTTTGGACAAATTAAGCTAACGCTAAAATCACCTCATGAGATATTCATTAATTTAAAATATAAATCGGCCCAACGGAAGATTCATATTTTTGGTTATTGAATAGAATGAAAAGAAAATACAAAGTTGCATGATTTGACTTATTTCTGCCCAACGGTGATGTAATTTTAAGTGGCTTCAACTTTTCATGATTTTCCTAATGATTTAATGAGAGATCACTTGTATGTTGATAGTCGGCCCAACGGAAGACTGTTTATGATGCCTTAGATTTCTGAATAAAAAGGTTTTTGTGTATTTTACCTTTTTATAGATAAACTGCTTATTTTCAGTTTATTTAAACATTAATGATTTGTTATTGTATTTTGTGGATTTCTCTTAAGGTCGTAATTTGGATGATTGTTTTTGTTTTCCTTGAGCATTTAATCCTACAGCTACCATTACGAGTTGTCTTTCCTCTATTGAATCCTTGAGTGGTACGAACTTTGCCTCATGGAAAGAGCAGATTGGCATTATTCTTGGAGTTTCTGATTTGGATTATGCCTTACGTGTGAATGCTCCTCCACCAATTACGAAAGTGGCCGAGGCTAAAGTCGCGCTTCGAGGCGTGGGAGCGTTCCAATCGCATATCCCTATTGATTATGAAAGGTTCCATTAGCACCGCTATTCGCGGAGCAATTCCCGATTCTAATAATGCTAAGGAGTATCTTCTCATATCGAAGAACAATTTATGGGTTCTTCAAAGGCACTGGCTACAACTTTTATCACAAAGATGGTCACGCTTAAGTATGATGGTGTGAGTGGTGTACGTGAGCACATTATGAAGATGAGTGACATGGCTGCTCAACTTGAAGCAATGGACATGGAAATCTCTGAAGGTTTTCTCACTCACTTCATTATGACTTTTCTTCCGGCGCAATTTGGTCAATTTAAGGTCAACTATAATTCGCTGAAAGTGAAATGGAAGATGAGTGAGCTAATGAGCATGTGTGCTCAAAAAGAAGAAAGACTTAAATCCGAGAGGATTGAAAGTGCTCATATCATCACATCTGGACCATCTAAGGGAAAAGGAAAGATTTATGCCAAAAGTAACAAGAAATGGGACAAGAGTATTTCTACCACTAAAGCAGGCAAGGCAAACTCTTCTACTGCAAAAGGCCTTGGCAACATCAAGTGTTGCTTTTGTAGAGAGAGAGGGCATATGAGGAGGGATTGCCTTAAGTTTCGTGAGTGGCTCAAGAAGAAAGGTAGTTCACTAATTAATGTTTGTTATAAATCTTTTACGATTAATGTTCCTTTAAACACATGGTGGATTGATACTGGTACAACTGTGCATGTTACTAATTCATTACAAGGATTCCTTTCCGTGAAGAAACTAAATAAAGGAGATCGACACGTAATAGTAGGAAATGGAGAGAAAGCTCAAGTTGAAGCTGTTGGAACACTCCGTTTAGTCTTGGAGAGTGGTTTCAATTTGGATTTAGTTGATACTGTTTATTTTCCCAGTATGACTAGAAACCTTATTTCTGTTTCTAAACTTGATGCTTATGGTTTTTCGTTTAAGTTTGAGAATAAAGGCTTCTCTATTTCTTTTTACTCTGAAGTTGTCGGTTCTGGTTTGTTAGAGGGAAACCTTTACAAATTATGTTTGGATCCTTCGTTTACTGAATCCTTAGAATCGATGAATGTGAATGATATAGTTATTCCAACAGGTATTAAGAGAAAACTAAAGGATGATAATTCCTCTAGATTGTGGCATGAACGTTTATGCCACATATCTAGGAGAAGAATGGAGCGACTCATAAAGGAAGGAGTTCTTCATCCTTTAGATTTCACAGATTTTGGTATATGTGTTGAATGCATTAAAGGAAAATTTGTAAAAGGTATTAAACATGGAGCTACCTAGAGTACTGGACTTTTAAAAATTATTCACACTGATATTTGTGGACCTTTTACTACTCCGAGTATTGGAGGACATAAGTACTTCATTACCTTTATTGACGACTTTTCACGATATGGTTATGTCTACCTCATTCATGATAAATTTGAGGCCCTAGATGTATTTAAGGTCTACAAAGCTGAGGTTGAAAATCAACTTGACCTTAAAATTAAAATTGTAAGATCCAACAGAGGAGGAGAATATTATGGAAAATTCTTTGATTTGGGTCAACACCCTGGACCTTTTGCCTTGTTTTAAAAAGAAAATGGTATCGTTGGTGAATATACAATGTCGGGTACACCCCAGCAAAATGGTGTTGCGAGAAACGTAATCGCACCCTCATGGACATGGTGCAGTATGATATGTCGTTTACTCTACCCGAGTCTCTATGGGTTGAGGCTTTCAAAACAGCAGTGCATATACTCAATAGAGTTCCTAGTAAGTCCATGCCTAAAATGCCTTACGAGTTCATAGTAAGTCCATGCCGAAACCTAGTTTGGGTTATTTGCATGTATGGGGTCATCATGCGAGGCTAAAATTTTCAACCCACATATTAAGAAACTCAATCCTAAAACCATAAGTTGTTACTTTATAGGCTACCCCGAATGATCAAAGGGTTTTCGTTTTCTTGTCCATCTCATACCACTAGAATTGTTGAAACAAGGTATGCAGAATTTTTAGAAATTGCTGGTTATAGTGGGAGTACACAAAGAAAAATAAATTTAGAGGAAATTCAAGAACATGTTTCTATTCCCGTTCCTCAAAATATTGTAGCACCAGTACCTTCTGATGAGGATCAAATCTTAGATCCGATTGAGAATGTTGATGCACCTAAGATTGTACCTAATGTTGAACCCCACATTAATGAGCCTAATGAACCTCCTGCTAATGAACAACCTCTTCGAAGGTCAGAAAGGGCTAGAAAACCAAACAGATCTGATGATTTTGTATACCTTGAAGAGGTTGACTATGATCTTGGCATTGGAAATGATCCTAAGTTCTTCCAAGAAGCCCTTAAAAGTGACCATTCAACTCAGTGGCTTGATGCCATGAATGATGAGTTAGAATCAATGAAGAAAAATGATGTCAGGATCTCGTTGAATTGCTGAAGGAGCCAAAGTGTAGGCGTAAATGGGTCTATAAAACTAAGCTTGACTCTAAAGGCAATGTTGAACGATATAAAGCTAGACTGATTGCTAAAGGGTTTACTCAAAGGGAAGGCATAGATTATTTTGAAACATTTTCACCAGTGTCGAAAAAGGATTCCTTTCGTATAGTCATGGTCCTTATAGCTCATTACGTTTTAGAGTTACATCATATGGATGTTAAAATTGCATTCCTTCATGGTGACTTGTTTCCTAAAGTCTTTATGAGACAACCTCAAGGTTTTGAGGTTAAGGGCAAGGAACACATGGTATGTGAGTTAAAGAAATCCATTTATGGTCTAAAACAAGCCTCAAGACAATGGTACTTGAAATTTCATGATGTGATTAGTAAATTCGGATTTATTGAGAATGTTATGGATCAATGTATATACCTAAAGGCTAATGGGATCAAATTTATCATCCTAGTCCTGTATGTTGATGATATTTTGCTTGCAAGTAGTGATAAAGACATGTTACATGAGACCAAATCTTTTCTTTCAAAGAATTTTGATATGAAAGATCTTGGTGAAGCCTCTTACGTCTTAGGCGTTGAAATTCACCGTGATAGGTCTCGGGGTATTTTGGGCTTATCTCAAAAGACTTATATTGATAAAGTACTCAAAAAGCTCAACATGCACGCTTGTTCTCCCAGTGTTGCCCTTGTTGTTAAGGGTGACAAATTCAGTCTCCTATAATGTCCTAGGAACCAACTTGAGATTGATGCAATGAAGCACATTCCCTATGGTTCTGCAGTTGGGAGTATAATGTATGCTCAAGTTTGTACTCGCCTGCATTTAGCGTCGTGGTATGCTCTGACGTTATCAGATAAACGCAGGAATGGGTCACTGGAAAGCAACCAAGAAAGTAATGCGCTACTTACAAGGTACCAAAGACATTATGCTTACCTACAGAAAAACAAATAGCCTTGAAGTTATTGGCTATTCTGATTCTGATTATGCTGGATGCAACGATACCAATAAATCCACGTCATGTTACATATTCATTCTTGCTTGAGGACCAGTTTCATGGAAGAGTGATAACTGAACGCGGACCCAAGGATCTCCCTAGAAAGGTATTAGGATGAATGACTCCGCGACCCAACGCCTTCGAGATGACGCGAACCTTGGAATTGTGAATGACGCCACAATTGGGATGACTCTCCAACTGATAAGTCGAATTCAACTATAAACAATCCACGATGTTTATAATCCGAGAATCCAGACACTCAAATAATAAGACAATTTTCTAACCATAAAATCAACTCAAATTTCATTAATCAAAATTCTCCACCTAAAACAATGTCTAAGAATGCCTTTTTATAGGCTTACAAAATAAATCCTAATTCTTGTAGGACAAGAAAACTAATTAAAAGGAAACTCTTAAATAAAAAGGAAACTAAATCTCTTAATAATATCCTAACAATAAAACAATTAAAAACTAAAAACGGCAACATGGATACATCTATGGAAAGGTCCACTTAATCTTGCTTGCTGGTCCGAATCATATCAAAGAGTGTCAAGCAATCATTAACGACTTCTTCCACTATGGAGACAGAGTTCGTAGCATGCTATGAGGCTACTTGTCACGGTGTTTGGTTGAAGAATTTCATTACAGGACTTAGAGTGGTTTATTGTCCGTAACAAAACACACAAATTCATCAAATTGTTCTTCATTTTTTTTTATCATCTTGACATTATGACACATTTTTTAAACTTATTTATCTTATTTTATTCATGGGTAGTAACTAAACTTGCTATAAATTTGATTAATATCTCGATAGTCATCGACAATTCTATTATTATAAATACAAATTTTCATATAAATCTAATAATGTTTTTCCCGAACATATTTAAGAAAGTAAAACCATATGAAAAATTATAAGATAATAAAAAAATTGGAGGAAGACGACTTTTGACTGAACTCTACAAATTGCCTAGTCTTCCAAACTTTATTGCCAATTATGCTTGCTTCATTGAATGTACAATATGAAGAATAATAAGATAATAAATTGAAAGAAGAAACAAGACTTAAATCCTTGCTCATGGCCAAATCTTCTTAATCCGTGTTAAATACTTCCCAATTCAATCGGTTTCATTTTTGAATAATCTAATTATAAAAGAATACTTTTTTTGTTTTGGGTAAAGAATCACCATTTGAAAGTAAATTTTTTTTTTTAAATGACATTTTTAGTTGCACCTTAGTAAATTAGTAATAAAATATCACTTTTATGTCTTGTTTTTTGAAAGTGAATTCTATAAATGAAACATAAAAAATAGAATAATAGAGTATTTACACGGAACAAAGAGGGTATATAAGTATCATTAGAAATGATTAATATAAGTACAATTTTTTGTGTGTGTAAATTCAAGATGTTTATACCTCATGTTAAGGGTAAAGTTAAAATGTCAGGCCTTGTTTGGTAGTCGGATAAGGATAAACAATATTATTAATCACAGTACTATTAGTATCCTCGTTATTAATCATCACTTGTATATTGGGGGTAGTTTTGAGATTACAAATGTTAATCCTAATTTTTTTTTGTGAGGGTGCTAATAATAGTGAGGGGATAGTGATTTTATCCGGATAACTCGTACTATTAGTCCCGATCAACTATTGCGTACTAAATATCAAACAACTCGACTTATTAATCTTATCTGTCAAACGGTCAAATAAATCTTAGCCTTAACTTTGAATAAAAGACTATTTACTGAGTAAAACTAGTATCTTTTCCTTTGATTATAATCAATTCCATAAAGGGAAAAGAAATGAAAGAGGATAAAGACTTTGCACCATTGCAAATGACCAAGTCTGCTTCCTTCAATGACTTGCATGCATACAGAATTTAAGAATATGGCCACTTCCTTGAATGATATATCATATTATCATGTCACTAGAACGACAAAGTAATTGTGAAAGAGGAAGCGAAGACTTTGAACCCTTCCAATTGGCCGTGTGTTTTAAGTTTTGTTTTTAACAATATTATCTTCCTTCAATGATCACACTAGAAAGGAAGAAAAAAAGAACAAGTAACAGACGACCGATCATTATAATATATATATATATATATATATATATATATATATATATATATATATATATATATATATATATATATATATATATATATATATATATATATATATATATATATTCTATGGCTGAATCAACAACCCAAAAACAGCCCGTAATTCTCCCCAAAATTGCCACAAAAACACACACCCAAACTCTCTAAAAATCAGCCCCAAAATATAAAGCTTCTTTTGTGAATTAAAACTCAAAACCCCAACTGGATGTAATCAGTTTTTATACCTTAAGACCTGCTCCAACCCGCCAACAACTACAGCCTCAAACAGTTTGTTTTGAACATGATTTTTCCTTACCAAAATAACTAACTAATAACCAACCAAACTCCCCTTAACAAACCCTATTACACGCCTAATTAAAGCAGGTCTTGACTGCCCAACAGCCTATTAATTCCAAAGACTCACACGCCTAAAACACGCTCGAAAAACTTGCCCACGCTTTTGGACTATGGATGTCCCAAACGATTATCGCTTCGTTGGAGATAAACGCCCAAAAATCGCCCGCCTACGTAAAAAAAAAAAAAACTGCTCCGCCTTCATAATAGAGTAGGCTACCACGAACTAATAAAAAGAAGAAGAAATAGAGATATATATAATCGGTTTCACTAGACAAGCTTCACTCACTTGTCATAAAGAATACCGTTGATTAAACTATCTAGGTTTCACTCACGTTGAAAGAATAATTGAAGAAGAACGAACTCATTCTTTGCAATGTGTTTCACACCAAAAACCAATCTGCCGTTGTGGGTTCCCGGGACTGCGTCTGTGCCCCGTGCGCCCTTGGATAGGGGTGAGCGTACGTGCGGATGCGGGACACCACTGCTCTCATTCCACCCTCTCTTTTTTAGGGGAAGACGAAATTAAAAGTACGAGAGGAGTGCTGTCTAAGATAGCGCGTTGGAATGCGCCTCGGTTGCCTTTAGTGGATTTTTGATCCAATATGGGAACTTTGAGTTTCCCACATCAAGTTATCCTTTGTTTAGGGGATACCAGGATATGAGAATGCATCACCCTTTCATTCTCATTTTCCTTCTTTTAGGGGAAAACGGAAAGGTGCAAAAAAGGATGTTGCAGCGCCCCACTATGGATTTTTATAAAAATAGTCTTATGGCCCATCTCGGATCACTATGGGAGCTTTGAGTTTCCCGCATCAAGTTACTCTTGTTTAGGGGATACCAGGATATGAGAATACACCACCCTTTCATTCTCATTCTCCCTTTTTTTATAGGAAAACGAGAAAGTGTAAGAAAAGAGTGTTGCGAAGCCCCACTGGATCCAAAAAGTTTTAGAGTCGTCATCTTTATTTTAAGGCAAAAATAAAGCAAAAATAGTTGGGAAGGTGCTAGGCACCCAACTCGCCCTTTCGGTCTCAAAAATAGTTTTTGGCTAAAGTATGCTTATTGTTATATTTATCTAGCAAATAAATAAAGTATTTAAAGATAGGAAAATAAAAGCAAATACATCTGTGGCTACATTGTTTATGGACTTGTAGTCATTTCCTTACAATAATTACAAATATATTTAAAAATATTTGGCCATTACAACGACTCTTTTACATAATATTTCCTAACTAAATCTGGGCAGCACAACGGCTTATAATAGCTAGATTGGGCCGGATTTAAAAGTAACTTTATAAAAAAATAGCGCCCTTAAAGGCTATTACCTTTTAGAGCGCGGTGTGCTCGCTCTGTCCTTCAGGGAGAGGGAGTCTTTTTTTGTTGTTGTTATATTGTTGTTGTTGTGATTTGGGCAGAGTAACTGCTTATTTCGGATGGTTTTGGCTTGTTCACTCGGGCAGAATGACGGATTATTTGTGGTTGTTTTGGCCTTTTTGGTTGGGCGGAATAGCGACTTATTTAGCCCCTAAGGGGGTGGCCCAGTGGTAGACATGGGGCTTCACAAAGTGTGAGGTCTCAGGTTCGATCCCTTCCCATGCCCCCCTTAGGTGGAAAAATAATAATAAAAAAAAAATAATAATAAAAAGAATAACGGCTTATTTGGGATGATTTTGAACCTATTACTCGGGCAGAGTAACGACTTACTTTTTGGTTTTTGGGTCGAGGAAGTGGGGTGGATACCTAACTAAAAGGCTAGGAATCACTTTTAACGGGTGGATTTTTGTTTTGGCGGAGTTTGGAAGGGGTTTGGAAGCTTTGTGGGCTAGACACTCCCTATCTCACTTCTCTCACTATATCAGCGTTGTAAGAACGCGGATGAAAATATTCAGCGTTTCTTTGCGAGGATTTCTCCGTCTTCAGAAGTGAACCCAGCACCTCTATTTATAGGTGGACGAAGGGACTCATCAGGGATTAAAAATCCCTTCAGCGCGTATCAATTCGTTGTACACCGGCCTTCGTCGCTTGCACAATGCGTTAAGTCTGAGAGGAACTGTAGCTTGTATGGAGCAGACATCACCATGGCTTGGCACAGTGCCAATCCAGCCTTTTGACCGCGCCAATGACCTATTCCAGTTTCATTTTTGGCACTTTCACCCCTCGCATTTTACTGTTTTGCGCATCCTACTTTGCCTTTCGCATTTTTGACTCCTGTAACTTGACATTTGTTAAGTTTAAGCAGTTCTTGATATCACATGTCAGAGTCACATATTAGGGGTACGAAATTCGGGTGTCTACAGAGCCCCTCAACGATGGAGTCTACGGGTAACCCGATGCTTACTGAGTAGACGAACATCGTTGATAAATAATAGACTCTCCAATTTCGTTCAATTAAAATGGGAGAGAAATGCAATAGATAATAGTTATAATGCAACAGTTTATCATGGTAACCAAACTCCATAACCTAGACATGTTTAGTCGGTTATAACAGGTTATCGTAGGTTTTAAGCAGATATGCAATGAAATGCTCTAATGGTCAGACCTACTAGTGTAGGCTGCCTACGTATTCCTTAATAAAGGAAATCAGACCAAACGTAGTTCAGGCCAAAACCTAAACTACAACCAAAGAGGATGTTATGTCCTTTGGGTCAAAAACCCGACCAAGAACACAACAGGAAAATGATTTTCATGCTTTTCGAAAAAGCCGTATTCAAACGGTCGAAAACGGCCATCAAATACGGTATGAAAATTTTAAAGTTTTTCGGAAACCATATTTCAACTGGTTAATACCTTGTTATCGAAATATGTTAAGAGAAATTTTCAAAAAATTGTGTCTGGCAGGTCAATACCTTGTCTCCAAACACAAATAAGAAAATTTTCAAATTTTCCGAAAACTGCACTCGATCGATCAAAATCTGTAGCCGAGCACAACAAAAAAGATTTTTCTTCAAGTTTTTTTTTCCGAAAATTGTATAAGACCGACAGAAATCTATCGCCAAATACGGCAAAAAAGATCTTTTTTTTCCTTTCCTTTCTTTTTCTCACTCTCTCAGTTTTATGTTTTCTCAATATTCCTCTATTTTTGTGTTTTTGAAATATTCCTCTTTTTTTTTTGAAAATATTCCTCTTTTTTTGTTTTTTCAAAATATTTCTCTTTTTTTTATTGAAAGCAAAACTTGAAAAGATTTTTCTTTTATTTATCTGAAGCTAGGATAAGAATACATTACCTTTCTTACCTTTCCTGCGCCTGGGTGGCTGCTGCGGATTCAGCTGGTGTTGACATTTCTGCCACTCTCTCTTCTTCAAGCCAGGGACTTCTCTCTTTTTTTTTTCTTTTTTTTTTCTCTTTTTCTCTTTTTTTTCTTGCTGCCTGATTTTTTCTGCTTATTTCGCGACTGACTTGTTGGGGATATTACTTTTTCTTTACCCTCGGATGGATGGCCATCAATTTTCGTTAACAAAATCACTTTTTGTTAACTCTTCGTTAGGCTTAGGGGTCATTTTGGAATTTTTGGAACTTGAGGACTTAAGTGTCGCTGCTTCAAACTTCGGAGAGGAGAAAAGGAAAAATTCCCTTTTCGTTCCTTATTATTGACGGGGAGTGGGGGAAAGGGAGCTACTGCTCCTTTCTTCTTCTTTCTTTCTTCCTTCAATTACGCAGCTCCACCATCGCTGCTTCTCTCTTCTTCTTTTTTGTTTTCTTCTTATTTTTGCTCATTTTCTCAATTTTCTTTCACCAACTCGAGTGTTTTATCTAGCAAATGGCATCTTCTTCACGATCTAGGAAGGGGAAAGCTCCGATGCACCCAGAATCTGGAGAAAGGAGGAAAGAGTTTACTCCCTTGGTCCGAAATAAACTTAAATATCGGTATTCCACGGACGACTTGGGCAACATTCTTCGCGATCAGGACACTCATGTGTCAAATCTTCCACCTACTTCTGTAAGTTTCTTCCTTTTTTTAGATTTGCTTGGATATACTTCAGATCTGCTAAATTTTAGCACTATTTGGAACCTTTGGAGCATACCTGACTTTATTAATGATGATTATGCATGTCCTATTTATGTCTAAATGATGCAATTAGGTAATGATGCATGAAATTTATGTGATTTATTCTTGCGATGCATTATTGAACTAGTGGTCACTATTTGACCCTACTATGCATTATTTATACTATAAATGCGATTGGAGATATATGATGCATGTTCTAGGCTAAAACATATTTTTGCATGTAATATGTTCACGAGACGGACTTTTCGGAATACAATTTAAATTTTTCTGAACACATTTTCGGGCACATTTTTTGGATAAATACAAAACAAAACAGATATATTCCATGCCCTAAAATTTATTTTTCATGCATGCTTATGTTGCAGGGACATAGTAAATGTCATAGGGATATTTATTTTCATGATTTGTGGCATTTATTTTCTTTTTAGCGCACCACTTAAGGCAGCTTATTAGACAATAAATGTAAGTGATGGATACATGTATGTACTACTTTATTTGATACAAATGCAATGCAGAAAAATTATAGGATGCTTACTAACATGGTGCATAGACATTCTCTTATTTTATATGATAAATACAAAAATGTAGTATACATGCTTAAAATGTATTATTATGCCTAGGATGCAAAATTAACTATTTAGATGCAAAACAAATACACATAATCTTTTCTCTTTTTTTTTGCATTTTTCATCATTTATTTTTCTTTTTTTATATGTTTCTTTATGGCTAAAATACATGCTTGGATGCACAAAACGCATCTTTATTTATTATGAGGATGTAAAAAATACAACGTATGCCTTCAAAATACACACATTTTGTTTGTTTGTTTTTTTTATATTAAATTACAGGAAATTAGCATGATGTAGTTTTATAATTCATGAAATACAATGCATGCAACATGTTTATTATTTATTATTACATATTCATTATTATTGTAAAAAAAAAATTTACGAGGAAAATAAAGATAGTGGACTTACCTTCCCCCGCCCCCCCTTTTTTTCCAGTTTCGCAGGTCATTCAAGAGAGTCCGGGCTTCATGCACCAACGAAATGAACATTTACCGCATGTTGCTCGAGGCGGCATAGGTCCTGGTGGAGGGCTCTGGTTTTAGCGCTTTTCTGCATGCTTTCCGTCCATTCACAAGCTACCTGCCGATCTTTGATGTGCTATAGGACTTCTGGTGGGACACCACCCATACATTTCACTTTAGCTGGGGGGAGGCTACCATGACCCCTTGTGACTTCGCTGCTATTACTGGTCTCCCTACCAGTATCAGGGAGACTCTGGCCCCGGATTATACTCTCTGTCGGTGTCGAGAGGAGGTGGTGGACCTCTTGGGTTTCGAGCAGGAGTTCAAATCGACGGACGAGATCTTTACCGAACAAATGCCGGGCGGGTGCTTAAGAAATGACATGGCTACCGTGAATCGAGTGGCTAGAGCATTCTTATTTTTCTTTCTTGGCACGTCGCTCTTTGCCAACTCCTCTACCACCCTGCGGGTTTCCGTCTTGGCCTGCTTAGCTGATTTCGGGAGGATCCCTTCTTATGATTGGGAGCAGGCAGGCCTGGCCGAACTATATGCTTCTATGGACAGGGCTTGCCAGAATGACTCGCCGACCCTGAATGGATTTGCCCCGGCGTAGGAGGTATATGTCTTTTCCTGCTTTTGTTGTTTTTTATATATATATTTTTTATTTTGCAGCATACATTTCTTTCTTTCTTTTTTTATTGCTGATGACTTTTTTTTTTTGCAGGTCTGGGCCTTTTCATTTTTCCATTTCACGCCGGGTCCTCTCCTTCAGCGTGTCCACCAGCCACCGTATCTGTCCCAGTATATCGATGAGAACAGGGTTTAGCCAACCCAGGACGGTGGTTGTAAAAGTAAGGAACGAGTGCGAGAACGAATCACTAGCTCGAGTCCTGGTATAGTGCACTTCCTTCCTTAGGAGGGCTTGGAGGGGCATTATGCAGTTGCCTTGGGATTTAGCCGCTGCCGAATACTGATAGTATCCATCATGGTGGATTCATTATACATGGGCGAGCGGGTTAATCGCCAGCATCAGTTTATTTTAGTACCTCCAGTGGTGCTTCCTCGGCCCCCTTTCTGGGTGATAGAGCCCGATCATCTGCCGAACATGTATTAGTACCTGTCGAAATACCTCATGCCAGCGACAGATTTTCTGATTATGGCGTATGAGGATTTCTTGTGGTCAGTGTTGCATCCTCCTTTCTCTGCTCCTGCCGCGCCCAAATGACATTATGATGCCTCTACCAGACCAGGGCCTTCTACTTCATCTCTCGATGAGAACCTGGAGTTTACAGAGCTTGATGATGTCTTCTCTACCTTCCAGTATCAGTGGGGCGGTCATATGGTAGAGGAGGTTTTCCCAGATGTCGAGATCCCTAAGGAGCATCGGGTCCCGGAGCAGGCATGTTCGGTAGACACATTTACCTTTATATATTTATTCTTTTTTTTCTATGCCATGCACATGTATATATCATTTTTTTTATGCATGTTTATTTATTATTATTATTTTTTGAGACTAATATATTATTTTTTGTTGTTTCACCTTTTTTCTTAGGTGAACGTGTCTACCTATAAGAAACTGCTTCGGGGTTTCTTCAGCATTAGCAAGCTTTATCGAAGCTTGATGAGTTTCTGCAGGGAAGTAACATGTGGCGGACACCGAGATGATGATGATGATGATACGGATGTCGGGTCGAGCTGTGCCCGGGGTAGAGGTCAGGTGTACAGAGCTGGTGGCATAACGGGTCCCAGGGTCATGGGTGGTGGCCTTGATAGGAGCCAGTCGTCCTGAGCACTTTAGCTTTGGGTGCCTGCGATTACTAGTCTCTTTTTTCCCCTTTTTTTTATAAAAGAAACTTGTACAGGCATTTATTATATAACGCAATATAATTGTATATGATGCAAAATATTACACATGTAGATTCAAACACACAAGAAATAAAGCTATACCAAATATCTAAAGGGTAATGGCACATTGTATTTTTGGAAAAGGAGTTTATAAGAATACACCTTCATATTGGAGTAGGATTTTCTGATGATACGGGAATGGAATGACGGCCGCCTTCCCCTGTTTCCTCGGCGTATTATAACTATTGAGCCCGTGGCCATAGCCTTCCTTTATAGCTCCTTCCTTCCCTCGCGATCAGACACAACAACAGTTGATGGTCGGGACGGATAAAACCAGGATACCAGCAGATTTTTCAGGGTACAGTGGAGAAGGCTAGCGCGGTCAAATGGAGAGCTTGGCGCGGCGCCAGGAGGGGCTTATGGTGGCGCCATGAGTTTCTTCTGTGCAGCCACTGTTCAACACTATTCATGTACTGTGCTCAGAAGTGTCGTTCCTTGAATTTTCAGTATAAAAACGGACGGAGACTGGCCCGCCTCTTCACAAGCTCATTTGTTCCTTCTTCTCACAACTCTTAAGCTTTCTTCTGCTAAGCCGTTGCCCCTTTTTTCCTTATAATCCCTTGCATCTCTTTTACAAATGGCCGCACGTATTCATACGACATTAGAAATAGAAATTTATGAGAATGCCTTGGATTTTTGGATCCTTTCTCTGCGATGAGACGAGCGGGATTGGTGTGATCATATCTTTGGATTCAGGTGCCTATTGTCCTGGAGGAATGTCGTCATAAACTGGGACATGCTGAGGGGAGCCTCCAGGTTTTGGTCTCCTCAAGACCATCTTTTTAATTTTGGCATGAATGAAATGTGCCCCACCTTTGAAGAATTATGTGCAATGCTTGGGGTGGCACTTTCTCGCCTGATCGCAGTGCCTTCTTATAGGAGGCGTACATACATGGCCATCCGGGAGCTATTCCGCACTACCCGCGATGCTACTCCAGGTTTCTTTGATGGAGTAACCTTTGATTTGACTTTCCTCCCTGGGGTCTTTACAGAAATCAGGGAGGATGATATAGATTACTTGCGGTGTAGGCTGTCTGCGCTCTTCCTTTGTCTGGTAGGCAGATATTTGTTGGTGGGTCAACCCAGATTTATTGATGTGCGGGTCGTTGACCTTGCATTGCAGGCTCGAGATCGCTGGTTGAATATTGTTCCGGTGATTCTGGCGGAGACCTTTGCGGGCCTAAATGCTTTTGCCGGCAGAGATGAATTGTTCCCTACCGGCAGCCCCATTTTGCTCCATATGTGGTTGGAGGAGCATTTTCTCTGGGTCCTGGCTCCCGTACTGCATGGAGCACCATATGACCCGGCGCTTTATGGTGTTCGTAGCCACCTTCCTCAAACCAATTACTCTGAATTTGATTGGGCTGAGCATTTTTACCGCAGGGGCTCCATGGATATAATCTGGGTGATCCATCATTAGCAGATCTGGTGCTTTCTTCTGTATTCCACTGAGTATAGTCAAGTGGTCATGTTGGGTATTCAGCGGACCTCCTTTTATAGGCCTGACCGGATCTTGCGCCAATTTGGGAGAGAGCAACTGATTCCCGACTCAACTCGTCCTATATATTTGGAGGTGGAGAATACTGACGAGGACTTGGGTGCCACTATTCAGGGTATGTGGCAATGGGACTTTGAGAGGCAGGAGGTAGCCTATCCATTTGCTGATTACATGCTTCATTCCCATGGGTATCTGGCATGGATAATGGTGGCTGCCGAGGGGCCGTCCCACGTTATCAAGCGCGGACTGAGGAATTTGCTGGGCCGTCATGTTACTAACGGGATAGACACTCGCCTGATGGAGATAGTCAATGATATTGACAGTTCGGGGTTAGTCGTCCCTCAAGCTTTGGAGGCAGAGTTCAGGCGGGTACATGGTCTTGGTGCCCGAACAACCCTTGGATCGGATAATGTGGGTCCCAGCAATGCACCCCGCAGATTAAGCAATGCTAGTAGGCAGCACAACCCATGTGAACCAGAAGTAGATGCTCCCCCTCTCCAGACTGGATGGCGCACGGCTTTAAGAGCTGGGGGCAATGAGCCTCCTCGGTTGAGCATTGCGAGCAGGCAGGATAATCCGTGGGAGCCAGAGGAGGTTGTCCCTCCTCCTCCTCTGCCTGGATGGGGTAATGCTTTCAGAAATGATGGAGCTGGTCCGAGCAATGCAGCTACCTAGGAGAATGGAGATGCTGATGATGAAGAGGAGGACACTTCTGGTGGCTCACACGCAGGTGAGACTAGAGCTTCTTCTGCGCCTCGCAGGAGGAGTATATGGGCCCGGCTAGGTGGACGCCGCAGGCATTGATGGACCACCTTGGGGCTTAAGCTGCAAAAAGAGGGGATAGTCTCTGGGAAAACAAAGGGGGTATAGGCAATATATAGATATGTACATGCAATTAATATATAATTCAGATGCCTTAATGAATATTCCTAAGTTGCACCTTAAGACCCATAATATTATATTTTAGTGCCTTATTATGAGCTTCTGTCATGGTTTTCCTCTTTCCTGTCAGTCGAGCCTCTAATACACTAAAGACTTGGAGGTAGAATGCCAAGGACTCAAATAATGCTTTCCCTCTCCTTTTTCTCCTGATTTTTTTTATTTCGCTCTAACTTTTGCCTAGGCTGCTGATCGATGTTTTATTTAATCTTTTTCCTTGCAAGTGGACAAGACTATTATAGAATAGTTTTGGGAAGCAAGGGTCGAACCACAGAGATTTGGATTTGATTATAGTAAATTTAACTAATCTATTAAAAAAACAGTTAATAACTAATGGGGTTTTTCGGTTTTTATAAATTAAATTAACTAGAAAGCAATAAAATAATCTACCTAACAAAGCATATAAATATGATATAAATCAAAGATTTGTAAATTGACTAGGAATTAGGATTCACTTGTATCTATTCTATTGTTTAATTCAAAATAATTATCATTCAATTTCTTGGGTTCGTTCACAAAAGATAGATATAGACTGTTGAACAATTGGTTCAGCCTCCATCCCCGCAAAATTCATTCATTTTATATCCTAAGCACAAGAACTGCAATCTAGCTGTCACCTAGATTTATGATCTATCTGTCACCTAGTTCATACATGAACCTGGTCCTAACTTATCCCTCTCGTGCATCGATAGGTCCAATTTATTGTGATGGTGAGCCAGTGTACGACATATGCACATTGGTCATGCAGTTATCCGCACCTCTAGACCTTTATTATTTGCGATTACATTCATTTGTTCAAAGCGAAATAATAGAGGGATTGATAATTACCACAATCAACAAGAATTAAATGAATAAGAATTAATATAAAACAATAGATTCGATACAAGTTACCTCCAATTCCTAGATTATGGAGTTAGCTCTCCATAATTGAAAATACAAAACCTTGAACCATTCTTGAATAATCTTTCTTCATAGACAAAGAAAAATAATACATAACTTCCCTCTTTTTTTCTAACTAAAGGGATCTATTTATACCTAATTAATCCTACATCAAAGAGGAAAAGGAGATACAATATAATTAAAACACTAAAAAGAATTAAACTAGGATTTCACGTTTCCCAAGACAATTAGAACACATAAAGTGGGCGGCTGAAATTTTGCTGGAAATTCTGATTTTCAGCTTTTGGTCTTCAAGTTTCCAGCTTTTGCACTTTGGTCCCTGAAGTTCTTCAATTCAGCATAAAATGCCTATATTTTGCACAATTATTCCAAAAGTCCTTGAAACTATAAAACAACACTAAAACACATATTAGACAACAAAAACCTCGAGAAATAACATAATTTAAGCCGGAATAATACTCAATAACTGCGTTTGACAATCAACTAAAGCGAAAAAGCACTTGCATCCAGAACTGTTAGATTGATAGAAATCATTCCATATTGTTCCATAAATTATGTTTGAGTGATTGAAGTTTTGTGATGTGCGCAAAAACGTAACTCGGGCAAGAATACACGGTCATATCAAGTAATAAAGTGTACCTAAGTACGAGTTATCGATCCCACATAGAATGTACGTAATTCCCACTCCGACTAAGTACCAAAATTAGGTTAACTAATTACATTTGAGCGAAAAGAAAATGAATTAAAATCTAAAAATATAAACAACCTAGAAAGCAATTAAATCTAAACAAACGCGAATGTGGTTTGACAACAACAAATCAAGATAGAAATATAGGAGTGCATTATTTCTAGTCTAGCCGGTGTTTAATTTAATCATCTTTTTGTTTTTCTTTAACTCAAGTCTTCGTAGTAGGGTGCACTATTTTATTCACTACGGGCTCTCGAAACGTATAACAAATCTAGCTACAACTCGTAGCTACGTGCTCTCGCGTCTTATAACATAGGAGAAAATAGCCACATATCAAAGCAAACACTCAATGACTATCTACGCACGATCTTCTCTCGGTCTCATGTAACACAAATAATTATTGTGATTTTCGGAATTAATAGGACGGGCTCTCGCATCGTATCCTATAATTCTAGTGATCATCGTTACGCCATTAAAAGCATAAAGAATACAAAATAATAACCAAGCGCATGGGTAATACTTCGCAAAAAGAAATTCTCTAAATTTTTTCTACAAATCATGTTGGTAGCCGAGACAAATAAAATTGGTTAACTACGGGCTCTCGCATCTTATAGTCTACTCTAACCTCCCCGACCTCGTAAATGACTAATGTGGTTCGATCGCATGTAAAACATAGTCTCACAATGGCTATCGGTGTGTGTCACAAAACACTAACTATTAAATTGTTTGGTCCGAAATATAAAGGTAGCTCTCGCGGATCCTAAATATCTCTAAAATCATTTAATTAATGGTCAATTAATTAAAAGAACTAAGTTCACAAAATAATAACCAAACATGAATGTGTACTAAATAAAGAGATAGATTAAATTAAATCACTACATTGGACATAGAAAAATAATTATATTCCATAAATAATTTAAGTATAAACCAATTCTTCATTTACAAAATTAATCAACCCAAAAAATTATAACAATTATCTCAAAAGATAGGCTGAAAGAATTAAACTGAAAAAATCGAATCTTTGGGGTTGAAATCATTTGTAAATACTTTGTTGGTTCTTCATTTGGAGCCCCAAACCTTCAATGGTGATCAAGCAATGGAGGAATGGAAGAATTTTTGGGTAAAATGGGGCTGGTGCCCCATTTTGGGAACAATGTCCTGAAATGGGGACTTGGTTTGTTAATGGAGGTTGGTTGGAAGATTAAATGGAGAAGGCACAAAGGAGGCATCCAAGGCAGGGGTATAATAGGAAGTGCAAGGAAGTTTTGGGGGCTAAATGGGAAGAAAATTGAGGATGGGGCAAAACTGGAAAGGGGCAGCCCAAGGAAAAATGTGGAGACCCGACCCGGACCCGAGGTGGAATCGCGGGTCGGACCGCCCAAATAGGAGGGAAACAAGTAAACAAATAACATGCAAGGACTCAATTTAAGAAAACGACGTGATGCAACATTAGAGACGTAGCACGCCCCGGCACCAAAAGGCCGGTATTTTTAAAACTTTTCAAACCTGATATAACAGTTAAGCAATTAAACCAAGTCATCGGCGACACTACATGCCAGAACCCTAGCTAACAGTTTAAGGACAAGAATTAAATAAGAGCTAATAGGATGCTCAGCGGAAGACTTATACGTAGGAACTACTAAACATGATAACTAAAGCTCGGCTTACACAATGCCGGCATAAAAGGGGTTACAAGTACTACAAGTATTGAAACTACTAGTAGCTAATAAAAGTAACAAGTTCAAGTTCTATACATATTCCCAAGCATAGTCTAATTGACTTACTTTAACCCATCGTCCTTGCAAAATATAAAAGGAAGGAAGAGGACATCTTAACCACCTCTTCAACTGCAACGTCGGACCAAAAGAGGAACTAGGCACGAACACCGCAAGCCTCAACGTGAAGGACCTGTTTTGCTAGGATCTAAAGCAGTAAAGGGGAATGGGTAAGTCATAAAGACTTGTAAGCTATCAATCATGCATGTCATGGCAATATGCAACAAACAAGGCAAGATATCGTCACATAAGCATAGAGATCATATATCCAAGATGCACATTGTTTCACATAGGTGCTTATAATTAAATCACATAGGATAAGGATATATGGAGAGCCGGGCCGCTACGTAGTTCCTGCATACAAGCGTTATCTGGAATGTGAGGTGTCGGATGTGTGTAAGTACATCGACCTTCCGAGGAGATGCCCGGGATAGACACACCAATGATGCTCTAATGATTACATCAAGGGGGGCTACTTCCCCACTGTGGCCACAGTGGAGGCGTGTGTGAACAAAGACGGGTATGCCAGCTGGACTCATGCAAATGCCAAGTAGTGTTTACTTAACAAATTTTCAAGTAGTGAACAAGGTCGACAAGAGCGATCTCATTCATGATAAGTAATTATTCTCATCAATAATCAAGTAGGATTGAGTTCGACAAGAGCGAACTCAACATGTCAAATAGGCATTCTATTATATGACATCAAAAATCAAGCATGGTAATCAATCCAAATTCAAGAGTCTAGAATTATCATTCTTAGTGACACGTGTTTAGACGTCGTTGGGATTGATCATTGAGCCGGTATTGTTCAATGGCTCACTAAATTTGACTCCGTTGAGTCGTCTCTAAAAATTCATCCAATAGAGTTTAAATGCTAAATGCATCCTAAACCCTTTTCTAAGTTCATGTATAGGGTAGACTAGGCCATTAATCCACTTAACAACCATAGTTAAGAATTATCAATAATTCAAATTCATGGGAACCTTAGAATCATTATTTCAAAAGTTATTAAAAGCCAATGGTCCAAGAACATTAGTTATTCCTAGGGAGACATAGAACACTTTTAATTCTAAGCATACGACCAAATCAATAGGATGAACAATTCATAGCTTATGAAACCCTAGAAATCATAATCTCTAAGAGTTGTCAAAATCCATTAGTCCAAGAACAATAGTTGTTCCTAAGGAGGCATATAACACTTTTAATTCTAAGCATAGGACTAAATCAACAAGATGATCATATCATTCAAAAACCTTATAAACTCAACTCATCATCAAACATGGCATGGACAAGGAAGGAGCATGAAACAAAATCATAAGAAGAGGGGGACATGACATTTCTAGCATTCAACCTAAAGGGGAATCAATAGCTTACCTTTCACCAAGGAAAAAGATGGGATGAGCACAAACTAATCGGTTGAAAATGATCTACTCTTCAAGCTCTACACTTTTGATGAAGGTGGCTTGAGCAATGGAAGAAGGGATGAGGGAAGACCAAGAGGAAAGCTTCAAGAAGCCATGGAACTCTCAAGAACTCTCTCTCTCTCACGTTTTTGGAAGAGACTTCAGCAAATGAGGAGTCTCAAGGCTGAATTGTGGTGTATATGAAGTCAAATGTTGAGTGGGACAAGTGTCAAGCTAATGTGGTTGATAAATATCTGATTTTTGTGGCTTAATGATCATTAGAGCTCTCTTATTCCACCCTTAAAACAAGTTACTAATGTTAGGACATAATGAAGGAGGGTTAGGGAGGTTTAAGTGAGGTTTAGAAAAGGTTTGGATAGGGGTTTGGGTGTAAAAGTCATACAACAGTAAAACAGGGGAAAAAATCCCGTAGGTGGTACCAGATGTTGAGGCGGGCGCCTGGACTACTGGGGCTATCTCCAGATCAAGGTCATTTTGCAATGCTCTCAGCTCTTGAGACGGGCTAGTGATCAAAATTCGAGGCGAGCGCATCGTCTAGCCCTTGAACTTGGTCTAAACATGTCCTAAATGGTCCCAAACTCATGGGCAATCATTCTAAGGTCTAACCCAACACAAAACAAGTCGGAAACACACCCGAACAACATCCGGAACAAGGTAGAACAAGGCTCGAATCATGCAACGAATGGTTAACGAATCAAACACCAATCAAACTAGGATAACTTGGACATGGAAAAGGATTGTTTAAACATTGTTATGACTTGAATACAAGGCCAAGAACTCAACGAACACTTCGCACGAAGAAATACAAGCAATACGAACAACGAAGGGAATCGCTAAGGCCAAAACAAAGCAATCGAACCGGCGATTCAACCGGCGATTCTCGTATAGGGTAGACTAGGCCATTAATCCACTTAACAACCATAGTTAAGAATTATCAATAATTCAAATTCATGGGAACCTTAGAATCATTATTTCAAAAGTTATTAAAAGCCAATGGTCCAAGAACATTAGTTATTCCTAGGGAGACATAGAACACTTTTAATTCTAAGCATAGGACCAAATCAATAGGATGAACAATTCATAGCTTATGAAACTCTAGAAATCATAATCTCTAAGAGTTGTCAAAATCCATTAGTCCAAGAACAATAGTTGTTCCTAAGGAGGCATATAACACTTTTAATTCTAAGCATAGGACTAAATCAACAAGATGATCATATCATTCAAAAACCTTATAAACTCAACTCATCATCAAAAATGGCATGGACAAGGTAGGAGCATGAAACAAAATCATAAGAAGAGGGGGACATGGCATTTCTAGCATTCAACCTAAAGGGGAATCAATAGCTTACCTTTCACCAAGGAAAAAGATGGGATGAGCACAAACTAATCGGTTGAAAATGATCTACTCTTCAAGCTCTACACTTTTGATGAAGGTGGCTTGAGCAATGGAAGAAGGGATGAGGGAAGACCAAGAGGAAAGCTTCAAGAAGCCATGGAACTCTCAAGAACTCTCTCTCTCACGTTTTTGGAAGAGACTTCAAAGAATGAGGAGTCTCAAGGCCGAATTGTGTATATGAAGTCAAATGTTGAGTGGGACAAGTGTCAAGCTAATGTGGTTGATAAATATCTGATTTTGTGGCTTAATGATCATTAGAGCTCTCTTATTCCACCCTTAAAACAAGTTACTAATGTTAGACATAAATGGGCGAGGTTGTGAGGTTTAAGTGAGGTTTAGAAAAGGTTTGGATAGGGTTTGGGTGTAAAAAGTCGCACAACAAGAAACAAAGGGAAAAACTCCGTAGGTGGCTGATGTTGAGGCGGCGCCGATTCATCGGGCTATCTCCGATCAAGGTCATTTTGCAATGCTCTCGGCACGGCTAGTGATCAAAATTTGAGGCGAGCGCATCGCCTAGCCCTTGAACTGGTCTAAACATGTCCTAAATGGTCCCAAACTCATGGGCAATCATTCTAAGGTCTAACCCAACACAAAACAAGTCGGAAACACATCCCGAACAACATCCGGAACAAGGTAGAACAAGGCTCGAATCATGCAACGAATGGTTAACGAATCAAACACCAATCATACACCATCAAACACCAATCAAACTAGGATAACTTGGACATGGAAAAGGCTTGTTTAAACATGGTTATGACTTGAATACAAGGCCAAGAACTCAACGAACACTCAAGACGACGAAATACAAGCAATACGAACAACTAAGGGAATCGCTAAGGCCAAAACAAAGCAATCGAACCGGCGATTCAACAAGCAAGCATACATGATTCTAAATATGTTAAGAGCTTCATGAATGACTTATGAATGTTTCTAAATCATATATATAGACTAAGTATACATGCTCACAATCAACAAGAAAACATGAAGGCAAGCACACAATACACATGCAAGAATCCGGGGTGTTACACTCTCCCCTCCTTTAGGAATTTAGTCTCGAAATTCTTACCAAGTTCATCAAACAAATGTGGATGCTCGCGCATCTCCGCTCCGTTTCCCAAGTCACTTCCTCAATGTTGTGATTTCTCCAAAGAACTTTGACTAAGGGAATTCTTTTGGTTCTCAAGACTTGTTCCTTCGTATCAAGAATCCTCACCGGCTTCTCATCATAAGAAAGGTCGCTCAATGGTAATTTCATCATAAGTAATGACACGAGACTATCCTTCAAGTACTTGCGTAGCATCGAGACATGAAAGACATCATGAACATCCGATATAGAAGGTGGCAATGTTAACCGATACGCCAAAGCTCCAACTTCTAGGATCTCGAATGGTCCAATAAATCTAGGCGAAAGCTACCTTTCTTCCCAAATCGCTTAGTACTGCCTGGGCGATACTTTCAAGAATACAAAGTCACCAACCTAAACTTTAAGTCACGCCTCCTGTCCGCGTAGCTTTTCTCGGCTCACTCGAAATGTAAGCAATCTATCTCTAATAAGTTTCACACTCAACCGACTGTTGTACCATCTCCGAACCCCAAAGCTTAGCTTCACCAACTTCATCCCAGAAATCGGTGAATCCACACTTACGCCCATATAAAGCCTCATATGGCGCCATCTCAATACTAGACTGCAACCTATTATACGCAAATTCGCTAATGGCAAATGAGAATCCCAACTACCTTTGAAATCCATGGCACAAGCACGCAATAAATCCTCCAATACCGAATCAATCTTCTCCGATCGACCATCGATCTGGTGAAAAGTCGCATTAAAATTCAACTGCACTCAAAGCCTCCTCGCAAGGAACAAAATCTAGAAGTGAACCCGGGGTCTCTATCAAACAATGCTAACCGGAATATCATGCAACCTCACGATATCCCGAATATACAACGCCGCTAACCGACTCAAACTATAAGTCATCGCATAGAATAAAATGTGAAGATTTTGTCAACCTATCCACAACAACCCAAACCGCATCAAAACCTCGGCGAGTACGTGGCAATCGCTCACAAAATCCATGGTGATATGCTCCCATTTCCACTCCCGTATCTCAAGTGGTCAAGTAAACCTACAGCTCGTGTTCAAATTTTAACCCGCCGACATGTCAAACATCTAGATACATACTCAAGCATTTCTCTCTTCATCCCATTCCACCAAAATCGCTCTTCAAGTCCCTATACATTTTGGTACTCCCCTCGGATGGCCTTGTGAGCCTCATCAAGAACCATACGCCTAACTCCATCCAGAGAAGGAACACAAACTCTACCTCGAAAAGTTAAGATACCATCACCGCTAACAAGAAACCCTGTCTTACCATCACCATCAATAACCTTCCTCAACTCGAATCGGAAGCTTCCTTCTTTAATCAACTCAACAATGCAGCGTAGCACGACGCTAGCAAAGATAACCCTATGCCCACTCACAACCGACTCCATTCACTCGACATC
>CM028380.1:4967282-5015668 GCA_013146195.2 Codonopsis lanceolata
GTTGCTTATGATCCTGGAGTCGGCCTTTTCTGGATTTCCCGCCTTTCCACATTTTTCTGCCTTCTTCGCTTTCCCAACTTTCTTTTCTTCTCTGGCTCCCTATCGGTCCTGTTCCTTTTTTCCTTTTTGTTTTCTTGCATTTTTTTTTTTTTTTTGCATTCTCTCTCTCTCTCTCTTCTTTTTTGAGTGGCGGACCTTAACATCTCAGTAGGACTTCTTGATTTTTTTTTGAAATCGAGAATGAATGATGTACTTATCAACCTAGTGATGCATTTATGAGAGGTCAAGAGGAATAGGAATTTGGAGATTAAGAATAGTGGTGAGGGGTTTTGTCTTGTCTTTTCATGTTTTGGGAAACAAAAGAAAACACATAGAAAAACCTCTCCCTTTTTTTTTTTTGAAGAGTAAATCAAAGCATTTGACCGAACCCGGAGGCTGCCTATGTTTCTCATTTCGAGGCTCGGGTCATCGTAGTTCAACTCGAGCGGAGAAATTTTCATTTTGCTAATCTTTTTTTTTTTGAATTTGAATTTGAAAGAATAGAGACTTTTTGTTTAGAGGCGAATTCCTTTTTTTTTTGTTTTTTCTTTGAAATGAGATGTATCGATTCGTACCTCAGGCGGTCTTCTTAGGAGAGTATTAGTTAAAAAAAAATTCATTTGTCGGCCCACAAAAATTGTTAGTGGTATGCAGAAAAAACAACAAAGATCCGAATCTATGAAAAGTGACGTTGAATTTGAAAAAGGTTGTTTCTGAAGATTTTATTTGACAAGAGGAGATTTAAAGGAAAAAGCTTTCTAGAGGTGTACAAGAAGGTATGCTAGGGTCTCTTTCACTTTTATCGAAACAATTATGGGTGCGGCTTCTCTGATTTTATCATCGATAAGGTCTTGGATATCATTCTGAGTGAGAAGCATTTGTCGGTGATATGACCACTTGGATTGGTGGTATTCACAATACTTGTTGCGGCTCCATTTGGCGGGTAATGGATTTGGAGCTTCATAGTTTTCAAAGGGCTTAAGGACTCCTTGTCTTTGTTAACCCTTGTAGTATCGTGACATTGGGGCATTCAATTCATCGAAGTGCCTTTTGTTTCTTTTGTGAGGCCCTATGAGACTTTTGTTGGCATTATTGCTTCCTTCAACGAAATTGGCATATTTGTTTGCCCGTGTCCATGGCACATCAACGTATTGTTCATTCGGGTTTTTCTATAGTATTAACTTCTTACGTAGATTCTCTCGATTCAGAATGGCAGAACGAACTTGGAGGTGTACCAATTTCTAAGGATCCTTTGCGTATATCTTCATCAATACGGACTCCTATCTCCACTATTTCTTTGTAATTGCTATAGGGGAGATATCGCATGTGCTCGAGTAAATGGGTGGAGGTTTTTGATGAACATTCGCATGATTGGCTTGGATCTGGTCCGTCCAAAGTCCGGGCGACTTTATCCTTCCATCCGCCATGCAAATTCGCGAATGTTTCATTTTCCTTTTGGGTGCATGCCTCAAGTTCCTTTTATTTTCGGTGGTGGTATTATCTTTGTACCTTTCTAGGAACCCTTCAGCGATTTGGTCCCAAGTGTCCATGGTGCTATCATCTGCTAGCATTAACCATTGCTTAGCAGCCCCTATCAAGGTGAGGTGAAAATTGGAGGCCATGGCTTCGAAACTAGCCCTCTTGATTGCATGCCGGTAGAGAGTAAGATTTTAGGTGGGAGATAGGGCATCAGGTCCGTCGAATTTTTCTATGTCGGGCATTTTGAAATTTGGGGGTAGCATGGCTGAAGGTTTCAGCGTTAATGCCTTCATAGAAAATTTTTCTTTGTCCAGAGCTTCGAGCATCATACTTTTCAGGTTCTCCATTTCTGCTTCCATTTTGGTGGGAGGGGGAGTTAGATTTTGGTATATGCTGGTAGGACTAGGAAAGGCTGGGTTAGTTTCTGGTTGTGGTGTTTGGTAAGGATTTTGAGGAGGCGTTTGGTAAGGGTTCTGGTAAGGATTTTGGTTTTGGGTAGGATGAGGATTTTGGGTTGAATAGGAATTTTGGGTTGGATATGGATTTTGGGTTGGATATGGATTTTGGATTGAATGTGGATTTTGGGTTGGATAGGAATTTTGGGTTGGATATGGATTACGGATTGAATGTGGATTTTGAAATGGATATGGATTTTGGATTGAATATGGAGGAGAGGATGGGTAAGGTTTGATATTTGGGTAGTAGGGATTTGGTGGAGGATTTGGATTTGGAGTAGTGGAAGTATTTGGTGGGTTAGTGTTTGGCTGAGAAATTGGGTTTGGAGGCACATGGAGGGTTGATGCTTCCTGTGGGCCTACAGGGGAAGAGATTACCTCACCACTGGATTTCAAGCTTTGTATCAGATTTGCCATTTGGCTCATTATACGATCAGTCGTTGCACCCAAATTTTGGTCTAGCCAATCGCCGCATTGCGGAGTTGGAGCATACCCAGGAGCCCTCAGATCTATACCCATACGGCGAATTTTTCACTTTCTGGCGCCATCTTGTCTGCGGATCATGCCCTCGGCATTTACGAATCAAGCTTTTACGATCTGCATTTACGATACCCTCGATCGATTTACGCTTGACTGATTCTCGTATCAATCGGCGATCTTGTCTCGCTTTTCCAAATTCGGGCTAAGTTTCGAGGAAAATGGGTTTGGAGGTATCGGAAATAGTGGGCTTTCTCGGCTTACGGACTTGGAGTACAACGTGCCTTTATTAGTATATTTTATTAATTATTATTTTCCCTACAAATGACCGGATAAGCACCCGCTTAATTTTGACAGTCTCGGGACTTTTCCTGAACAGTGGATTCTTTCTCCAGAGTATAGGACCAACGTATTCCACCTGCCTTTCGACTCCCGAGATCGGACTGATCCCAGGCGAAGGCCTATACTCTTTTCGGGATCCACCATTCGAAATGGTCTAGGTCGAGCATTTGAAAATAATAAATCAGCCCCAGTGTATATTTTTTTTTGACTTGCGCACATTTTTTTTTGACTTGCACATTTTTTGACTGGGCTGACCCATAATTTAAAATGCAAAAACCGGTCGGTCTTTGAAGTGTCCTGAAAATCTATATGCAGTCTAACGTTGGCTTATGCAGGGGGTAAGCTGCCTATAGTGTAGGGTAGCAGTTTGGAATATATTTATATGCATGTGCGCGTGTGTGCGGCATCTAAAAAGCAAAAAAGTTTTTTTTTTAGATATAGAAATAGAAAATAAAAATGTATATAGCGTTGTCTTCTTTGTTGTGTGTGGATTTTCTCGGCTTTTTAGTTTAAGCGAGCAAGCAAGCATACCATCAAGAAATAGAAAGAAAAGCGAGGAATCTATCTATTTTTTTCAATTATAAATGAGTCCTAATCCCCAAAATAAAATGACAAAATGAATGTATGTATGTATATATATTTTGCAGAATGAAGAATAAAGCAGAATAAATTAATATAAGACCGAAAATGAAAAGATTTTAAAAATAAAGCCCCGGCCCGTTTGTTGTACTGCCCGGATAGTATTGCACATAAGATATTGCATATATAAATAAATAAATATATATATATATATATATATATATATATATATATATATATATTTTTTTTTTTTTTTTTTGAAATTTTTTTTTTTGAAAAATACGAATATTTTCAAGTATATCCGTAACAGTGTTTGAAATGAAACTGCTGCAAGATGGAGGATCATATCCACAAATATAGACACGGATGTTAAAGGAACGCAATATTAGACTGTTTTAAATTAATATAACAAGCATACTTTAGCCGAAACAAAAGAAAAAAAGTTTTGGTAAATGAGTCTAGCCTCCATTTTTATTCATTAAAATAAAACGATCTCCCCCAGAGTCGCCATTTGTGTGTTCGGAAACGTGCTCCGCGCAGCGCCTTGATAGAGATTCGCGTACATGCGGATGCGGTGACATCCACTGCTCTCGTTCCACCCTCCCTTGTCTAGGGGAGGACGAAATCAAAAGTGCGAGAGGAGTGCTGTCGGAATAGCGCGTTTGAATGAGCATCGGTTGCCTTTAGTGGATTTTGATCCAATATGGGAGCTTTGGGTTTCCCGCATCAAGTTATCCCTTTTTTAGGGGATATCAGGATATGGGAAGACATCATCCTTCTATTCTCATTTTCCCTTTTTTTAGAGGAAAACGTGAAAGTGCAAGGAAGGAATGTTGCAGCGCCCCCACTATGGATTTTATGAAAATAACCTTATGGCCTATTTCGGATCGTTATGGGTGCTTTGGGTTTCTCACGTCAAGTTATCCCTTGTTTAGGGATACCAGGGACATAGGAATACATCACCTTTCCATTCTCATTCTCCCTTTTTGGGGAAAACGTGAAAGTGCAAAGAAAGGTGTTGCGAGGCCCCACTGGATCCAAAATGTTTTTAGAGTCGCCATCTTTATTTTAAGGCAAAAATAAAGCAAAACCAGAAAAAGAAAATCAGAGATGAAGAAAACGGGTTCGGAGGCTAAGTTACGAGTTGGGAAGGTGCTAGGCACCCAACTCGCCCTTTCGGTCTCAAAACTGTTTTTGGCTAAAGTGTGCTTTTAGTTATATTTATTAAACAGATAAATAAAGCATTAACTGCCTACAAATACATCCATTACATCTATATTATTTACGGACTTGCAATAGACTCTTTTACAAACAATTACAAATATACTTGAAAATATTCGGCCATAGTAACGGCTACATTTAGTATTATTTCCTAACAAAATCCGGGAGCATAACCGCTATATATTGATATTGAACGGATGAAATAATACTCTTACAAATAAAGACTTTAATGAATAAATGAAGTAAATAATTACAAATTTATCTAAAGACATTTTGTCATAATAACGGCTACATTTAGTACTATTTCCTAATTAAATGAAGCTATATGACTACATTGGGACAACCGCTATATGATTGACTGAAATAATACTTTTGCATACAAATGAAAGACTTTAAAAGTAAAAACTTACAGACGGCCTAGGGTGTGCTCGCTCTGTCCCTCGGGGAGAGAGAGTCTTTTTTTTGTTGAAGTTGTGTGTTTGTGTGTTGGGTGTTGTGTGAATTTGGGCAGCGTGACTGCTCTGAAAGTTACTTTTCGGCCTCGGGATAGGGGCAGGGTAACTGTTTGTGTTTGGTTGTTTGACTGGCTTGAAGTAGGCTGAAATCAGGCAGAGTAACGGCTTACTTCTAGCTGATTTGGCCTTTTAAATCGGGCAGAGCAACTGATCTTTCCACGATTTTTGGATCGGGGAAATAGGGTGGATACCTAGCTGGGGGGCTAAGGTACACTTCTACCGGTTGGTTTTATGTTTGGAGGAAGTTTGGCAGGGTTTCGAGGCTTTTGAGGTGATCTCTCACTATCTCACACCGCTCTCTAATTCTCCAGCGTAACGTTAACGCCGAGTAGCTTTACGCAGGAAGGAGTGTTGAAATGAGGAGCCGGCCTTCAGTATTTATAGGATGAATCAGGGACATCGGAGGAATTAAAATTCTTTCATCACGCATCAGATGGTGGTACACTGCGCTGGATCAATTGCATTTTACGGCAAATCTTTGATGAACAGTGCACTGAGGAGTGGAATTGGGCGCCACCCCCTATGGATTTGGGCGCCATGCCCAATTCCTTTAGTAGTTGTGCCCAATTTCCAAAGTTTGGTATTTTTGAGCATCCAGGTCCCTGTAGTTCGTCCTTTTGCGCATCCTGTTTTGTCCTTTTGCACTTTTGACCCTGTAACTTGACATTTGTTAATGTTTTAATAGGTCTTGATATTTTATGCCATGTTACATACCAGGGGTACGAAATTGGGGTGTCTACACATTCACACATACATGGCGACTCTAGTGAGTCGGAATTCCCACATCAATAACCCCAAATCCATAGGATCCAAAACATGGGTAGGTCACATTCCTACAAGTCTTACAATCCTTTTTAAACCATTTTTATAAATCCGTTAGGACCACAATACCAAGCCAAACATGACCTTAGTCTATCGATGGCCCAAATTCGACAATTAGAAACCCTAGCATAGAACTTTCTCTACGGCCGTCAATTGCAATTACTTCCTTCACGAGAGTTGTTCCTAAACACATTTGGGGCGTTATTCATGCTTTACTCAAGTCCAAATTATTAACTTATAGGGCAGCCCCAATAAATTCAGATTTCAAACCTAAAAATGACAATTTCTCAACATCTTGCAAATGTAATTAATTCCTTCACAAGAACTACTCCTAGGCATATTTAGAACAACATTCATGCTTGAACTAAATCCAAATTAATAAGTTAACATGGCAGCCCCAAATTTTCAGATTTCTATCTTGTTGAAATGAAAATTTCTACTTCACAAAAAGTCTTCCTAATCATGTATACAACAACTATTATGAAGGGAGTATGCCCTAATATTGGACCTACAAATTTTCTGGGTTTGAAAACGTACCTTAAGCCTTAGATTAATGGATGCATGAAGAAATAAATCAAGGATAAACGTAGAGGAGAGTAAGAGCTTCGAAAGGGCGGTCTCGGAAGTCCGATCGGGTCACCGGGGCTCCGGCAATCGATCAATGAAGGTGGAGTGTTCTTGAGTCTCCTTCTCTCTCTAAACTCAGCAAGCTCTCATACGTAAGATGGAAATGGCTGAAAAGCCTGAAATGGTTGGGATGGTGAAGTCACAAACTTGGCTCAATCCAAGTGAAAGGGTTATGTGACTTCTCATTGGTCAATAAATGTCTACCATTGATAAATAATCATCAAAGGCTTGGATTGAGTCTCCCTTGGTCAACATAAGTGAGATTAAGTGATTTGGGTCAAGTTTGGTCGGACTTGGGGTCAAGGGTGCAAGGGACAATGCCACATTTCAACAAAAATCCTGAAGTGCTGGAAATCAGGGCAACGCTACTGACCAGTCAACTTGTAAAATCTACCATAAATCTCTATCATTTCAGATTGAGGTAATTTTTGATTTTTATGAAACTAGACTCTTTAAAATACAATTTAGCTTTTTAAATTTCTCAATTCAGACTTTTATTCATCAAAATACAGTCCCTCCAAGTTCATGTTAACATTCTGAATTCTCAAAACAGAACACAGACACAGCCATAATACGTGGCCTATTTGAGGCACTTAAACATATTGTAAAATTATGAAAATTTACAGGGGTTAACTTAACATATGTAGGTAGTACACACTAAAATTTAAGCCAATTTTCTTTAGTAGATTGGTACTAGAAGTTTCTCGAAGTTTGCCCAAAAACAGGACTGAATCTGTGAAGTAGTAAGTTGGTTATTTTATTTCCAATTGTAACAAGTCCACGAACATGGATGGTTTAAGCATGAAAGAAGTAGTACCCTTGGTCTATAATTCCTCCCACATGAACCACAAGTAACATGGACAAGTTTCTAAGGCAAAGGAATGCATTCATGCATCCTAATTTCCGAATGCTCAAATACAAGCATGAAGGGTCTCAACCTCAAATTTAAGCTTCCAATGGTCTAAGTAATGACCAAGAAACATGTAAAAATCATACCAAGACTCTCTAAGACTTAGTTAAAAGTTAAGGAAGCTAAGGCAATACACAAAGCTACCACGAAAAGGCATACAAAGCATTGAAATCTTATAAGACAACCAATACTCAACTAAAAGAACTAGAACCAAGATAGACATGTTAGGTTTATTTCTAGCATGTTAAGCAACAATAACGATCATGGTAAATAACCAAGGTTTGGGTTCTCATACTAACAACAAGCCAACAAGAATGTTAAAGCCATTTCACATACAAAACAAGGAAGTCAAACACACGAAGGTCCAGGGTCTTACATCCTCACCGCCTTAAAAGAATTCGTCCTCGAATTCACAATTCCACAACCGGACTTCTAGGTCAACACTTTAACCAAATAACGTAAATCGAGGTAATCACCTTGTTGAGCCTCCTAACTCAGGATAACTTTCAATTACCAACTCAAACCAATCTTAATGTCAAGACATACTTGACTGTCGACATAGTACAACAATACGAGTATAGCTTACTAAATTCCGGTCAAACGTGGATATCAAGGGTTAATGTCTCTCTACCAAACAAGCAAGCCAGTCATTTCCATGACGAAAAGTCTAAATCATATGCAATAATTGCACTGAAACTAACATACTCGCTAAATATGAAGAACATTTATCATATCAAGTCACCCATTCAATCAAACAACACAAGTTCAATTATCTCATAGCATGACTTTCATATACAAGTTGCACATATTTACACTAGTATAACAATACACAAATTACTTGTTCCATTCCATTTTGGTAACGGGTTCAGCCAATTCCTATCTTAAGTTATACCATTCTAGTTCTCCGACGAAGACCTCTTGATAATCAAGTCAGGGGCCCTCTGAAGTGACTTCAAAAGCTTTCGTCGTATAGGATGCGGGGTGTTCGTGATTCACATAAAAACATCCTTTATCTTGGTGCCAAGAACACATAGTATAAGCATGTACAGGCATGGCATCAAGTAACGCAAAAACGCATGGTTAAGTACTATAATAATTATATATACTTATATAGCACTCAATAGAATTCTACTAGATATTACGGGAGGTTTAGTCACTCCGCTCTTGATACGTATATCCAAGAACGTTAGCTCCACATGAATACCATGAGGATCACCCTCAGGACTGACAGTCTAACATCTCCAATCTCAACGACGGAACAAGAACAATGGCTCTACCGGAACGCAGCACTCATTCTTGGTATAACTGTAACTCAAAAGCATCAAGGGAGAAGCATGGCGCTCTTAGACACAAACTTTGCACTCACGACAATCTAGACCAGGAAGAACTACGTACTCCAAATCCTATACTTGTTCAAAGGAACATGCCGGTAAGGCACTAACCAGAACACTCGATGGCAAATACACGACGACACACCAAACCCAATCTAGGCCATGGATCCTATCCTGGCTTATAGCTAACAAAAGCTCTGATCCCAACTGTCATGACCCGACCCAGATTCCGGAACAGAATCCCAAGGTCGCGCCGCAAGGACAAGGCAAGAAGGGGACAAGCACTTGCAAATCAGTAGTGCGAGTCAAACAATAGAGTTATCCAACTCTAAACAAGAATGTACATCCGTACAAAAATACGGGTCAACAAAAATCGAAGGTGCGGAAGCGTTAATAGAGTAAAGACCCGAGCTAATAAGCTCAAAATCAACACTAAAGAAACCAAGAGAGACTACTGTCTCGAGAGGAGAAAGTACAAAACTCGCGTGCCGCAACATTGCAGACGTGGAACAAACCATCGGCACTCCAGGTCGGCATTTCAACAACGAACTAACCTGATATAACAATTACCCACGGCTAAAGCATACCGGGGTTAACCAACAATGAAAACAACTAGAATAAAGAAAAGCCCCAAAGCTACTGCGTGCCCGGGAGACAACTGAATATAAAACTAAGACTTCGAATAACGGCACGACACAATACGTCGGCCCAAAGATGAACCAAATCAGAACCCAAGTGTTTTACCCGACTGTAAAGTCTAAATAACTTTACAATACAACGAGCTCACAAGAATAGTACAGTACAATAGACAAATCAATGATGCTAGATGAGATAGGAATCCACAAGCTACTACTCGGGAATGTCGGCTGCTACAATCACGAACACACGATCGCACGAACTAAACTCGAGCTATCGATCAGTTGCTATCTGCTACAATCACAATCTACGCGGCCTCAACATGGCGGACATGTTACTGCAACTAGAAAACAAAGTACGGGATGAGTCATAATGACTCAATACGCACTACTAAACAATATAACATAATATGAAACATTGTTATAATAACAGTAACACACGTTACGACGACGAAGCCCGTGAAAACGTGTTGTATACTTTACAAGAAATCTCTCCTTCTCACTTACTAAAATGTCCAAACGAACTAGGGTGGGATTCCATGTTCAACACAAACCAAATGAATTAGAAAGTAATTCTCATGAAAGCATTACATGTAAGTATGTATAACTTTATATATACACGTCAAGTCATTCATGAAATTAGCAAGTATAAGCATGTATAGTCACATATATGCATATCAAGTCATAGAATTATCAAGTATAAGTATGTATACCTACAGATATACACACCATGAAATTCAATAATGCGCAATAAAGATAAACATGGTCACTTTCGATCCCATGTCTCAATTAACACTTTGTTGTCACATGAGTGCTTGAAATAAATCACATAACAGGAGGATATATTATAGAGCTGCTACCGCAATGTAGATCCTGAAATGAAAACGGTTATCACGAGTGCGAGTTGTCGGATGGACGTGAGTGATACATCGACCAAGAACACGATAGTATTATTCCAAGCGCCCTAATGGTTACGACAAGGTACTCTTCTCCACTGTGATCAAATAGTGGAGGGTGGGTGCATGATGATGGGCTGGCGACCCATCACTACCACAAATCTCACAATTCGTGACGGCGATGCATCGTTACCATCGAGACAAGACAAGTATGCTTGGACTAATCGAATGACAAGTAGATGTTTACTTGGCACTAAAATCAAGTAGAGAACGAGCTCGACAAGAGCGAACTCATCCATGTCAAGTAGATGTTTACTCATATAAAATCAAGTAAGAAGCGAGCTCGACAAGAGCGAACTCGTTCAAGACAAGCAGGCATGTTATTCACGACATGTTCACGATTAATCATATAGATTACAAAAGGAGCTCGATTGAGTCTCAAGTATAAGTGTCAAGTTGTCTACTCAATTCTATTCAAGTTCCAAAAGCTAGTAATCTAGTCCAATGGATTTCTAAGTGTCAAAGGATCTCACCACGATCCTAGTAAGGTCCAATCGTTCCTTAATTCGACTTCGTTGAGTCTTCGCTACAATTATTCCCAAATAGAATACAAATGCTATATGCATTTCTATCCCTTCTCCATGTTCACAGTTCACATATATCTAGGTCCTTATTTCATTGAGAAACCCTAGTTCAACAAGCTCACCATTCCACCTATTAGTGAAATCTAAGTTCAATACATGTACACTAATCAACTTTCAATAGGTCATTAAGACATTCAAGAATAAATCATGCTTTGAGCCAAAATATGAAATATGCTTCATAAGTCATATAATGTCGATAAAACCACAAGGTAATCAAAAGTAATATATACTTCAAGTCGAAAATGAAAAATATGCTTATTAAGTCATATTCAATAAATAAGTAAGAATACCAAATCACAATTTATATAATTCTCAAGGTTTACCTAGATTGTCTAGGCTCACCAAATAACAAGATTATATCCTTAGAGTCTTTCTCTTTAGGATAGTAGTTCATCCCGAAATCTCAAATCCATTAAGGTTCATGTAATAGTCATAAACCACTATTTTCACATTCTAGTCCTTGAAGCCATACGCTTACTTATGTTGCAATACTACGAGACCTCGTTGAAGTTTTCTAAGTTAAAGTACCAAGCAGTACACTCGCATGATAAGACCCATGGGTTGTAGTATAGGTTCTAAATACGTTTGTGTAATACTATTTCGCAAGGTCAAGGCAATACTAGTATGCTTTGGATATCAAAATTCATTCTATAGGAGATTCTCTAATTCACCATCTCGGATTCCCCGAGATGATCCCAAGATTCCCAATCAAGTCCTTAAACAAGTTAGGGTGCATTCACAGATACATGCGACTCTAGTGAGTCGGAGTTCCCACATCAATAACCCCAAATCCATAGGATCCAAAAGATGGGTAGGTCACATTCCTACAAGTCTTACAATTCTTTTTAAACCATTATTATAAATCCATTAGGACCACAATACCAAGCCAAACATGACCTTGGTCTATAGATGGCCCAAATTCTTCAATTTGAAACCCTAGCATAGAACTTTCTCTACGGCCGTCAATTGTGATTACTTCCTTCACGAGAGTTGTTCCTAAACGTATTTGGGACATTATTCATGCTTTACTCAAGTCCAAATTATTAACTTATAGGGAAGCCCCAATAAATTCAGATTTCAAACCTAAAAATGACAATTTCTCAATATCTTGCAAATGTAATTAATTCCTTCACAAGAACTACTCCTAGGCATATTTAGAACAACATTCATGCTTGAACTAAATCCAAATTAATAAGTTAACATGGCAGCCCCAAATTTTGAAATTTCTATGTTGTTGAAATGAAGATTTCTACTTCACAAAATATCTTCCTAATCATGTATACAACAACTATTATGAAGGGAGTATGCCCTAATATTGAACCTACAATTTTTTTTGGGTTTGAAAAAGTACCTTAAGCCTTAGATTAATGGATGCATGAGGAAATAAATCAAAGATAAACGTAGAGGAGAGTAAGAGCTTCGAAAGGGCGATCTCGGAAGTCCGATCGGGTCACCGGAGCTCCGGCAATCGATCAATGAAGGTGGAGTGTTCTTGAGTCTCTTTCTCTCTCTAAACCCAGCAAGCTCTCATACGTAAGATGGAAATGGCTGAAATGGTTGAGACGGTGAAGTCACAAACTTGGCTCAATCCAAGTGAAAGGGTTATGTGACTTCTTATTGTTCAATAAATGTCTACCATTGATAAATAATCATCAAAGGCTTGGATTGAGTCTCCCTTGGTCAACATAAGTGAGATTAAGTGATTTGGGTCAAGTTTAGTGAGACTTGGGGTCAAAGGTGCAAGGGACAATGCCACATTTCAACAAAAATCCTGAAGTGCTGGAAATCAGGGCAATTCTACTGACCAGTCAACTTGTAAAATCTGTCATAAATCATTAACAACTACGATTGAGATAATTTTTGATTTTTCTGAAACTAAATTCTTTAAACTACAGTTTAGAATTTTAAATATCTCAATTCGGACTTGTATTCATCAAAATACAGTCCCTCCAAGTTCATGTTAACATTCTGAATTCTCAAAACAGAACACAGACACAGCCATAATACGTGGACTATTTGAGGCACTTAAAGACATTGGAAAATTATGAAAATTTGCAGGTATTAACTTAACATATGTAGGTAGCACACACTAAAATTTAAGCCAATTATCTTTAGTAGATTGGTACCAGAATTTTCCTGAAGTTTGCCCAAAAACAGGACTGAATCTGTGAAGTAATAAGTTGGTTATTTTATTTGCAATTGTAACAAGTCCACGAACATGGATGGTTTAAACATGAAAGAACTAGTACCCTTGGTCTAGAATTCAACCCACATGAACCACAAGTAACATGGAAAAGTATCTAAGGCAAAGTAATGCATTCAGTGGCGGATCTAGGAATATTATTGACCGGTGTCCAAAATTTTAACTACTCCCTCTGTCCCAAAATATATGACGTTTTAGGGCTTTTCACATAGAGCAAAGAAACATATTGTAAAAACTAAAATGCCCTTATCCAAACATTAATGAGGTGTCTTGATATTTTTGCCCAAAGAGCCAAACACGGGTTACAAAGTTAATAAATATGGGAGAATTGGAGAAAAAAAGGGAAAAAGTTCTTTAAAAATTACAAAGTGTTATCTATTTTAGAACAAAAAATTTATCCCAAGACGTCATATATTTTGGGACGGAGAGAGTATTACATAAAAAAAATTAGAAATTACAATTTGTCGTTTACGCGTTTTCATACGTTGAAAACGCGTAATTACATCATCATCACCAACATTCATTAACATATATTTTTCAATATAACATACAAGAGAATTATTTAAAAATTGATCGGACATTCGATTTCTTAAATCCGTCTTGACAATATTTTTTACAGAGAATTTGGGAGGGGTCAAATGAAATTTTTTGGAGGGGTCCAATTATCAAATATCACAAACCTACTCTTAATTTTTTTTTATTGGGCGGTGTCCATGGACACCCCTAGCAACCATGTGGATCCGCCACTGAATGCATTCATGCATCCTAATTTTTGAATGCTCAAATACAAGCAAGAAGAGTCTCAACCTCAAAGTTATGCTTCTAATGGTCTAAGTAATGACCAAGAAACATGTAAAAATTATACCAAGACTCTCTAAGACTTAGTTAAGAGTTAAGGAAGCTAAGGTGATACACAAAGCTACCACGAAAAGGCATACAAAGCATAGAAATCTTATAAGACAACCAATAATCAACTAAAAGAACTAGAACCAAGATATATATAAACATGTTAGACTTATTTCTAGCATGTTGAGCAACAATAACGATCATGGTAAATAACCAAGGTTTGGGTTCTCATACTAACAACAAGCCAACAAGAATGTTAAAGCCATTTCACATACAAAACAAGGAAGTCAAACACACGAAGGTCCAGGGTCTTACAAATTGAGTTAGGTAAAAGACAGTTACCAACTGCTCTTCGTACATGTGAGGATATGAGAGAATTACAGCCGTAAGATTAAAGTAAAAATATTAATCACAAACATTTTTTATCCCAAGTCAATTGCACATGTATAAACTGAGCTGTATTGTATTATAGATATATAGATATACATACATATACAAGATATTTATATGAGATAATGGATGTGTGTACATATCGATATGCATACTAGTATATGATGATGTCTATGAGAGTTCATTCAATTGGTCTGGTTTGTTTGTAAGCAGGGAATTCCACCCTGGTTCATTTGGACGATTTATTTATAACAATGCGATGACGAGTTTATTTATAACAATGTTTCATTTTATGATATATTGTTGTGTTTAGTAGCGTATTGGGTCATTATGACTCACTTCATGCTTTGTTTCTTAGTTAGCTGTTATTCGTTAGTCGTGTTAAGGCCAAATAGATCTTGACTGTAGCAGTGCACAGTGGATCGATAGCTGAGTACGGGTCGTGTGGTTCGTGTTGGTCTTAGTTACCGTTTCTTCCGAGTTGTAGCTCGCGGAGTCCCATCTAGCATTCTATTATTATTGTTACTTTGTCCTTTTTTTTTCCTGTTAAGGACAATGTTGAGTAAAGTTATATAAACTTTACAGTCAGGTAGTATTCTTAGCATTGTTGTTTTATTTTCTGTTGTCGACTTATGTAGTCGAGCGGGTACACTTCATCTTATAGTATTTATCTAGTTGTCTCCCGGGCAAGTAGTAATCCTCGGGGGTATTCATTATTTTTGTTTAACCCCGATATGATTTAGGCATTGGGTCATTGTTATATATGGTTGGTTCTTTGTTGAAACGCTGGCCTGGGGTGTCAATGGTTTGTTATGTATCTGCAATGTTACGGCACATGAGTTTTGTTTTCCCCTCGTGAGACAAATTTCTCTCTTGGTTTAATTTGATTTTGGTTTCGAGCTTAATAGCTTGGGGCTTCACTTCATTATTGCTTTCGCAGATTCGATTTTCGTTGAGCTGTATTTCAGTATGGCTTCATCTTCATGTTTAGAGCTTGATAGCTTGGCTATTTTACTTGCACCAATGTTTAGTAAGTGCTTGTTCTCTATTTATATTAGTTCCAGCGGCATGACCTTGAGATTTCGTGTTGGAATCCGGGTCGGGTCATTACAGATTATATATATATATATATATATAATACTTTCTTTTGACTAAATATATTTAAAAACATGTTATTCTATTAAAACTCCAATGATGAGTCCGAAAGGGCGAGTTGGGTGACTAACCCCTTCCCAAATCGTAACTTAGCCCACGAACCTATACATTTTCTAGTAACATATAGTTTTTCTTTGTTTAACTTTAAAATAGAAGTGGTCACTCTATACACACTTTTTTAAAGTCCACGACGAGGCCAAGCATATTTTCACGCGCTTTAATGTATTGAAACCACTTGCTTCTCACATAGCGAGGGCAAAGTTTGAAATGGTGTTCTCACAGTGGCAACTCCGTTGGGGACAATTTGTGTTTTTTTTTAAAATAAAATAAAAGAGGGCTAGACTCAATTTCTTTTTCTAAGGGATGCTAAATTTGTTTAGATACTCAACATTCTTTCATATATAGTCTAGATTTTATTATTATTATTATTATTATTATTATTATTATTATTATTATATATATATATATATATATATATATTAAAAATGCATGCTTGATTTGTTATTATCACTATTACTATTGCAAAAAGAGGAGGACATTTTTTTATTTTATTAGATTATTTGACATTTTGATTCTTTGTATTATATGTAAATTTCACTCTATCAAAAAAAAGAAGAGGAAATTGGTTTTCTAATTCAAAAAAAATAAAAAAAATAAAAATTCAAAGCAAACAAAAAGAAAATTCATTTTCAATTCAAAAAGAAATTCATTTAAAAAAAAGAAGGTAAAAATTAAAGTTGCTTAAAAATAAAAATAGAAATAAAATTTTATTTCTTAGTCCAGTTTTCTTTTGTGAATATGCATTGGAATTTGTGTGGCTTTTCTTTGCTGCCACTAAGATTTTTGCTGGAAGCCGAAAATTAATACAGCACATTGCATGCTTGATTTAAATTTTTTTTTTAAAAAATAAAAAAAGACAAAAAAAAATAATTTTTTTTAGATAACTCACGCATGTGCATGCACGTAGAGATTAACAAATATTAAACATATCCCACGTATATCTTCTAGGACACTCCTTACTGCCAAAACAAGCTACCTTTTGTTTACCTTTTGTTGTCCATTACATGAAAAGACAAGACAATAACTCCCTTACCATTATCCTTAATCTCTATATTCAAACTCTCCCCTCTTAACCGTTCACAAATCCATCCCTAGTCAATTAAATGCATCATTCACTCTCGATTCCAAACAATTTCAGGGAATCCTACTTCGAAATGTCACGGTCCACTTAAAAAAAAAATAGAGGACAAAAAAAAATAAATAAAGGAAACTGATAGGGAGCCTTGTCGTATTAGCCTACTCCTTCAAATCTCCATAAATTGGTCGCCCTATACTCTTTTAATTAACCAGGTGACCCAAGGATCACGAGAAACAATTTAAGACTAGGGGCTTTCAGACCCAGAGGTTTCCCTTTTCTATCATAATTATCCATTTTTGTGCCTACATCCCATCCCTGTAGAGTATGCTCGCGAGTCTTTTTGTTCTACATTCTTTCGAAGTAAATTTTAAAGAGATTTTTTTCTTTTACCTTGTCGCATCTTCTCCTGATCTTTGAGCATCGCTTATCATCAAGTATCCCTTGATTGTCAATCTTCTCAAGAATGACGAATCAACTCATTTAAAAAAAAAGGATAAATCTACACCGGTCGATGATGAGTCATCCTTAAGATATGGACTCGCAAACCATTAAACGCACATGAAATTCAATAAGCAGGCAATTCGTATTGACAAAAATCGCTTTCCACCCATTGTGGTCGAGCTATTAGTAACATACTTGGGCTTTCCAGCATAGACCAATACCCTTTCAAATCCACCACATAACAAAACCCTTCCAAATCCCATACCCAATTCATCCCAATCACAAACCATTCTTTAATGACCCAACCCCATTTAAAACCTAGACCTTCTTACATTAGCCAAATAACCATCTCCATGATCTAGCTTCCCAAAACTAGGGCTGCTCCACCCTTATATATATCCACCAAGAGTGACCACCTTTTTGTCCCAAGAGGGAGAAGTCGTTTCTTCAAGCATTCTCCCAAATTGCTCCGAAAGGTCAACTAAAAAAAAGATAAAGAAAAAAGAGCAAAGTTGAAAATTCAAAAAACAGCCTATATAAAAAAAAAGAAGAAAATGAAAAGAGAAGCCACTCATGAGCAAATTCCTCAAATCTCTCTCGCAAAAAAAAAAAAAACAAAAAAAACAATCACTCTTCGACAACCCCATACCTACAACCAGGTCCAGAAACCAACTTCCCATCCAAACCCCACAGCCTAAAAGGCAAGCCAATGATCGTTTTTGATCGCCCTTTCGATAATAACCAAATATATAACTCAAAATACCTTTGAGCCAGAGGCCAATCAAACCCTCAACCCTAAAGCCAATCCATCACAAACACTTAAACACTACATCTTGACCCAGTTGACACCTACAACTCTGCTTCAATCGGTTATAACATGATCTGAGTCAAGACAATTTCTTGCTAATCCATACAAAAATCATCAAAAGATAAAAATCAAGTAGGGTCCATAACCCACCAACCCAGTGATACTTAACGACATAGTAAACTCTAGATCCCGACTCTCTTATTTGTTCATTAAAGTCACACTCGTTTCTTCAAGCGCCCTATTTTATTTCCCCTTCAATCAATTCTATATGGGGTTGTCCCCATCAACTGCACAAAACACGTCATCAAATCTTTCTGGGGCTTCCCCAGCATTGCTACAAAATTTGTCAATCAAGCCTTCTAGGGGCTTCCTATTTCTATCTGACAAGACAAATCAATTGAGTTTCCCAAGGGCTGCCCCCATCCATCTTACAAAAATTACCGATCGAGTCATCCTGGGGCTTCTCCCACTAAACTCATGAATTTTATCAAGTCTCCCATCTTCTCTAGAGACAACCGTGATTTCCATCTCACACGAAAGGTACAACAAGGGGCTGCACCCCTTCATCCTCAAAGTCATTATCCTTCCTCATCAACAAATTGCATACGTTGGATGATAAGGCTCCCTGTCTCTAAAAAAAATAGCTCGCTAGGTTAAAAACCCGCAAGAAAGGCCTAGTAAAAAGTTAGAGCAACAAAAAGAAAAAAAAAGAGCTCGCTAGGTTAACAACTCGTAAGGGCGGCCTAGGAAAAAGTTGGAGCAACAAAAAAAACTAAAAGGGGGTGGTCCTTCGAGACATCGATTAGTGGATTCACTAATCGTATCATTGAATTTCTTTCCTTGAATGATGCACTGGTTGACTAACTAAAAGTGACCCAAAACTTCACCTACATCCATCTCAAATGTTGTTATCAACTCCTATACTCATAACCCTTCAAAGCCAACTAGAAGCTATATCCTAACCTTTCATATCGCATTTCCATCACCTTGCCATATCTTGTCTTAACATGTTTAAGAAACAGATAACACACATGCACATTCAAGAGTCTATTTTGAATAGGGAAAAGAAAGTTTCATTTGCATTCTTGCATCTTCTTGTTGCATCTTTTTAGCATTATCACATCTTATTAGGTCTTTTGCTACATCGACCCTTGTGCAAAGAACAAATTCTCTGGTGGCACCCTCCAAGAGTCAATGCCAATCGTCATCAAAGCAGCCAAACAAAACATCTCCAGCGACCCTACAATTCAATCATGTTGGCTATCGCCCGAGACCGGGCAAAGCACTGCCAACAAGCTCCTTCATCCCGCACATCCAACACATCCTTCTAGCGTCCCTATGGGCTATCTTACCAATAGCTCCGCATTCCAATCATCAATGACACTCCTTAGTAAATATCATAGACACATCAACATGTAGACCAAAGGCTCAACATCAAACATGTCAAAGATGACACATCTCATCAAAACTGCCAAAGATGGCACACATCAGTCAATCCTGCCGAAAATGGCACATCTCATCAAAATTTCCGAAGATGGCACATTAGTCAATCTTGCTGAAGATGGCACATCAGTCAAATATTTCTGAAGATGGCGCATATCAGAAAATCCTGCCAAAAATGGTAAATCAGAACATGTCGACGAAGGTACAACATCAAATATCACCGAAGATAGCACATCATCAATCTCGCCAACGACGCCACATATTTTAAACACGCCGATGATGGCACTGCAGCAAATATTACCGACGATGGCACACATTGTGGCAGCCTGACCCGGATTCCAATGCAAAACCCCAAGTCGTACCGCCCAAATATAAACAAGTAAGCATGCTCAAGTAGGAATATAAAATTTCACGTGGCGCAACATCGCATACAATCAACAACTCGGCTACACTTGGCTGGAAAATAACATAAAATAAACAAGTCATCGGCGACGTTATAGCCGGAACCCAACAACTACTCCTACAATTATAACACATGCATATAATAACCTCAACGGCCACAACATTCCGGAGACAACAACAACAATAATACTATAAAAGAGTGTTAAGCGGAAGAAGCTGTGATGAACCATAACATATAAACAAGCTCGACATAGAAGTCGGCGTACAAAAGATTATAAGTCTAGAATATTCAAGTTATACAACAACAACAAAACCCAAGTCAAGTCTAAGTGACTTGCTTCCCATTGTCCTTGCCAAAATAAATGTCTAACTACAAAAGTCCAAAAAGAGCAAGCTTCGAGCTCACAAGCAATCAAACACGGACACGGCGAACCTAGCGAGGACCTTCTCCTTTGCTCGGATCTAAGGAAAACAAAACAAACAAATAGGGTAAGTCATAAAGACTTAGTAAGTTACTAAAAAGCATGTTCATTTCATAGATTAGCAATTTATCTCAATTATGGTTCATGTTCATCATATAGCACTTAGCACATAAATCATAGTCAATCTATCAACTATAACCCAAACTGCATTAAATCCTCTACGTGTACGCAGTAACCCTGTCACGAATTCCATGGTAATGTGCTCCCATTTCCATTCAGGAATCTCAAGTGGTTGTAGTAGTCCCGCAGGCCTTTGATATTCAGCCTTAAACTGTTGGCAAGTTAAGCATCTCGATACATATTTCGCAATTTCCCTCTTCATACCTTCCCACCAAAACTGTCGTTTCAAGTCTAAGTACATCTTCGTGCTTCCCGGGTGAATGGTGTACCTCGCTTTATGAGCCTCATCAAGAACTTGCCTCTTCAACCCATCACTAGAAGGAACGCAAATTCTTCCTCGAAATGTTAAAGTACCATCATTATTGATCGCAAAGTTAGGTGATACATTCTCAGCCAACCCATCAATTATTTTCTTCAACTCCGGATCACTCCCTTGCTCTTCTTTAATCTTCCCAAATAAAACTGGTGTAGCACGAACATTCGCAAAAATCATGCCTCTATCATAAACACTAGGACCCCAATCTCGCAAGTCTTCCAACATTTTCCATTCTCTAACCATCAAACAAGACATGTGCACCTTCCTACTCAAAGCATCTGGTACCACATTTGGCTTTCCTGGGTGATACAAGATGCTACAGTCATGGTCCTTTAATTTCTCCATCCATCTCCTTTGTCTCATGTTCAATTCCTTTTGGGAAAATAAATACTTCAAGCTTTTGTGGTCGGTGAAAATCTCAAACTTAGCCCCATACAAGTAATGCTTCCATTTATGCAATACAAAAATAATCGCAGTCAACTCTAAATCGTGCATTGGGTAATTCTGTTCATGAGTAGACAACTTCCTCGATGCATAGGCGATAACTCTACCATTTTGCATCAGCACACATCCCAAACCTTCCTTCGAAGCATCACTATAAATAACAAAATTATCTCCTCCATTAGGCAAGGCCAAAATAGGTGTCGTCATCAACCGCTTCTTAAACTCTTGGAAACTAGCCTCGCATTTCTCGCTCCAGACAAATTGTGTATTCTTTTGTGTCAATCTAGTCATAGGAGTCATAATCCGAGAAAAACCCTCAATAAATCTTCGGTAGTAACCCGCTAGACCCAAGAAACTCCGAACCTCGGTAACCGAACTAGGTCTCTTCCAATTCATCACCGCTTCAACCTTAGAAGGATCAACGGCTATCCCAGCACTAGAAACGATGTGCCCTAAAAATGATACTTCCTCAAGCCAAAAGGCACATTTGCTAAACTTCACATAAAGTTGTTTCTCCCGAAGAATAGATAAGACAATCCTCAAGTGTTTCTCATGCTCCTCCCGAGATTTCGAATACACTAATATATCGTCAATAAAGACTACCACGAAACAATCAAGATAACTATGAAAGACACGGTTCATCAAATCCATAAACACCGCCGGTGCATTCGTCAACCCAAACGACATCACTAAAAATTCGAAGTGCCCATATCTAGTGCGAAAAGCCGTCTTTGGTATGTCTTCCTCTCTAACCTTTAATTGATAATAACCCTATCTCAAGTCAAGCTTAGAGTACACAATCGACCCTTGCAATTGGTCAAAGAGGTCATCAATGTGGGGTAGTGGATATTTATTCTTAATGGTCACCTTATTCATTTCCCGATAATCTATGCACAACCATAAACTCCCATCTTTCTTCCTCACAAATAAGTTCGGTGCGCCCCAAGGGGACACACTCGGTTTAATAAAGCCAATCTCTAGAAGTTCTTTCAATTGAAGTTTCAACTCCTTAAGCTCCGCGGGTGCCATCCTATACGGTGCCTTAGAAATCGGTTAAGTCCCCAGAATGAGCTCAATACAAAATTCCAATTCTCTATCGGGTGGCATAGCATGATCGGTAGAAAATACATCGGGAAACTCACATACTACCGGAACCTCTTCTAACTGCGGTGATGACTTCATCCTATCAACAACGCATGCAAGGTAACCCGTACACCCATGTGACAATAGCTTTCTAGCCCTTAGAGCAGAAATAAAATGCAACCCACTCAATGCATGATCACCCACAAATGTAAATTCAGGCACACCCGGCATAGAAAAAGTAACCCGCTTTTTATGGCAGTCAACTAAAGATGATAAGCACATAACCAATCCATGCCAAGAATAACATCAAAGTCACGTATAGGTAAAACCACCAAATCCGCATGCAAAGTGTGGTCACCCACCAATATATCACAAGCTTTAAACACTTCAGACGCCAACATATATTCCCCAAGCGGGGTAGACACTTCTAGCAAATAAGGCAAAGGTTGAGGCAACACACATAGATTCTTAACAAAGTGCGAAGCAACATAAGAATGTGAAGACCCTGGATCTATGAGAACTCGAGCCTTATGATCAAATATAGAAAGAGTACCTCCTATCACCGCCGTAGACCCCTGAACCTCGTGCTGATCAATCGCAAACACACGGCCCTGCACCTTAGGTTTCCCATCTACACTTCTCTTGGCTCAAGACTGAGCCACGTTCCCCGGTTGAAATGTCCCAGCTTTCGGGCAATTCTTCCTAAAATGAGTACCATCTCCACAAAGAGTACATTTCCCAAGCTTCACCCAACACCAATCAACTGTGTAACCTACCTTCTGACAATAGCTGCAAGTCATATTCCCGCTACGCTGACCTTGTTGCCCTTGAGAAGAGGAAGTATTATTTCCCTGCTTTCCCGATTGTGGCCTACCTTGGACTCCACTTCTCTTATCTCGGTTGCCTTGGTATCTTCTCTTGCTACCAGAATTATTAACTTGATTGGCATTCTGTGTAGACTGACGTGCATTATTTGAATTACCCTTACCTCGGTGCTCCTCAATATCCTGCTCCACCTCATAAGCTCGATCAATTGCACTCCGATAATCTGTAAGCTTAAGTGCCAGAATCTGCTTCCTAAACTCAGTCCTCAATCCCTTAACAAATTTATGTGTTCTCCATGCTTAAGTAGGAATCAAGTACGTACAATAACGGCTCAACTCAGTGAACTTCGCAGAATACTCCGCTACAGTCATGCTACCCTGCTCAAGATCATAAAATTCTTTCTCCCTCTTGTTGCGAACCACATCCGGTACATACTCATTTTTGAACTCCCTTTGAAAATTAGCCCAAGTGATTGGAACTTGTTGGATCTCCCAACTCTCCTTCAACACATTCCACTAATGCTTGGCGGCTCCCTTAAACTTGAATGTTGCCAACATAACTCTCTCCTCATCGGTACAACCCAACATAGACAATAGCTTGATCATCTCTTCCATCCACAACTCGGCCTCCCTAGGATTCAGCTCCCCAAGAAATGCACTAGGTTTCAGCTTAAGAAATTTCTCTAGAAGGGTGGTGTCATTCCTCGGTCTCGGTGGTGGTACTACCTCCTCCTGACGAGGTGGTAGGCGTGGAGGTACTCCCGCCGGATTCTGCGACGGTGGTACCTCAGCCTCAGGCTCGACCAGACCTCTCTTGGGTCTACCTCTACCACAACCATTGCCATCCCTAAGATTCACCATCGAACCCCTACAAAAATTCACTCGACGTTAGAATCAACACACAAATAACCAACCCACCTAGGCCATGGAACCTATCCTGGCCGACAGCTAACCTATAGCTCAGACACCAACTGTGGCACCCTGACCCAGATTCCAATGAGAAACACAAAGTCGGACCGCCCAAATATAAACAAGTAAGCATGCTCAAGTAGGAATATAAAATTTCACGTGGCGCAACATCGCATACAATTAACAACTCGGCTACACTTGGCCGGAAAATAACATAAAATAAACAAGTCATCCGCGACGTTACAGCCGGAACCCAACAACTACTCCTACAATTATAACACATGCATATAATAACCTCAACGACCACAACATGCCGGAGACAACAACAACAATAATACTATAAAAGAGTTTTAAGCGGAAGAAGTTGTGATGAACCATAACATATAAACAAGCTCGACATAGAAGTCGGCGTACAAAAGATTATAAGTCGAGAATATTCATGTTATACAACAACAACAAAACCCAAGTCAAGTCTAAGTGACTTGCTTCCCATCGTCCTTGCCAAAATAAAAGTCTAACTACAAAAGTCCCAAAAGAGCAACCTTCGAGCTCACAAGCAATCAAACACGGACACGGTGAACCTAGCGAGGACCTTCTCCTTTGCTCGGATCTAAGGAAAACAAAACAAACAAATAGGGTAAGCCATAAAGACTTAGTAAGTTACTAAAAAGCATGTTCATTTCATAGATTAGCAATTTATCTCAATTATGGTTCATGTTCATCATATAGCACTTATCACATAATTCACGTAAGTGCGGGAAATAAATCATATAAGTAGGATATGATATAGGCCCAGTCGGTACGTAGCTCCTGCAACAAAGTTTGTTAACCCAATATCGTGACCACGATGCTCATGACTTCGCATCGATATACCGAACTCCACCGGCTAATAGCAGCCTGTGACGCACGTATTGATACGCCAAAGGGGCTACTTCCCCACTGCGGCCTACAGTGGAGGTGTGTGTGAGGTCCCAGGTACGGAGATCAATAGCGAGCATGAATCTCACGATTCGTGAGGCGATGCATCGTCCTACCCTGACATAAAAATCAAACCAAATAGTGCCAGCTGGACTTAATGTAATGCAAAACTAGCTATTTACTCGTCAAGACCAAATAAGGATTGAATTCGACAAGAGCGAACTCGACCGACCAAGTAGGGTATTAATCTCTACCATAATTCATGTCAAGGCAATTTATTGCTCAAAGCCCAATAATCACAACAAACTCAATTTGCACATAATTAAACTCAACTTACAATTGAGTAAACCCGACCAAACGGTGTCCAAACTTCGTAGGGATTAAAAGTGGTGTCCAACATGTTCCAAACTTCCCTAGAGTCGACTCCGTTGAGTCTTTACAACACATTCCCAATTTTGGAGATTTGAAGCTATGTGTTTCCCAAGTCAACCTAAGTTCATTACTAATCCAAACTAGGTCATGAGTGTACAAAGACATTACAATGTGATCCCCCTACAATATAGAGTTCATTTACAAGCCATAACACAAAACAATTCACCATTTGACCAAGTAAGCCAAATATAGGGTACTTTCACTTAACACCATTTCTAATAAACATGTAGGCATATCTTCTAACATGCTCACAATCCTAATTACATAAGATAAAGGATAATAACATGCTTCAATAGTCATAGAATCATCCTACACATGCTCCTAACAAGTTCACATTTCCAAATCACAAGATTAAGGCATGTGAAGCAAGTATGTGTACTCATTGACCTCAAAAATCATAGGCTTTGTTTTGCTTAGGGTCAATGAGAACTAAAACAAAGAAGAAGAAGAGTAACTTACTTGTATACTACACCCAAGAAACCAAATGAGAAAACTATTCGGTTGAAAATGCTCTACTCTTCAAGCTCTTCACTTCTATGGAGTTTATTTGAGCAATGGAGGAAGGAACCATGGAGGACCAAGGGAGAAGCTTCAAGAAGCCATGGAGGAACCTTGGGGAAGATGAATCCCGTTTTTGGAGAGTGAAGGAGGGAAAGTGAAGTCAAAACATCATATTTGTGGTGTTTAAGGGTAGGAAAAGTGAGTGGGACAAGTGTGACTATGTTGTGGTCCTTTAAAATCTGATTTGGGCTGGTTAATCCAAATAAAGCACTCACTAAGTCACACTTAAAACAAGTTAATAATGTTAGGTTATAAGTAATGAGGGTTAGGGAGGTTTAGGTGGGGTTTAGGAAGGGTTTGTATAGTGGTTTGAGTGCACAATTCAACAAACAGCAAAATAGAGCAAGTCTGTCTCGGGGGACCATGCGGCCGCATGGCCCTCCATAGCATGCGACTGCATGCTAGCTTCCTCAGAAACACACCGATCTCTGGAGACCTTGCGGAGGCAAGGTCATTTCACCTTGCGGCCGCAAGCCCGACAGACCCAAAATGGCTCAAAATGCAACCTAAAAGACCCCCAAACACTTAGCCAAATCAATGAGGCTTCAAACCTCAACAAAAATGAGTCTAAAACTCATCTAAAACACCCTCAAACAACACCCGAACAACCCGAACGGAGGAGGGAAAGAAGGAGAACTAAACGAGTGATTCAACGGACGATTCGACGAACATGAAAATGAGATTCTAAGCATATTAAGAGTATTATGAATGACTTATAAATGATTCTAAAACATATTTAGACTAAGTAAACATGCTCACAAGAAATATGAATGCATGAATGCAAGCAATGAATGACTAGGGTGCCACACACATCATCAATCTCGTCGACGATGACACATATATCAAACACATCGACAATGGCGTATCATCAAAACATGTCGACAATGGCACATCATTAAACATGTTGAAGATGGTAAATCTTGTCCACAGCAGATCGAAATATCACCAACAAGACTTCCCAATCACGACAGTCAGCGTAACCTCTTAAAATTATATGTTTTCATTTCCAATGCACATATTGGTCACATAACCCCAATATAGGGTTAGACCTTTTCCCTTTACATTTGGTCACGCAACCCTAAAATAGAGTTAGACCTCTTGATGGATTTCTGGTCGTACAATCCTAATGAAGGATCAGACCTTTCCATATGTGTTCTGGTCAGGCAACCCTGATGAAGGGTCAGACATTGTCACTACTTTCTAGTCGCGCAATCCTGATGTAGGGTTAGACCTTTGCATTTATTGTTCTAAAGTCATACAACCCTCATATAAGATAGACCGTTTTAATTGTTTTCTGGTCATGCAACCCTAATGTATGGTTAGACCTCACTACTTGTTTTCTAGTCAAGGAACCCTGATGAGGGGTTAGCTCACTTTATTTCCTTATGGTCGTGCAACCCTAATTAGGGGCTAGACCTTTTCATTACTTTCTGGACTCACAACCCTGGCATGGGGATCAATCTTTGCCTCTGGTTATTCCCGCAACAGGTGTAAACTTATGATCTTAGGAAATGTCCACACACTTCTCTCACATAAGTTTCTGCAGGTCATGACTTTACATTCTGACATTACATATATGCTTTACATTATGTCTTTCCATTCTGTTTTAAATTACATCTTTAATGCTTTATTTACATTATGCTTTCACAATTTTCTTAAACATTAAGCATCGCTTCTCCCATGTTGGGTTAATCACATCTTAGAAATTGCAATCACTTTCCCTATTTTGGGGGAAGCACATTTTAAATTACATCGCTTTTCCTTTACTAGGAAAAACCACATTTTGAAATATGCGTCACTTTTCCTATTCTAGGAAGCACATTTTTAAGAAATCTCATTACTTTACCTATTCTGGGAAAAAGGACATTTAAAAAAAAAACATCATCAGTTTTCCTTTGCTAGGAAAAGCACATTTTGAAATTTTATAGCTTTTTCTTTATTGGAAGAAGCATGTTTTAAAAATTATATCGCTTTTCCTATTTTAGGGTTAAGCACATTGCATCGCTTTCCCTTTTCTATGGGAAGTACATTTTAGAAATTGCATCATTTTCCTATTCTGGGAGAAAAACATTTTAAAAATTGCACCGCTTTTCTTATTCTAGGTTATGCACATAAAAAAATTGAATCGCTTTCCCTATTATGGGGGGAACACATTAAAAAAAATCTCATTCATTTCCCTATTCTGGGGGAAATGCATTTTAAAAATCTCATCGTTTTCCTTATTTTATGGGAAACACATTTTAAAAATCCCACCTGCTTTCCCTATTCTGGGGGAAACACATTTAAAAAATCTCATCCATTTCCCTCTTCTGGAGGAAACACATTTTAAAAATCTCATAGTTTTCCCTATTTTGGGGGAAACACATTTTAAAATTATCATATGTTTTCTCTATTTTGGGGGGAAGTGCACTTTAAAAAAAATTATTTGCTTTCCCTATGCTGGGGGAAGTGCAATTTAAAAATCTAATCACTTTCTCTATGCTGGGGGAAGCACATTTAAAAAAAAACATTGCTTTCCCTATTCTACGGGAGGCTGTTGTTTCTCATTGTATCTGGATTTGCATTTGTTCATTCATTACATTAGGCTCTATGCTTAGTAGCTAATTGAGCTGCGTACCAGTTAGTGTGGCAACTATGAATAGAACTTTGCCTTAGAATAGTTTTCTAGACTTCACAGGTTCAGAAGAAGACTTTGGCTGAAGGCTTCACTGGAAGACTTCAAGCAGCCTCCAGCGATAGACCTTGTCTGCACTCAAACAGCATGACGTGTCCAAGACTTCCAGACTTCAAAGCTTAAGTGGATTATTTAATTCAAGCCTAAATCAGTTTGAATTTGAATTAAATCTTCTCCAGACTTCTCAGACACGTCCCTCCAGCTTTTCCGAAAAAGCATGAAGACTTTCATCTCCTGAAAAGTGACAGAGTGCAGTGCAATGCCGACACACACTGCATACCAACTACTGCAGTGCAGAACTCGATTGTCACTCACCTGCTAGTTGCTGCAACAACTCTTCACCATTCCCTGCTCAATATCACTTGAAGAAGAAGTCAACAAACAACTCCGGGCATTTAAAGCATTCAACCTAATAGAGATGTTACTCACTTCGTCTTCTCCAACGATCTCAAAGAATGCCCAAGCGATAAATACTACCATTAAAGACTAAAGAAAACAATGATCTAAATCTTCACAACAACATCAAGCTTTGTATACTCAGTTTATTCAAGAAATCATTAACTGATCAACGGAGTCCTCAACAACAACAACAAAAAGATCTACATCAAGCATTTATCCTTTGCTTCTTATTGTTGTTCCTTCTACTATTCTTCTGGACGTTGAATATTTTGTTTTATCTAGATATTCAATACCCCCACCCCCAAACACAAGTAAAATATTTTGTACACGATCCATTGGACATTTCTGTAATAGAACTAGTAGAAAATATAGTGCACATTTAAATCCAACGTTGGCTGCCTTCATGGTGGACATAGCACTCTTTATAGTGCGAACCATCTCAAAATACTTGTGTTCTTTACTTACTGCATTACTATGTTTTCATATCTATTAACTTATTCTTTTAGCAGCAAACTTGAGTAACCAGCTAAGTCTACTGGTAGTGCTTCACCAGTAGACTTAGTCTGTCTTCCTTACAAGACTTCCGCTACTTCAATCTTTTCAATAGATTGCAAGTGCTTGTTTTAAGAATCAATACGAAAAGTTTTAAGTGTTTAATAAGCTATTCAACCCCCCTTCTAGCTTATTATTGTGCCCTTTGGAACTAACAATTGGTATCAGAGCTTGACTCTTCGAAAACTAGTTTTTCCAAGATTAAATTCTTGAGAGACACGATCCAATGGCACAAACTCAGTACATGCTACCTACGTCAAATGCGAACCACGTCCCAATATTGGACGAAGGCCATTTCGATGTATGGAAGGATAAGGTAATGCGTTTTATGAATTGTATTGACAACAGGTTATGGAAGTACGTACTAGCAGGACGTCATGTACCAATAAAGGCAAATCTTCTGGCAAGCATTGCTGGTAATCCTACTTAAGTACCTAAAGTAGAATCTGAATGGACTGAGGACGATAGAAAGCTAGTGGAGCAAGATAGTAAAGCCATCAACATCATAACTAGCTCACTAGACACCAGCACCTACCAACAAGTGATCCGATGTACTACTGCCAAAGAAATATGGGAAGCTCTCGTTAAATACTTAGAAGGAGACCAAGATACAAGAGACAACAGGAAGTACACATTCATCAACAATTCGATTCATTCAAAAAGGGTCCCAAGTAAACCTTGCGACAAGCTTATGATCGCTTCAGCGAGGCAATAAATAGCTGTTTTTCTCTTGGTAAAACTTATGACAAGAAAGAAATGAACATGAGATTTCTAGGCTCTCTAAGTAGTCTATGGCATGTTAAGACTATCGCCATGAAGGAATCTAAGAACTTGAATGAAATGACTCTTCGTAGTCTCTATGCAAGTTTAAAGGTTTACGAGCTTGAAGTTAGTCAAGCTCTAGAGCAGGACAAGCAGTTCAAAACCTTGTCCTTGCCAGCCATGGTACAAGAAGAAACCTCAGTTGAAAACAAACCTTCTACTTCCTCCAGTGAAAACGATTTTCTTTCAAATGAACAATTTTCAATGTTTGTTAAACGTTTTAAAAAAATTGCAAAATATGGAAGAAAGGACACACACTAGCAGCCTTTTAGAAAATCTGCTGAAAGCCCATCTAACAATGAGCTAGTGTGTTATAATTGTAGAAAACCTGGTCATTTTGCATCTAAATGTCCAAAGCCAAAATTTGAAGCATACCGAAAGCCTTCGTATAAGAAATTTCAAAAACAAAAAGGTATGCTGGCTGAAGACATTGAAGGAAAACATGTTGCTACATGGTTTGAGACAGATTCAGGGGAGGATGAGGACGATTGTGAACAAGCCAATATATGCTTAATAGCTCATGAATCAAGTCCCACCTATGACTCTAAACATGAAGTCGAAATCTCACCTAGTCCCTTCGTAAAAGATGAGATCAACTGTGAAAACTTCAGTAGGGAAGAACTGCTCAAGGATAATCAAGAAATGCTTGAGGAGTTCAACCCTTTCAGAGTAGCCTATGTAAAACTCGCAAAGAACTTTGAGAAGCTTGCTGCTGAGAAATCTTTGCTGGCAGTTGAGATTCAAACTCTCAATAGCTGTCAACAAGAGAGTATCAAGCTAAAAGGAAAAAACAAATTTCTTTGTGATCAAGTTGATTGCCTAACTGAGCACATCAATGGGCTGGACCTTGAGAAAATTGCCTTGCAAAAGACAATTGACTCCTGGAATAGTACAAAGTAAACCTTCGAGGGAATCTTCTCTAGCCAAAAGCCAAGTGGAGATAAATTAGGCTTAGGCTATAATGATGAGCCCGGCATTGCATACTCTTCTGTCACAGAGAAAGATGAATCCTCCAAGACTGCTGATGATACTTCCTTCTCCAAACAGACCTTCGGGAACAAAGGTAAACGTGGACTTGGATATACAAGTGTACCATATGTTTACCCCAAGGCTCACAAGGGGAAAACCAAAGAGACTGTCTCTAATGAGAAGCTTGAGAAAGGAACGGTAGAGAAATCAAAGTCTGCCGACAGCAGCTCTGCTAAAGCAAAGTCTGCTGGCGGTAAACCTACGAAATCTCTGTTGGTACCTGTCAAGTTTGTTTATAAAATGGCTAAGTCACCCAAGTTAATTGACAATAAACTTAAAGGAATTCTGCTGAATCCTCCTAAAACAGTTAACAACAGACTAGCCAAGGCTAAGTCTACTGGTAACAAATCAAGGAAGGTTCAACAGAAACCAATTAAACCTACTGTCAACAAGCTAGCTGAAACCAAGACTACTTTTGGGAATAAAGAAAGTCACAAGCACTCTACAGCTAAAGCTAATCACTATCCTCCATAGAACTTTCATCTATGTCATTCTTGCAACTGTTTAGGCCATCTGGCCCCAGAATGCCAGCTAAGGTTCATACCAAAATCTGAGAGACCTAGTTCTCTCATGGTTAAGTATGTATGGGTCCCAAAAGGTTACTAATCCTTAGGACCCAAAAGAAAATAAAAGGGACCTTGTTTCTTTGACTTTTTCAAGTCTGCTTCATGGCTATAGATTCAGAAGATAAGGACATCTGGTACCTCGGCAGTGGTTGTTCAATGCATATGACAGGGAACAGAAGTCTACTATCAGATATAGCTGAAGCTAAAGGTTCTCTAGTGAATGGCTTAAAGCATAATCTTCTGAGCATATCCCAATTCTGCGACAAAAGACTTATTTGCCAATTCTCCTCCAACCAATGACTCATCAAAGATCGTGAATCGTGCTTAACATTACTGACCGGCAATAGACAAGGAAACGTCTATGTCGTGGACTTAAACTTTCTAGGGAGATCCTCCAGCCTTTGCTTAGTTGCAAACAACATTCGTGACAACAGTTGGCTTTGGCACAAGCGTCTCAGTCACCTCAACTTCAAGTACCTCTCCAAGCTCTCCAAAGATGGGCTTGTCAAAGGTCTACCTACGGTGTCTACCGACCACGACAAAAGTTGCAAGGCTTGCCAGTTAGGAAAACTCTCCAAGTCTTCCTTCAAGAGCAAGTCAGTCATGTCAACATCGAGACCTCTTCAACTTCTGCACGTGGATCTCTTTGGACCAATCACTACAGACAGTATCTATGAAGACAAGTATACACTTGTAGTAGTTGATGACTATTATAGGTTCACCTGGATCGAAACAATGACCTCAAAGGATGAGACATATGATCTAGTCACCGCTCTTTTTAAAAGACTTCAAACCCAAAAGCTTGAAGATATAAGTGACATCAGATCAGATAACGGCATCGAATTCAAGAACAACAGTGTTGAAAGATACTGTGATGACCACGGGATCAGCCACAACTTCTCTGCAGCCGGAACTCCTCAACAAAACGGTGTAGCTGAACGGAGGAACAGAACACTCATTGAAGAAGCAAGAACTATGTTGGCAGAAGCTAGACTTCCGAAATACTTCTGGGCAGAAGATGTCAACTTTGCATGTTTTACCTAGAATCGATCCCTGGTAAATAAATTTCACAATAAAACTCCATATGAAATATGAAGAGGAAGAGCTCCAAACATATGATTTTTTTTTAAATCTTCGGCTGTAAATGTTTTATTCTATACAATGGAAAAGAATATCGAGGTAAATTTCATTCAAAATTAGACGAAGGAATTTTTCTGGGCTATTCCAATCATTCAAAAGCATTTCGCATATTTAACAAAACTTCTTTGAAAATCTTAGAATATGTGCATGTTACTTTTGATGAATACGATTTATTAGAGCCTCGAAAGGCTCCAAATGTTGCTGATGATTCTGATGATGTTGAGACAGGATCAAATAAAGCTTCTACTTCTACTTCACCTCATAATCCTCCAACTACAGACTCTTCTAGTTCTGCTAACCCAACACTAGTAGAATTCAACTCTGCTGGTACCTATTCCAACCCTTCTGTTGACCCTGAACCAATCTCTTCTGTTCTACCTCAAACACCTTTGCAGATCACTCACCCTTCTTGTTCGCTAGAAAATAAAGGTCTCGAAAATTCTACCTCTTCTGAACCCGATTTTGGTGAATCACCTTCTCTAGATTCTCTAACAGAGGAACTCACCAGAAGTGATCTTCCTCAAACTGTTACTGAAACAAGAGATCATTCCATCTCACAAATCATTGGTGATCTCAACTAAGGAGTTCGTACGAGAAGTAATGTTCGAAATGAGACTATGTTTGCCTTTGCATTCATGTTTGAAATTGAGCCAAAGAAGATTGATGAAGCTATCGAAGACCATTACTGGATTGAAGCTATGCAAGAAGAGCTGAATCAGTTTGAAAGATGTAAAATGTGGAGCTTAGTTTAGAGACCTACTGGCCACCCAGTCATAGACACCAAGTGGGTATTCAGAAACAAGAGAGATGAAGATGGAAATGTCATCAGAAACAAAGCTAGACTGGTTGCTCAAGGCTACCGACAGGAAGAAGGAATTGACTTCGATGAAACATTTGCTCTTGTTGCTAGATTAGAGGTAATCAGACTCTTTCTAGCCTATGCTTTGTTCATGGACTTCAAAGTATATCAGATGGATGTGAAGAGTGCCTTTCTCAATGGTGATCTTCAAAAACGGTATACGTTGAACAACCTCCAGGTTTTGTCATCCAAGACAAACATGATCAAGTGTACCAACTCAAGAAAGAACTATACGGCCTCAAACAAGCTCCCAGAGCTTGGTATGAAACTCTATCCAAGTTCTTAATTGAACAAGGATTCATGAGAGGAAGAATAGACACAACTCTGTTCATCCTCAAGCACAAAGGTCATTCTCTTCTTGTACAAATCTACGTGGACGACATTATCTTTGGATCAACAAACCAAAGCCTGTGCAAGAGATTCGATAAGCTGATGCAAAGCAAGTTCGAGATGAGCATGATGGGAGAGCTCACCTACTTTCTAGGACTTCAGATTAAACAGACTTCAGACGGGATCTTCATCAGCCAAACCAAATATGCAAAGGAACTTATCAAGAAATTTGATCTTGATTAAGCTAAAGGATTCAAAACTGCAATGTCTACCGACTGCCATCTTGACAAAGATGAAAAGGGAAAGCAAGAGAACATGACCAAGTATCGACGAATCATAGGTTCACTTCTTTACCTTACTGCCAGTAGACCTGATATAATGTTTGTTGTTTGTGTTTGTGCTTGATTTCAGGCAGATCCAAAGGAATCACATTTTCTTGCTGCTAAACGTATCATAACATATGCTTCAACCACTACAAATCTGGGTATCTGGTATTCGTAAAGGAACAACTTTGATCTAGTTAGGTACTCAGATGCAAACTATGCAGCTATGGGTTCCCGGGATTGCGCCCGCGCCCCGCGCGCCCTTGGATAGGGGTGCGCGTACGTGCGGATGCGGGACATCCACTGCTCTCATTCCATCCTCCCTCTTTTAGGGGAGGACGAAATTAAAAGTGCGAGAGGAGTGTTGTCTTAAGATAGCACGTTTGAATACGCATCGGTTGCCTTTAGTGGATTTTTTATCCAATATGGGAACTATGGGTTTCCCGCATCAAGTTATCCCTTTTTTAGGAGATACCAGGATATGGGAATGCATCACCCTTTTATTCCCATTTTCTCTTTTTTAGGGGAAAACGGAAAAGTGCAAGAAAGGATGTTGCGATGCCCCCACTATGGATTTTATAAAAATAGCCTTATGGCTCATCTCGGATCACTATGAGAGCTTTGGGTTTCCTGTATCAAGTTATCCCTTGTTTAGCGGATACCAGGATATAGGAATACATCACCCTTTAATTTCCATTCTCCCTTTTTTAAGGGAAAACAGAAAAGTGCAAGAAAGGGGTGTTGCGAGGCCCCACTGGATCCAAAAAGTTTTAGAGTCGTCATCTTTATTTTAAGGCAAAAATAAAGCAAAACAAAAAAAAGAAAAACCAGAGATTATGAAAACGGGTTCGGAGGCTAAGTTACGAGTTGGGAAGGTGCTAGGCACCCAACTCGCCCTTTCGGTCTCAAAAATGGTTTTTGGCTAAAGTATGCTAGTTTTTATATTTATTTATCAAAGAAACAAAGCATTAAAAGACATGAAAATAAAACAAATACATCTGTGGCTACATTATTTACGGACTTGCAGCCATTTCCTTACAATAATTACAAATATATTTAAAAATATTTGGCCATTATAACGGCTCTTTTACATAATATTTTCTAACTAAATCTAGGAAGAACAACGGCTTATATTAGCTACATTGGGCTGGATTTAAAAAAGTAACTTTAAACAAAACAGCGCTCTTAAAGGCTATTACCTTTTAGAGCGCGGTGTGCTCGCTCTGTCCTTCAGGGAGAGGGAGTCTTGTTGTTGTTGTGGTGTTGTTGTTGTTGTGATTTGGGCAGAGTGACTGCTTATTTATGAGGGTTTTGGCTCGTTCACTCGGGCAGAGTGACGGCTTATTGGAGGTTGTTTTGGCCTTTTTGGTTGGCCGGAACAACGACTTATTTGGGATGATTTTCGGCCTGTTACTCGGGCAGAGTAACGACTTACTTTATGGATTTTGGGTCGGGGAAGTGGGGTGGATACCTAACTAAAAGGCTAGGGATCACTTTTAACCGGTGGATTTGTGTTTTGGCGGAGTTTGGACGGGATTTGAAAGCTTTGGTGGGCTAGACACTCCCTATCTCGCTTCTCTCACTAAACTCGGCGTTTTAAGAACGAATTGATTTCTTCAGCGTTTCTTCACGATGAATTCGTGTGTTGTTGAAGGGAGCCCAACACCTCTATTTATAGGTGGACGAAGGGACTCATCAGGGATTAAAAATCCCTCCAGTTCGCTGAATTATCGTGTACAACAGCCTTCATCGATTGTACAATGCGTTAAGTCTGAGAGGTACTGTAGCATAGAGGGCGCGGACTACACCATGGCATGGCGCGGCGCCAATCCAACCTTTTGGCCGCGCCATGGCCGTATTCCAGGTTCATTTTTGGCACTTTCACCCCTCGCACTTTACTGTTTTGCGCATCCTGCTTTGCCTTTCACATTTTTGACTCCTGTAACTTGACATTTGTTAATTTTAAACAGTTCTTGATATCACATGTCAGAGTCACATATCAGGGTTACGAAATTGGGGTGTCTACAGCAGCCTGCAAAGTTAGCAGAAGAAGCACCAGTGGGAATTGTCAATTTCTTGGAAATAGACTTGTCTCATGGTCATGCAAGAAGCAAGGATCGGCTTGCAAACTCAACCACGGAGGCGTATACATTCTTTGCCGCCAAAGAATCGTTGCTTTCAACTATTATGGATGAAGTAGGAACTCGTGGATTACAACATCAAGACTGCAAATTGTCCCATTATGTGTGACAACACTTCTGCAATTTCAGTCTCAAATAATCCAGTGATGCATTCAAAGACAAAGCACATTGATATCCGTTATCATTTCCTCAAAGATCATGTGGAAAGAGGTAACATCAGCTTGGAATATGTTCCAACTGAACATCAATTGACTGATATTCTCACCAAGCCACTGGATGCTACCAGGTTTGCTTATTTAGGGAGAAATCTTTGTATGATTGATCCTACATCTTAAAGTTTACTTTTTTATTTACAAGCTTTCTTTCATACCGGCAGACTTAGTTGCTACTAACTTTGTTCATGATATAGTTCAACCACTTTAAGACCAGGTTAGTATCTCAACTGTTAATCTATTAACGGGTAAAAGATTTTCTAAAAAGGCAAAGGGGTTAAAAGTAACTTTTCGTTCATTACTTTGAAAATATCTTAAGTTACAGCCTGGATGAAAGACACACGTCACTCATCCAAGACCCTTTTCGCTAAAATGACTTTTCTTCTCCTTTAAATAGACTTTGAACCGCCCTTTTCAAACCTTTACGAACCCTCTCTCTCAAATTTTCTCTCGCTACTCAAACCCTCCTCTCTTATCTGCAACTGCTTCCTCTCCATCTATTATTTGCTTCTTGTTCCTTATAGCAACAATGGTAAGCGTTTCATTACTCATCAATTTACTATCTTCTGATGTATGCTTATTATATCTTTTTCTCAGTCATATTTTTGACGAATCCGAAAGGACGCTTTGTGTATCCTGATGGTTTCCGCCATTGTTGTTCATTTCAAAACCTTGAAACTAACAATTTTCTCTGTACGTCGGATACTTATTTTTCTGAGAATCATCTGTTAATGATTCTCTGTTTTTAACTATCCAAACATTCAAGGGTTTAATGTTTTTTTCTTTCTGAAAATTTATTTTTTTTCTTAAAAATGAAATCTTTGGTTGTTTGTTCTGTCTCGAGAAAAGCCCTAATTCCTGAAAATGATTTTTGTAGGTGAAATCATCTGCAAAGTCTAATACTGGCAAGAAGAAGGTGCTTGACCCAGAAAGCGTCATTCACCCTAGCCCCTCCGTCAACATCCCTGGGTTTCCTCTCTATACTGCTGCTCACAATATCATTCAGACGCTGGAACCCAAGATGTACGTGCTCGTCATGTGCATTGACCTACAGACAGTTCGCACATTCGCTGCCGGAGCCAAAATGTGTGACGACATACGAGTCCGGGATTCTCCCCCTCTTCTGTCTCCACGACGACGACTACAACATCCTTCTCACTAAAGAGTTCTACCAGCGAATGGAAATCAACCCCAAGACTTCGTTTGTCATTCGAGGATGGATTCGTGGATTTCCATTTTCTCTCTCTGCCAAAGTAATCTCCAAGGTTATTGGTGTTCACTACAGCGGAGACATGGAACTATCCATTGCTGAGGCTAACAAAGCCTGGGAAGCAATGAGGGGAACCAACACTCCAAGGGAACCTCAAGGCAAAATGCTGAGGAACGTTTTTCCCATGGACGTATACTGTTCCAGTCATCTACTGGACAAATCCCTTATGTTCAAGAATGGAGTCCATGACAACTTCACAACTCAACAACTCAACCTTTCGAGCGCCATTCACAAGAGGACTCGCCTCAACTACGGTGCTATCATCTTCAATGAGCTCCGCAATTACATTGCCAAAGTGAAGGATAGTCCTTCCTACACAAGACCCTTTGTCAGGCTCATCAACTCCCTGCTGAGGGATACGCCTCAGATCAAGTCTGCCGTTCCTAAAGAAGAACTTATCAAAGTTTCAAATGACAGACAACTGACGGCTACCTTCTTCAATAAGTACATTGAATGGGAGAACAGAAGGAGGCAGCAAAGAGGGCTATCAAACATTGCTATTGAAATGTTGGCCGAGCCCACTCCCATGATGGTCAGACGATTTGACATGGAAGCATATGATGCTGCTAGTGCATCCATCCATGCAGCCATGGACATATTCAAGAAAGCAACCTCTACCATTTCCCGTGACGTCCACCAAGAGGCCAAAGACCTAGCTAACGAGTCAAAACACATTTTAAAGCGGGTTAAGGTCGCCAAGGCCCGGAAGGAAGCTGGTTTCTCACCAGATGAGAGTGAGGTTCTGGCATACATCTTCACCAAGGACAAAGCTGCTGCTGGTGACAAGGCAAGAAAAGAAGCTGAAAAAGACATTGAAGAGCTTCAGGCAGATTAGATTCGGAAGGAGCTGAAAACTGGTAGACGTGCAAAGTCTGCTGGCAGCTCCTCTGCCGCTACTGGACAACCTTCTTCTCCTCAGCCTTCTCACCCTTAACCAACAACCTCCACTCCCCAGCCACCCCTATCCTCAAAACAAAAACCATCATCTGACCAACCCTCTCCTTCACCCAAGCCTAAACGTAGACGACTACGTAAAGGTCTACCGACAAAGCCACCAGCAGACCCTATCAACTCTGCAGGTGAAGCTACTGGATCTCCTGTCTAGCAGCTGAGGCAGCGAAGGAAGTCTACTGGAACCCAACCTTCTACCCCTTCTCAACCCAACCCTACTGAGTCATCTACTCAGAGGGAATCAACCCCTCCGAAGGAGCCTATCCCTCGGGAGGATCCAATAACTCAAGAGGAGCCTACCAAATCACCCTCTCCAGCCCCTCCTTCTCCTTTCAATTACTCACCAAACCCTTCTACCCCATCTTGACCCCCCTTGAAATCCAACCAACCCAACTACACCATCCAAAAGAAACCAAACCATTCCCATCCAAACCAACCCATCTACCTCTCAACATCACCAAACCTTAGACTCTACTGCCACGAAGTTCTTATTTGAACTTTCATCGGTAGCAGATCTCTTCCCCAAACCCACTTCACAACCTACCCCAATTAAACCAAAAGCTCTTTTCTATCCCGCTCCCTCCTTCTAGTTCTCTACCGACCCCTTCCCGAAACCTTCAATAATCATTGATAACTCCGACACTGATATTGAACTTGACTCTCTTCTCACCTCACCTCACCATCATCTAATTCATCTTCTACCCATACCTTTCCTACACCCGACTCCTCTTCCTCCAACTCAGCCACTCCACCTCTCCAGCAGCCCTTCCGCTCTGTCACCTCTACCGACGCCACCTCGTCTACCGGCATTGAGCAAATTCACATCGGTCTCGACCCTTCTCCATCCCAATCGGCCAACTCAGAAATCCTCAGTCGCATGGACTCCATTTACAACAGACTGGGAGAACTTACCAGTATCTCCACAGCTGCTGTTAAACTTGCAACTGCAACGTCCAAGGCTGTCGACAGGAATGCCGCCATCCTTCGCCAATTTCAAGAGGATGTGTGGACAAAGTTTGGAGAAATGCAGCACGAGTCCACCAACCTTAAAACCTACATGGAAGCTCAATGCAACGAGTGCGTCAGACTCTGCTCTACTCTCTTCTAGCAGCTCTTCCACAGCATAACTCTTCATCTGGGTCACGGACGCCCTCTTGTTTTAGAACTCAACGATCTCACTCTCAACACATCCCATGACCGTATCAATGTCGAGCGTGAACGTGATCTGGCCATCACGGAGGAGAGACAACTATAGTCTATGAACCGAACTCTGATGGAGGAGAACAACAGACTTCGTGAAGAACTCGACTACCATTCTCGCTCCACCAGAAAACCAACCTCAGCCGATGACGAATACACCAGAAGAGTTAAAGAACTCGAATGCCAAGGCAGAGAAAGAGTATCAGCTGACAGAGCAGACAAAGGAAAAGGGAAAAGGTCGTGGTAGCTCATATTTTTCTATCCCTAATCCTTTGTACCTACCTTGTTTTTGAAAACTCTGTAAACATTAAACTTCTTGTTTGAAATACAGATGTTCCTTCTTTTCAAAAACCATCTACTGTTTAATTCTTGTTACTTAAATTCATATATCTGCTTAGAATTTAAACATCCAATTTAAATCTATTTGAACTATTTATTACTAATCCTTGTGCTATTCCTTCATCTCTTCTGTTTGTAAGCACTTAGATTAACTTTTACACTTGAGGTATTTTCATTTTGATAGAGGCATGTTTGTTGTTATAAAACTAAAATATTTTCTGACATGCTATTATCTATCCTAAAGTTTTCATAGCCCTCACTTGTAAGTAATGATGACCAGATGCAAATAGAAGGAGATTGTTGTTTCTCATTATATCTTGATTTGCATTTGTTCATTCATTACATTAGGTTCTATCCTTAGTGGCTAATTGGGTTGCGTACCAGTTAGCGTGGCAACTGTGTATAGAACTTTGCCTTAGAATAGTTTTCTAGACTTCATAGGTTCAGTGGAAGACTTCGGCTAAAGGCTTCACCAGAAGATTCAACCCGCCTCCAGCGGCAGACCTTGTCTGCACTCGAACAGCATGACGTGTCCAAGCCTTCCAGACTTCAAAGCTTAACTGGATTATTTAATTCATGCCTAAATCAGTTTGAATTTGAATTAAATCATCTTTAGACTTATCATACACGTCCCTCCAGCTTTTCCGAAAAAGCATGAAGACTTTCATCTCCTGAAAAGTGACAGAGCAGGTGCACAGACTGACACATACAGACTATACCAACTACTGCAGGTCTGTAACTCTGATTGTCGCTCACCTGCTAGTTGCTGCAACAACTCTTCACCATTCCTTGCACAGTATTAGTTGAAGAGGAAGTCAACAAACAGCTCCAGGCATTTAAAGCATTCAACCTAATAGAGCTGTTACCCACTTCGTCTTCTCCAACGATCGCAAAGAATGCCTAAGCTATAAATACTACCATTAAAGACTAAAGAAAACAATGCTCTGAATCTTCACAACAACATCAAGCTTTATATACTCAGTGTATTCAAGAGATCATTAACTGATCAACGAAGTCCTCAACAACAGCAACAAAAAGATCTGGATCAACCATTAATCTTTTGCTTCTTATTGTTGTTCCTTCTACTATTCTTCTACACGTTGAATATTCTATTTTATCCAGATATTCAATACCCCCACCCCAAACACATGTCAAATATTTTATACACGATCCATTTGACATTTCTGTAATAGAACTAGTGGAAAATATAGTGCACATTTAAATCCCAGGTTGACTGCCTTAGTGGTGGACATAGCACTCTTTATAGTGCGAACCATCTCAAAATACATGTGTTCTTTACTTACTGCATTACTCTATTTTCAAATCTGTTAACTTATTCCTTTAGCAGCAAACTTGAGTAACCAGCTAAGTCTACCGGTAGTGCTTCACCAGCAGACTTAGTATGTCTTCCTTGAAAGACTTCCACTACTTCAATCTTTTCAACAGATTGCAAGTTCTTGTTTTAGGAATCAATACGAAAAGTTTTACGCGTTTAATAAGCTATTCAACCCCCCTTCTAGCTTATTATTGTGCTTTTTGGGACTAACAGCGACACTTTTTAAAAATTGTATCGCTTTCCCTATTCTAGGGGAGGCACATTTTGAAAATAGCATCGCTTTCCCTATTCTGGGGATATAGCATTTTAAAAACAACATCGTTTTTCCTTTCCTAGGAGACACACATTTAAAAAAATTGCATCGTTTTCCCTATTCTATGGGAGGCACATTTTGAAAATAGCATCGCTTTCCCTATTCTTGGGGAGGCACCATTTTAAAAACAACATCGTTTTTCCTTTGCAGGGAAAAACACATTTAAAAAATTGCATCATTTCCCTAATGGGGGAAGCACATTTTAAATTACATCGCTTTTCCTATTCTGGGAGAAGCAAATTTTAATTTACATAGTTTTCCCTTTTCTAGGGAAAACACATTTAAAAAATTACATCATTTTCCTATTCTAGGAGAACCACGTTTTAAAAATTGCATCGCTTTTCCTATTCTGGGAAAAGCACGTTTTAAAAAACATTACATCGCTTTGCCTGTTCTGGGTTAAGCACATTTTTAAAATAACATATTTTTCCCTATTTTGGGGAAAACACATTTTAAAATTACATCGCTTTCCCTTTTTTGGGGAAAACACATTTTAAAAGTTGCATCGCTTTCCCTATTCTAGGGAAAACACATTTTAAAAATTACATCGCTTTCCCTTTTATGGGGAAAACACATTTTAAAAATTACATCTATTTCCCTTTTCTGAGGAAAACACATTTTAAAAGTTGCATCACTTTCCCTATTCTAGGAAAAACACATTTCAAAAGTTGCATCGCTTTCCCTATTCTGGGGAAAACACATTTTAAAAATTACATCTACTTTACCTATTTAGGTGAAGCACATTTGAAAATCCCACCTTCTTTGCCTATTCTGGGTGAAGCAAACTTGAAAGTCCCACCTGCTTTACCTATTCTGGGTAAAGCACACTTGAAAGTCCTACCTGCTTTACCTATTCTAGGTGAAGCACACTTGAAAATCCACCTGCTTTACCTATTCTGGGTGAAGCACACTCGGAAGTCCCACCTGATTTACCTATTCTGGGTGAAGCACACTTGAAGGTCCCACCAGCTTTACCTATTTTGGGTAAAGCACAGTTGAAAGTCCCACCTGCTTTACCAATTCTGGGTGAAGCACACTTGAAAATCCCACTTTCTTTACCTATTCTCGGTAGAGCACACTTGAAAGTCCCATCACTTTGCTTATGCTGGGCGAAGCGACAAAAGATTCGACTGTTGTGTCTACTAGGTTAAAATCCTAGGAACATAAACCACAGACGGGCTATGATTGATCTGATTCCTAAAAAGGATACGTAGGCAACCTACTACAGTAGGTTCGATTATTGCAAAATGTTTTCAAACGGCGGCGTAAAAATGATTTCCACGATTGGTTGCACAAAATTATTTGTATCGCAAATTGTTCTTAAATGAAAAAATCTTCCCCCGCGTTGTTTATCTCGAATTTGGGAGTCTATTTTATCAACAACATTCGCTTACACACTTGCTTACTCGTAAACTCCGTTGTTGAAGGACTTTGTAGACACCCCAAATACGTACCCTTATTTATAATGTCCTGTAAAATATTATTGCAAATTAAAATTGTACTAAAAGTTAATTTTAAAACATTTCAGGGGGCAAAAATGACAAAAGAAACTCAAAAGGGCTCGAAAGGATGAAAGTAGAACAGAAGGGGGAAAGTGGAAAAAATTACATAGGAATTACAAGTCGGCGTGCGACACTAGCATAGCTGGGCGTCGTGTAACGCCCCATAATCTTGCATGTGCATTCTATGCTTGTATTTGTGCTTTCTTGGTTGATTGCGATCATGTTTACCTAGTTTATAAACGTCTTAGAATCATTCTTAAATCATTCTTGAAGTTCTTAACATGTTTAGAATCACGAAAGTTTGTTTGTTGAATCGCCGGTTTGATCGTTTTGATTTTAGCCTTAGCGATTCCCCTAGTTGCTCGTATTTGCTTCTATTTCGACGTACGAAGTGTTCGTTGAGTTCTTGGCCTTATATTCAGGTCTTAATCATGTTGAAACAAGTCCCTTTCATGTCCAAGACATCCTAGTTTGAATGACGTTTGATTGTAGTTTGATTCGTTGTCCGTTCGTCGCGTGGTTCGCGCCTTGTTCTACCTTGTTCCGGGAGTTGTTCGGGTGTGTTTCCGACCCATTTTGAGTAGGGTTAGACCTTAGAATGGTTGCCCAAAAGTTTGGGACCATTTAGATCAAGTTTAGATCAAGTTTTAGGCATTCTGAAGCCGAGGCGGCCGCATGGGAGCTGGTGAGGCGCCCGCCTCAAATGCAGGGAGCAATTGGAGAATGGTCTGAACTTTGGGGAGGCCTCAAGATCCGAGGCGTCGCATGGCCTAGGGTGAGGCGCCCGCCACCTCGCCTGCTCGCTACGGGTTGATTTTCTCCTGTTTCGGAATTTGACGAATTGTACACTTCAAACCCCTACTTAAACCTATCCTAAACCTCCCTAACCCTTCCTACTTAAGTCCTAACATCCCTAACTTATTTTTAATGATGGATTAGAAGGCTTGTTGATTATCCAAACCCTATCCTAAGAATCTCAAAGGGACCCCAAGTGGTTGACACATGTCCCACTCAAACTTTTGACCACATATAAGCCCCAAATCAGATTTTTGACCCTCATTCTCACCCTCTCTCTTCCAAAAACGAATTTCATCTCTCTCAAGGTTCTTCCATGGCTTCTTGAAGTCTCATCCCTTGGTCTTCATCAACCATTCATCATTTGCCCAAGAGCCTTTCATTAAAGTTGTAGAGCTCGAGAAGGGGAGCATTTCCATCCGATTGGTTTCTTCATTTGCTTTCGTTGGTGTTGAACTTGTAAGTTACTCTTCTTCATTTTGGTACCCATTGACCCTAAGGAAACAAAGTTTATGATGTGTGAGGTCAATGGGGACACATAGTTGCTTCCTACGAATTTTGAATGTGTAATTTTGCTAGGAGCATGTCTAGGTTGATTCTTGCCTTTGAATGTTGAAATTACTCTTTCATTATGATTAATTGAGGTCTTGAACATGTTAGAAGTAATGTAATATGTTTGTTGATGAAAGAGAAATTATTTGGGAATACCTAAATTATGCCTATGTGGTATGTGTAAAAGTGGTTAAGTGTTGTATCCTTACTATTGGACTACATGAAGAACATAAATTGTATTAAAATGTTGTAGGTGAATTTATGCCTCGTTGAACTTAGAAGTGACCTAAGTTGGGTTATGAAGCATATAGCTTCAATTTCCCTAAAATTGGGAATTTAGTGAAAGACTCAACGGAGTCGACTCTAGGGAAGAATTGAACATGTTAGACTCTAATTTCAATCCCTACGAAGTTTGAACGTCATTTGACTTGGTTTACTCAAGTATGAGTTGGTTTAATTGATTGTAACAAGTTGTTATGAAAGATTGGTATTTGTGCAAATTATTGCCTTGATGTGATTACGGTAGAGATTATCCCCTACTTGGATGGTCGAATTCGCTCTTGTCGGATTCGGACCTTAAATTGGTTTAAGTCAAGTAAATATCTACTTGTGCATTGCATTAAGTCCAGCTGGCATTAAATGGTTTGTTTTTCAAGTCGATGGGACGATACACGCCTTCACGAATTATGGGATTCGTGCCGCTATGGATCGCCGCACTGACTCCACACACACCTCCACGCAGTGGGAAGTAGCCCCTTGTCAGACGCTAAGTGCCGCATTGGCTTGCTATTGAGATCGAGTAGCACTTCGATTTGCGCCGATGAATTCACATAACATCGATGGCACCGAACCAAGAACGGAATGTTTTGCAGAGCTACGGCGCCGTGACTATCATATCCTACTTGTATGATTTACTTTACGCACTTATGTGAATAAGGTGCTAGTGTTAAATGATGATAACATGCCATATTAGTGATAAATATCATGCTATAATATGAACATGCATATTTTGGTAACTTACTAAGTCTTTCGACTTACTCTATTTGTTTGCTTTGTTTTCCTTAGATCAAAGCCGAGGTGACGCTCCACGCTAGATTCACGCATTCGCTTGGCCGCAGAGCAAGGTTGCTCTTTTGGACATTAATTGGTTAATCTTGTATTTTGGAAAGGGCGATGGGAAGCAAGTCATGTAGACTTAGCTTGGGTTTTTGTGTTGTAGTAACTTATTATTAATACTTGTAATCTTTTGGTATTTAATTATAAGTCGCTTGTTTATATGTGTGTATGGTTCATCATAGTTTCTTCCGCTAAAGCGCGCTTAAAGTATTATTATTGTTATTGTCTCCGCATGTTGTGGCCGCTGAGGTTTATTAAGCATGTGTTAATTGTAGGAGTAGTTGTTGGGTTCCGCCGTAACGCTGTAACGCCGCCGATGACTTGTTTAATTCAGTTGTTTTTCCCGCCAAGTGTAGCCGAGTTGTTAATTGTCTGCAAATGTTGCGCCACGTGAATTTTAAAACCCTACTTATGCATGCTTATGTGTTTAACTTGATTATTTGGACGCGCGATCCTGGATCTCGCATTGTTCGGGTTCGTCGGTCGTCGCTTGGTATCGAGCTATAGAAAGTTAGGCGTCGGCCGTGATAGGTTCCATGGCCTAGGTGGGTTGGTTATTTGTGTGATGATTCTAACGCCGAGTGAATTCTTGTAGGAGTTCGATGGATAATCCTAGGAACGGAAATGGCCGCGGTAGAGGTAGGCCCAGCAGTGAGAACCGGCCGAACCTGAAGTTGAGGTACTGCGCCGGCAATCCGTGGGTCCGGATATGGCGCATTACATCCGTAGGTTGATGGCTTTTCCGCAAGGTGCAAAGGTGCCTGGAGGTCGAGGCCGGGGAGTACCACCACCACCTCGACAGAGGATGCTATACCACCACCGAGACCGAGGACCGACAACACTCTATTGGAGAGATTCCTTAAGTTGAAGCCCTAGTGCAGCTTGGGAGCCAAACCCTAAGGAGGCCGAATTGTGGATGGAAGAGATGATCAAAATCTTATCTATGTTGGAGTGTACCGATGAGGAGAAAGTCGACTAGCGACGCTTTAAGTTTAAGGGAGCCGAACATTGTGGACCGTATTGAAGGAAAGTTGGGAGATGCAACAAGTCCCTATCTCCTGGCTAATTTTGAGAGAATTTAAGGATGAATACGCATCGATGTGGTACGCAACCAAAGGAGAAAGAATTCTATAATCTTGAGCAAGGTACCATGATCTGGCGAGTATTCGCGAAGTTCACCGAGCTGAGCCGTTATTGCACGTATTTGATTCCCACTGAGGCACGAGAACACACAAGTTTGTAAGGGTTAAGAATGAATTTAGGAAGCATTCTAGCACTTAAGCTCACCGACATCTGATCATGTTGATAGAGCTTTATGAGGTTGAGCAAGATATTGAGGAGCAGAGTCAAGAGTAGTTCGGGTAATGCTGACGGACTACTCGGAACACCAATCGGGAATAATTCGGTGGCGAAGAGGATACCAAGGGAGCAGTGATAGGAGAGGTGGAGGCCAAGGTAGGCGCGGGCAGGGGAAGCAGGGGCAACACTTCTTACTCGAGGCGGCAAGGGTTCGTGAGACCATGATTTGTTCTTACGCCGGAGGTCGGGGCACCTGGTGATAGGTGTTGGGTAAAGAATGGGAAGTGTTTCATTTGTGGAGGCGGGACTCACATGAAGAGATTGTCGAAGTTGAGGCTAGTCGGGTGGCGTAGAGGCGGCGATGCAGGGGCTAAGAGAGATGTGATAAGCCCAAGAGGTTCGGGGTGTTTGCGCTTGATCGGTGCGAGGTTCGAGGAGTCTACGGTGATGGGAGGTACTCTTTCTATATTTGATCATAAGGCTCGAATTCTCATAGATCAGGGTCTTCGCATTCTTATGTTCTTCGCGCTTTGTTGAGAATCTTTGCGTGTTGCCTCAATCTTTGCCATACTTGCTTGAAGTGTCTACCCTGCTCGGGGAGTATATGCTTGCGTGCGAAGTGTTTAGATCTTGTGATGTTTGGTGGGTGACCACACTTTGCATCTCGGACTTGGTAGTTCTCTATACGTGATTTTGATGTGATTCTTATGTGGTGGTTATGTGTGGCATCATAGTTAGTACCAATAGGAAGAGGGGTTACTTTTTATATCTGGGGTGTG
>CM028380.1:5015768-5050230 GCA_013146195.2 Codonopsis lanceolata
TTGATAGAGCCTACATTATTGAGAGAGACATTGATGAGCACCGTACTATGCCTATTTCGGGTTCTTCTCGGCGCCTAATCTTAAAGGCGAGTCATGGATCGGGTAGCAGTGGAAATTTTAGTGGAGGCGATGATGCAAGAAAGGAAGTGGAAAATCTCATTATGAAGGACATGCGAAGAGTCGGTCAAGTGGCAAGGGAGCTAGTACTACATCTACTCGGAGATCGTAGTGTGGCATTGGTTTGCTCTTATTGTTCCAAGATTGGGCATCTGAAGATAGGTCTTTGGAGTAAGAATGGAGCACCAATGGAGTGTTACTACTTTGGAGTTCGGGACATATGAAGAAGGATTGTCCTAAGTTGAAGAATAATCATCGAGGAGGTTCTAGTCGGACTACGGTTGGGACAAAGAGATAGCGATGGAAAAGCTAAGGTGCGAGTCGCGTATTTGCTCTAGATCGAGAGAGAGTGTTGAGTCTACATGGTTGGAGGTACCGTTTCTATTTTAGGTAATGAGGCTCGTGTATATAGACCGAGATCATCGCATTCTTATGTTGCATCGCATTTTGTTGACAAGCTATGTGTTATGCCTCGGTCTTTACCATATGTGCAGAAGTATCTACCCCTCTTGGGGAATGTTTGTTGGCTTAACCGGATATTTATAGAGCATGCGATGTACTTGTGGATAAACATGTGTTGCATGCGGATTTGGTGGTGTTACCACTTCGTGATTTTGATGTTATACTTGGTATGGATTGGTTGAGCACATATCATGCATTGGTGGATTGCCTTAGTAAAGGTTACTTTTGCTTTGCTGGCATTCCTAACTTTGTATTTTAGGAGATAATGCACCTAGTGGTTTCTGGCGTCATTTAGCGCTTAAGGCTAGAAACTGTTGTCGCGTGGGTGCACGAGGGTATCTTGCTTGCGTAGTGGACAAGCGGGTTTCTTCTTCTAATCTTGAAGATGTGCCGGTTGTGTGTGAGTTTCGGATGTTTTCTCTAAAGATTTTGGGATGCCTCGGATAGAGATTGAATTTTGTATTGAGTTATTGCCGGGGACTACACCAATTTGAAGGCGCCGTATAGAATGGCACCTATGGAGTTAAAAGGAGTTGAAGGTTCGGTTGCAAGAGCTCCTTGACATTGGCTTTATCAAGCCAAGTGTATCGCCCAAGGGGTCTTGGTATTATTTGTGAGGAAGAAAGATGGGAGCCTTAGATTGTGCATCGATTATCGGAGTTGAACAAGGCAACGATCAGAACAAGTATCCATTGCCACATATAGATGACTTGTTTGATCAATTGCAAGGATCGGTGGTCTATTCCAAACTTGACTTGAGATTTGGGTACCATCGGTTGAAGGTTAGAGCCAAAGATGTTCAAATGGCTTTTCGCACGAGGTATGGGCATTATGAGTTTATGGTGATGCCATTCGGGTTGACTAATGCACCGGCGGTGTTCATGGATTTGATGAGCAGGGTATTTCATAATTTTCTTGATTGCCGTGGTGGTTTTCATAGGCGACATCCTTGTGTATTCTAAGTCTCGGGATGAGCATGCACACAACATTTGCGGATGGTTTTTGTCTATTCTTCGGGAGAGGCAACTCTCATAAGTTTAGCAAGTGTGCTTTTTGGCTAGAGGAGGTTTCATTTTTGGGGCACGTTGTTCCTAGTGTCGGGATAGCGGTGGATCCTTCCAAGGTTGAAGCGATAATGAATTGGAGGAGGCAGACCACGATTCTGAGGTTAGGAGTTTCTTGGGGCTAGCCGGTTATTATCGGAGATTCATAGAGGATTTTCGAAGATTGCTACGCCTATGAATTTGACTCAAAGAAGACCGCATTTGTATGGAGTGATAAATGTGAAGAAAGCTTCCAAGAGTTGAAGAAAAGGTTGACTACGGCACGGTTTAGCATTGCCTAGCGGAGGTGATAATTTTGTTGTTTATAGTGATGCTTGAAAGAAGGATTGGGTTGTGTGCTTATGCAAAATGGGAAAGTGATTGCTTATGCTTCAAGGAAGTTGTCTCCGTATGAGATGAATTATCCTACGCATGATCTTGAGCTCGGCGATTATATTTGCTTTGCACAAGTGGAAGCATTATTTGTATGGTTCGAAGTTTGAGATTTTCACGGATCATAAGAGTTTGAAATATCTCTTCTCTCAGAAAGAGTTGAACATGAGACAGCGGAGATGGATGGAGAAGTTGAAGGATCACGATTGCACGATATTGTATCATCCGGGAAAGGCGAACGTCGTTGCCGATGCTTTGAGTAGAAAAGTGCACTTGTCATGTTTGATGATGCGGGAATGGAAAATGTTGGAAGATGTTCGTGATTGGAATCCTAGCGAGGTTAATCATGGGTATTATTTGCTAGTGTGCGGGCTATTCTGTTTTATTGGAGAGATTAAGGAGACTCGAAGAAGAGATCCGGAGTTGGTGAAAATTATTGATGGTTTGTGTGAGAATAAGGAGAATGAGTTCGCGATGAACCAGGATGGGATTTTGACTTTCAAGGGTAGAGTTTGTGTTCCTTCGGTTGAAGATATTAAGCGGCTTGTGTTGGATGAAGCTCACAAAGCAAAGTATACTATCCATCAGGGAATGAAAATGTATAGAGATTTGAAGAAACAATTTTGGTGGAGTGGCATGAAGCGACAGATAGCAGATTATGTGTCGAGGTGTCTCACTTGTCAGCAGGTAAAGGCGGAACACCAAAGACCTGCGGGGTTGTTACAACCATTGGATATTCCGGAATGGAAATGGGAACATGTTACGATGGACTTTGTTTCGGGATTTCCACGTACTCGTAGAGGTTTTGATGCCGTTTGGGTTGTTGTTGATCGGCTCACGAAGTCGGCTCATTTTATTTCGATTGCGATGACTTATTCATTGAGTCAGTTAGCAGCATTGTATGTGCAGGAGATTGTTAGATTGCACGGGGTTCCAGTTAGTATTGTTTCAGACCGGGATCCGAGGTTTACATCGAGGTTTTGGCAGGCTTTGCAAGCTATGGGGACCAAGTTGAACTTTAGCACTGACTTTTCACCCTCGATCAGATGGACGGTCAAGAAACGATTCAGATACTTGAGGATATGTTACGGGCTTGTACGATTGATTTTAAAGGGAGTTGGGATACACATCTTCCTTTGGCAGAGTTTGCATACAACAATAGTTACCAATCGAGCATCGGGATGGCACCGTATGAGGCTCTTTATGGGAGGAAGTGTAGATCTCCTATTTGCTGGGACGAGGTTGGAGAAGCAAAATTTTGGGGTTCCGAAATTGTTCAACAGTCTGTTGAGAGTGTGAAAATAATTCGGGATAGATTGCTCACTACTCAAAGTCGATAGAAAAGCTATGCGGATAATAGAAGGAGAGATTTGGAGTTCCAGATTGGAGACTTTGTGTTTCTTAAGGTATCGCCTAGAAGGGGTACCAAGAGATTTGGAAAGAAAGGGAAATTATCACCGAGGTTCGTTGGACCTTTTGAGATTGGAGGCGAGTTGGGAGTTTGGCATGGGGTGGCTTTACCACCGTCTTTGTCGGAGATTCATAATGTATTTCATGTGTCTATGCTTGGAAATATCTTAAGGATGATTCCCATGTTCTTGAATATGAGGAGATTACTTTTCGGGATTGTCTTATGTTGAGCAGCCAGTGAAGATACTTGACACGAAAGAGCAAGTTTTGAGGAACAAGAGAATTCCGTTGGTGAAAGTTCTTTGGAAGAATCATGAGATCGAGGAAGCAACTTGGGAGACCGAGTTGGAGATGCGTGAGAAATATCCTCATTTGTTTGATGACTACGGTAAGAATTTATGGGCTAAATTCCTTAAAGTAGGGGAGAATGTAAAACCCTGATTTATTGCTTGCTTGTGTTATGCATGAACTCATACACTTATAATCATCATAAATATGTTCATTTAGCTCCCGTATATGTTTAGAGTCAATAGCATGATCATTGGCGTTGTTTGAGATCTGCGTATGCATTTTTTCTTCGTGAATGCTTTGAATCGGGGAGCAAGAAACAAGAAAGCTGGGAATCTTTGAGTAAACAAGTGATGCGGTCGCATCACCTACCCTGCTTGACATGGGTCTTGAATCAGTGCAGGGATTTTGCTCCATTTTGTCTTATTTGTCCCAAAATTAACCCATTAAACCCATTCTAAACCTATCCTAAACTCACTTACTTAGCCTAATCTTAATCCTAAACATCTATTAAGAGATTTAGGGGTTAATTAGTGACTTGATTAGAGGAATTAATCCCCCATATATAAACCAAATCAGCCGCATTCTCTCATTGTTCGGCCAGCGGTCTGCGACTTTTCCCTAGATGTGCCCAGAAACCTTGAGAGAGCTGAAAGGGGGCGATTCTAGGGAGATTGAAGGGCTTGAGCTTGGAAGCCATAGCTGGGAGTCTTCTTCCCCATTCAACACGTGAGTTTGAAGAGAGAGAAGTGAAGAGAACGACTTCTTCTCTAGGTTCGGGTTTGGTAGTTTGTAGGGCTGAGTTTTTGTAAGTTTCTACCTCTCTTCCTTTGATTTTTGGGCTCCATTGACTCTAGGGAAACAACCATTTGTGATATTTGAGGTCAATGGAAGCCATTGTTAGGGTTTGTAGAAGAAGCATGAACCCTAGGTTTACAAATTGATGATAGAACTTGATTGACCTATGTGAGACCATGATATATGTGAAATTCATGTTCTAACTAATCTATTGAACTTGGTTATGTTGATTATTCATGTGGATTGAAGTTGAATTGGTTGAGATACTTGGAGGGTGTTTTGCCCTAATCTTGTTTTAGCTTGCAAATTATTGATGTGAGCTTGATTAATATGTTTTATATGCTTAATAGAGTATATTAAACCATGTTGTATGATTTAATCATGAATTGGAAATTATGATTGGTATGGTGACTTGAATGAATTTATGCACAAGATGGCTAATTTGTTCTAAGTTACATTGTTAATTATGTTGTTGGGTTTATGTGAGTTTATTGAACATTGGGATTATGGTTTTGGCGATAGTTATGGAATATATGGGGATGTTGAAGCCTATGCTTCTATTCCTTGAATTTTGGAAAACTTAGATTGGACTCAACGGAGTCAACCTTTGGGTTAGTATGAATCCTAGGAACTATAATCTTAAGTCCTACAATTTTGGGTAGAATTCATGGAGGTCGAGCCTCCAAGAAGTTTTGAAGTGTGTGAAGCACACTTGATTATGAGAGCTTATATGATTCTCGGTTGTGATATTTATGCTAGTTGTGGATGAATTGCATGACTAGTTTGATGGTAGAGTGTTTACCTACTTGTTTTGAGCATATGAGTATATATTACTTGTGCTTGGGTTTTGAGTCCAGTGGCGTCGGTGCATTGAGTCTTTGGTGGGACGATACATCGTCTTCACGAATTGTGGGATACGTGATCGCGATGGATCGCCGTGCCGGGTTTGCACGCACCCCTCCATCGATGGCCACGGTGGGGAAGTAGTTTATCTTAGTTGTAGTAATAGACATGAGTTTGATAACTATGGAACTCGAGCGGAGACTATCTCGGGGACGTCGATATCTACGAGAGAGGATATCGAGGGCACATAAGGGTTTTGCACGTGTTTTTGCGCAGGCGACAGCGGAGGAATTTGGGTAGTGGTATCATATCCCTTATATATGAATTGTTTCACAAGTGCTTATGTGAATAATGTGCTTGGTGATTGGATATGATATGATGTTTGTTTTGGTTTCTTACATGTTATACTTGATAGATAACATATTGATTAATGTTGTTAAGCATATATGCTATCACATGGACATTGTTTATATGTTGTTTTATGCCAAAGGTATAAATTATTATTGTTAAGACTAAAATGCCTTGACATGGATTTATGATGAGATGTTATACTTTAATGATAACATATGTATTTAATGTTGAGCATGGATGCCATAACATGATTTTGTATAAGGATAATTCATGACGATAGCATGATATAATTTATGATTGAGCATTATGCCATGGTAGGAAGTTATGGTTAGTAACTTACTAAGTCATTGTGACTTACTTTTATTTGTTGGTTGTTTTTCCCTAGATCCGAGCCGTGCGAGCGGATCCAAGTAAATCAGGAAGATTACGTTGGCAAGGAATTCTTTTGGCAAGGTTGCTACTTAGATGTTTATTTTGCTTTTGGTGAGGTCGTTGGGAAAGATGAAGTTATGTAAACTTCATTATTGGGTAGCAAACCTGTATGTGTTGTAATATTATAATTGTGTTGTTAGCCTATTCTTTTGGTAGCCGACAAGTAGAAGTCGTGCTTGATGTATATTGGTAGTTATACCTCCATATGTTTTCTGGTTGTTAGTACTTATAATTGTTAGTACTTATGTTGTTGGTAGCCGACTGGTTTTTTTCTCGCTTGGTTAATTGGTTATTATGTTTAGCATGCTATATTGCTAGATAAATATTATGTTGTTCTCCGGCATGTTTTTAGCCGTTGAGTTGTTAGACTAGAGTCTTAGACTTAGTGTAATGTTGGGTTCCGGCCGTAGTTTCGCCGATGACTTGGTTTATATTATGCTTAATATTTGAATTGCATAACAGGGAGTTTGTTCTACGTGCCCAATGTTGCGGCACGCGAGTCGAATTTTTGGACCAAGAGATTAATTATCTCTTTGGTTTTTTTAGTTTGAGCTTGTTAGCTCGGGCGCCACTGTTGTATTATATTTTGCTTCCGCGTATGTTTTGAGTTATTGGCGTATCGCCGTTATGGCCCTACCCATTATTTGCTACTTGTGTGTTGTTATTTGTTTCCCCTGGCGGCATGACCTTGTGATTTCGTCTTGGGATCCGGGTCGGGTCGCCACAATTTGCATAATTCATCATAAGTAATTCATATCAATAAAATATGATTCTCAATTCCATTACGTTTAACATGTTATCTTCACATTATACTGTTCATCAAAACATCATCAACATAACTCAATTATACCATGAGTCTCACACTTCATCTTTTATCATAATTCATATAAGAACATATATATGAAAGACAATGGTTTCCATTCTAATCACGAATAACATGGTATATTTCTAGTATAACACTACATCAAAAGTCATCATTTCATTAACATGTTAAATTTCTTATCATAACATTTCATCAAGTAATCATCATCTCATGCATATCATATCATAACCACGTAGCACAACAATTTATACAAGTGCTCGTAAAATAAACCACATACGAGAGAAGATGATTCTCCTTTCCATTTCCAGCATGCTGCAACTCCTGCGGAAACAAACGTGTCCTCGATAACCCCATTCGTGGAATTGATGTCCCCGAAACAATCCCCGCTTGGGTTCCATAGTGATCAGAGCCATGTTTACTTACTACAACTAAGATCAACTACTTCCCCACCATGGCCATCGATGGAGGGGTGTGTGCAACCCGGCACGGCGATCCATTGCAACCACGAATCCCACAATTCGTGAAGACAATGCATCGTCCCGCCAATGACTCAAACCAAAAAGACGCCAGCTGGACTCAAACGCAAGCACAGGTAATCCATACTCAAATGCTCACCAAGGAAAAGTATAACATCACGCACTAATCCAATCAAGTAGATATTTACTTTTAAACCCACATAGTTATGCACTTTTATGCTAACTAACACATAAACACATTAGAGCAATATTATCAAGTCTCTAATACACAAGTGTTCTTCATACACTTGTAAATACTCGGAGGCTTAACCTCCATCAAAACTACCCCAAATTCCGTAGGATATCAATATGTGATTCACTTTATTCATATTAGTCCAATAATCGACTCCGTTGAGTCATTTCTACTCTTTTCAAATTTGAAGGCATAGAAGCTATTTGCATCATAGCCATCCTATTATTCATTAGCTATTATTCATGGCTACGTTCTTAGGGTTAACAACATTATGTAACCCAACAATTCATACCTTCCCAACAACAACCCCAAAACATCATTCATAAGTCAACACTTAATATTTAAAGTCAACCATCACATTTCAAGCATGTATCTCAAGTTAGCATTTAAAAAATAAACGTCAGATTTTCATTTGAAGGTTTTTTGTGCTAATCAGCAAGTGATGTACAGGATTGAAAATTTCTCTCTCTAACCTCTCTTAGGGTTTCGGATTAGGGTTGTGGCTTTCTAGTGCCGGCAGCCCTCTATGGCAGCTGTCCCTCCGGTGGCTGACCCTCCTTCGGCGCCTAATCCTCCTCCTCCTGTTCCTCCTGGGCCTCGGACCTATATGGCGGCTGTTCAATCTAATCCTTCTGTAGCGTGCTCTAATCCTAGCAAGACACCAGCCTTGCAAGAAATCCCTCTTCCTCCAAGTCAAGCTGTGGACATCAATAATGAACCGGGCTGTTTGTTTACCCCTCTGGAACTTGACTTAGCATCCAAGTAGTTTTCTAATTCCATTATTCTCAAATTTTCGGTTGGCCGGCCAACTCTCAATGTTATTCACGATCACATAGCTAATTCTTGGCATCTTAAGGGCACTTTTATCATTGGGTTGTTAGACCCTCGACATGTGTTAGTGCATTTGGCGTCTCAGGTAGATTTGGTCCGTGCTCTATCCATTGAATCACATATGATCCAAAGCGATGTTTCGCTCTTTCCGTTGGACACCGATTTTGTCTTTAAAAAGGACAGCCCTAAAGTGGCTGTATGGGTCAAATTACATCAGCTTCCTCTCCTTTATTTCAATAACGCTTTTCTTCGGCGTATTGGCAATACTTTGGGTCGTTTTCTTAGAGCGGATGACCGTACTCTTGCTCTCACACATCCTAGCTATGCTCGTATATGTATCGAGGTGGATGTTTCGGTTAAACTTCCTCATCGGATTTGGTTAGGTTCGTCAAAGGAAGTTGGTTTTTGGCAGAATATTGAATTTGAGGGAAATATTAAATTTTGTGAAGGTTGCGGCCTTTTAGGTCATCTTGAGGAAAATTGTAGACGTAAACGGAGGTTTCCTGAGCACACAGATAGGCCGATAGACGGCCAGAATAATGTTATCCCTCCGGGAATGGTGGCTCCTAACATGCCTCCAGTGGTTGACTCTAGTCCAATTCCCACGGTTGTTCAAACTCCTAAGAGTCCAACCAGGGAGACCTCGGTGCTTAACAATCAACAATATCAGCCAGGGACTTCTTCCTATAAGGTAGATATGGATGAGATTCCTTTAAAGCAATCATCGCAAAAGCTTAACATAGAAAAAGAGGTTATCGATGTTGATTCGACTGAGATGGATAAGGTAGGTATTAATGAAGATCCTTTATTGCAACCGACACAAACTGTTAACAAAGGCAAGGAGGTTATTGATGATGAGTCGACGGTGAAGGTTTCGAAGATTCCAGCAAAGCCTCCTAAACAGGTGATTATTCTTCAGCGAAAAAGTGATGTTAGGACTGATGTTCAAAAGGATTTGGGTAATATTTTACCAACTAAGGAGTTGCCTAAGCCATCAGGTGTGGTGAACGAGCAAACGGTGACCGATAATATTGTTGACCATGGCAATTCCTTTGCCTCTTTGGCTAACTTACAGGAAGATTGGGAAGCTGTTCTTCAGCAATTACAGAAGATGCCCCTCAAAGTTCGAGCTAAGCTAACTCCTTGGAAGATTGCCATGAGGGTATTCGGCATTTGCACAAACGGTCTTGTTCTATGGATGATGTTACCGATATTTCCAGGACTGAAGCTGAGGTTAAGGCTTTTCAATCCGAATGTAGTAAACAACACAAGAAGGTGAAAAAATCAAACTTTCTTAAAAAGAATAAGCGCGGTACACGTGCTCGAGCTAATAAGGCTGCGGCCTTGGTCACTAAACAGTAATTCAGTTTTTATGGCTGTTCTCATATGGAATGCCCGTGGAGTGGGCAACAAAGATACGTTGGATTATTTAAAAGTTCTTAAAAATCAACACAACCCTCTTCTTTGTGCTATTCTGGAGCCTAAGTTATCGGGAGATAGGCTTGCTAAAGTTGCGAGAAAGTTAAAATTTAAATTCTGTATGCATCAGAATCCAACTAATAGGCATGTTTGGTTACTTTGGGATGAACGGGTTATGGTTAATTTTGTTGACGCTTCTAATCAACAGACATGTTACGGTGAGGTTATTTTGAATCAAAATCATACTTTATTGGTCTCTATTGTGTATGCTCAGTGCACTCGGGCTGGCCGACAGGACTTATGGTCCTAGCTCTATACAACTTCGATTGGGTGTAATGAACCATGGCTAGTAGGAGGGGATTTTAATGTGATCATGCACACATCGGAAAAGCTTGGTGGTAACGGTTTTGATCATCATAGTATTGCGGATTTTGTTAATTTTTGTCACATGGCAGGTTTGGAAGACACAGATTTTGAAGGGAGTAAATATACTTGGTGCAACGATCACGCTTTGGGATCCCGCATCTGGCAGTGGTTAGATAGGATCCTTTTGAATGGTGCTTATAAAGCCGCAGATATGTGTTGTAAGGTTCGACATCTCACTAGATCATATTCCGATCATGCGCCTCTTCTTGTTGAGTTTCCTTTTATTAAGAAACCAAAAGGGGGTTTCAGATTTCATAGAATGTGGTTGGATCACCCCGATTTCATGTCTTTTGTTCAAGCTCAATGGAATCGTCATGTTAATGGCAATGCGATGGAAGTGTTACATCATAAACTCCATTATCTGCGTAAGGAGTTAAAGAGCTGGAATTGGCGAGTCTTTGGTAATGTGCCGTATGATCTCGCAGATTCAGGATACTATATTAGAGCTCGAAGTGATGAGTCAGGCTGGCAGTAATGATCGTCTTGATATAGAAATTGTAGATTTGCGTCAACGTCTTCATCAATGTGTTGGTTGGGAAGCTGAAATGCTTCGATGTAAGTCAAGGCAACTTTGGCTTAAGGATGGTGAGAGAAATACTTTTTTTCCACGCTTGTCTTAAGGATCGACAACATATAGCCAATCTCAAGCTCAAAAATGCAGATGGGTCATGGTGTCGCGATGATCGTGAGATTGGTAATAGAGTTGAGTTTTTCTCGAATCTCTTTACTCGACGATCATGACGCTCCTATATCTATTTTTGATACGGTTACTAAAAAGATGGATATTGAGGCCAATTTATCCTTTCAGATTTTACCTAGTGAAGATGAAATTTGGCAAGCTATTCAAGATCTTAATCCTGATAGTGCTCTAAAAGTGCGGGCGGTTTTACTGGGTTCTATCAAGGTTGCCGGAAGATTATTAAAGCGTATGTCATTGCGGCCGTCCATTCTTTTTTGGGTCAAGATATGCATAGAGGTTTGGCTTCAACGGTTCTAGTTCTCTCCCCGCCGAAAATAAATGATCCTACTGTTTTGGGGATTTTCTACGATCGCTTTGTGTAATTTTTCCAAAGAAAATCATATCAAAAATTCTTGCTAGTCGCTTGTCTATTTTGCTTCCTTATCTCGATCTCTCCCGAGCGGGGTTTGTGAAGGGCCGCAATATTCAAGAGAATATAGTTTTAGCTCATGAAATGGTGCATCGGATTAATAAAAAATGCCGCTGGGGTAATATTGTTTTCAAATTTGATATGTCCAAGGCCTATGACCGTCTAGAATGGGATTTTTGCTTCGGGCTATGCAGCCTTTGATTCGATGAGATCACCGCTCTTTGATTTCTCGTCTAATTAGTAGCAATTGGTATTCTATTCGTATTCGTGGTATGAATTATGGTTTTTTCAACTCTTCTCGCGGAGTTAGACAAGGTGATCCGCTATCCCTCTCCGTTGTTTATTCTTGCTCAGAAATATTAACTTTAAATATTAATCATGCTATTCGATTGGGTCATATTACGACTTTTAATCATGGTCGGGTGATGTAGCTATCTCTCACTTATTATATGTCGATGACATGTTACTCTTTTGTAACGGTGGCCAACGGACTATATGTGCGGTTAGGAAGGTGTTGAATTTTTATACTCAAGCGTCGGGGCAGCTGGTTAATCTTGATAAGAGTGCATTTTATACGGGAGATTCTTGTTCTATTCGGAGGAAGAATTTAATTTCTAGATGGTCTGGATGTTCAGCTCAATCTTTCCCTTTGAAATATCTGGGTGTTCCGTTATTTCGAGGAAGGTGTCGTCCTATGTATTTTGAGGATCTTGTTCGTCGTATTACCCAGAAGATTAGTGGCTGGAAGGCTAAATTATTATCTTTTGGTGGAAAAATTGTGTTACTAAAGGCGGTTTTAAGCAGTATTCCCATCTATACTTTGGCTGCCATTAAAGTTCCAAAGGTGGTTCTCAATTGTATAGAATCTTTAATGGCTGGTTTTCTGTGGGATATCAATGGCGAGAAACGTACTCATTGGGTAGCTTGGAATGCGATTTGTCGGCCTATTCAAGAGGGAGGACTTGGGCTCCGTTCTCTAACTCAGGTGATGACTTCTCTGCATGCTAAGTTGGCATGGGCTGTTATCCAAGGTGACGGGTTATGGGCTAATTTTGCTAATGCAAAATATAGGGAGGGTTTGCATGGTTGGCGTTCGGGTTTAGGTTCTCATGTGTGGCAAGCTATTTATCAGATTATTGATGATATTCAGTTGCATGCTCAATGGATTATTGGGCGCGGAGACATTCGGTTTTGGGTAGATAATTGGTGCGGAGAATATCTTTTTGGTCCTTCCCCGGTTGATGCTCGTTTGCAAGTTAAAGACGCTCTTTCTAACATTGCGGCTTTCATGCCTCTAATTCCTGACCATCTCCGTCGATCAGTTGCTAAAATCTAGTTGCGGAATGATGCCGATAGATTGATTTACATCCCTGCTAAGGACGGTAAGTTCAGTTCCTCGATTTACTGGCAGAAACACCGAGTTTCTGGTCCTTCATTCTCATGGGCTAAGAAGATATGGCAGAAATGGATACCTTTAAAGGTAAGTGGCTTTATTTGGAAACTTTTCCATGGTGCTTTGCATTGCGTTGATCTCGATTGCACGCTAAGGGTATTGCTTTAGCTTCTAAATGTGTTTGTTGTGCTGTTACAAATTCTCAAGAATCCATTGAGCATTTATTCCTTCGGTCAGAGTTAGCTTCTTCAGTTTGGTTTCATTTTGCTCGCTGCATTCAGAAGGTGCATAGGTACTCATCAATGATTCATCTGTTTGATACTTGGTCTTCTCAATCGTCTATTAAAAATCAAGGTCGTGCGTGTCAGTTGGGTATTTTCATGTTCGGATGTTGGGAGATATGGCGAGATCGATGTTCCAAGATTTTTGATAATTGTGATATCAAAGCAGATTTGGTTATTAAGAATATTAAGCATCATCTTCTTGACATGTGCAGCATTTTACACCCGAAGGTTCAATGTCGTCTTGGGGATTCTTTCGCTCTTTCGCTGAGCAATTTGCCGATCATTCAGATGCCTTTTCGGCGGGGTAAATGGCTTAGATGGGAGCTCCCTTTACATCATTCTTACAAGCTTAACACTGATGGATCCTCGATAGGTGGTTTGTGTTCTGGGGGCGGTATTATCAGAAGTAAGACTGGTGATTTTATTCATGCTTTCTCTAATTTTTATGGGGAGGAAGTAATACTTTATGCGGAAATTAAAGCGCCTGTGATGGCTTGAGTCTTTGTTGTTCTCTTAATTTGACAGATGTTATGGTGGAATCTGATTCTTTAGTTGCTATTAGAAGCATTAATGGTTCTCATGGTTGCCCGTGGAGGTATTTTTATGAGTTGATGGAGTGTAAAGATTTAATGCATGGTTACGAGCTCGTTCATGTCTTTCGGGAATGCAATAGAGTTGCGGATCGGTTGGCTCGATATGCTCATGATTCTAGGATTTATTGTTATTTTTCTCAGGAAGGATCTCTTCCCAGGCTCTCCAGCGAGGCTATTCGAGCTGATAGGATAGGTTTATTTTCTTATTGTAGGAAAATTTAATTTCATGTATTTCCTTTTCGAGGTTAGGCTCCTCCGTCCTCCCTCTTATAAGGGCAAGGCTGGTTGTCCCCCTCCTGTTTGTATTGTTTTTTTGCTTTTAATAAAATTACAGGTGCCGCCCAGAAAAAAAAAAAGTTAGCATTTAATCAAGCATGTTTTCATTGAAAATAAACATTTATCCAAACAAGATGTAAATTCATCTAACATACTCATAATCAAGATATGAATTCATCTAGCATGCTCATAACCTTCAATTCATGAATTGTTGTTGACCAACATACTCTCATATGAATAAAAGTCAACTCAACCCAATAAAGTCAACATTATATTTTATTCATGTAATCCATAACGATAATTCATTATACATGTTCATAATCCAAAATTCATTAATTAAATAGCATCACCCTCTCATATGCGTGATAGTCAACTCAACCCAATAAAGTCAACATTATATTTTATTCATGTAATCCATAACGATAATTCATTATACATGTTCATAATCCAAAATTCATGAATTAAGTAGCATCACCCTCTCATATGCATGATAGTCAACTCAACCCAATAAAGTCAATATTACATTTTAATCGTGTAATCCATAATAATAATTCATTATGCATGCTCACAACCAAAATTCATGAATTAGATAGCATCATACTCTCATATGCATGATAGTCATCTCTTATTCTTAAAAGTCAAACGAAACATTCAAACATGTAATTCATTGTAAAAATTCATCTTCATGCTTACAATAAAAAATTCATCAATTAGATGGCAACATACTCTTATGTACATGAAGGTCAACTTTACTCTCAAAAGCCAAACGAAGCATTCCACATGTAACCAATTGAAAAAATTCATCTTTCATGCTTACAATCAAAAATAGAGATTCAACAAGTATACTTCCAAACTTCCAAACATATACCCATTTATAATTCTAACAATTCATAATATCCAATAAACTCCGAAAATCATGTACATCATCAATTACCCATTTACTTCATTAACTTATAAACAAACCCTAGGTTAAGGAGATCATATAACCATCATGCCAAAGTCCAAGCTTACACAATGAACCTTCCTAACATACTTCACAAATCTTAGAAATCATCCTACACATGATTCTTAGCAAGTTCACTCTTAACTTCAAAATAAAATCGCACAAAGCATGCATGTGTACTCATTGACCTCAAATAGCACCCTTGTTTTCCTTAGGGTCAATGAGCACCAAAAATCATATAATAAGAGTATAGTAGCTTACCTACAATCACCACTACAAGTAAACCAATCGAACATGAAAAGGGTGGAATGGGTTCTCCTCATCTTCCTTGAGTCCTCCCAAGCCAAAAAGGTCTAAAATTCAACCCTAAAGACCTCATACTCTTAGCTAAACCATCCAAGTCTCAAAAAAAATTTTAAGTAGGTCTAAACTCTAATAAATAACACCCAAAACAACTCGGAGCGAAACCGGCGCAAGTTACAACAACGTGCTAACGAAACGACGAATGAAACCGCAAACCGACGGGCAACAAACCAAGGTTATAAACACTTCAAAAGGCTACTAAATAGGCCTCAATGCTCCTCAAATTTTTAGCAACAGATAGGAGAAATGAGCTCCCGAAAGACGAGACAATCACCCGGCTCAATCTCAAACTACGCGATAAGGAGAATTATTATTCTCGGAGCGTCAAAACTTCACGAGACTTAAGGAATACATCCAAATATAAGTATAACACATATAAACATGTTAACAAATCATCATGTAAAGATCTAGGACTAAATCGAGGTCAGGAACACAAAAACCGAGTAAACTCTCAATCGCGTCGCATTTCGACTATCGTCGAGTTACGACTTATGACTTAAGAAAGTCAACAACTATATGGCATCTCTTAATAGTATTCTGGTCTTAATGTGCTTTCTCATACACATCTAGATTCTCTCACAAACCAATCGAGAAGTCAACAAGGGAAGAAATACGAGCATCGCACACAGTTCATGTCAACTTGATGCATCTACTTGAGTCTTGTTTGTTGAGTTGAGCATGAATGTTCACTTGGAATCGAAAGACACGGTAATGAATGTCTTGATGTTTAGTACTTGGGTGATGACCCGATGTTGGTTTGTGTTAGGGTTTAGAATTCGGGACGAATTCTTTTTAAGAGGGAGAGGATGTAAGACCCCGATTCCCGATTTGCTTGAATTGCATGCAATACTCGCATTTCTTCATTGGTTGATTGCTCGTTGAGTTTGTGAGAGATTCTAGATGTGTATGAAATATCACATTAAGACTGAAATACTATTAAGAGATGCCATATAGTTGTGGACTTGCTAAAGTCACAAGTCGTAACTCGACGATAGTCGAAATGCGACGCGATTGAGAGTTTACTTGCGTTTCGTGTTCCTGACCTCGTTTTGGTCCTAGATCTTTACATGATGATTGAATAATATGTTTAGATTTGTTAGAATTATATTTGTAGGTATTCCTTAAGTATTACGAGGTTTTGACACTTCAAGGATATCAATTCTCCTTATCGCGTAGTTTGAGATTGAGCCGTGTGAGCGTCTTGTCTTTCGGAAGTTCTTTTCTCCTATCTGTTGTTCATCATCTGAGCGAAATTCAGGCCTATTCTATATCCCTTTGAAGTGTTTATAATCATGTTTATAAAGTTTACATGTGGTCACGACGTTCAAAGTATAGTTGTCGTCATATGTTTGATTTCGCGATTTGCGTATTGTTAACGTATCGTTTTTCATATTTTCCTTACACTTAGTTTTGGTGTAACCTAGGGTATGTGTTTGGTACCTTTAATTAGTCTTTTAACATGATTTAAAACAAGTAATTATGCTTGTTCATCCGCTGTTTCGATCGTTAGTTTGTTCTGTGTAATTTCATCCGTCATACAACAGTTACAGACCGATTTTTGATACGCGACTGATTTGTTTGATCGAGAAACCTTCGAGAAGGTTTTAGTTTGGTTTAGATTAATGGTTATTTTTCATGAATACATGCTTGAAATGTAATGGTTGACTTTAAATGTTAAGTGTTAACCTATGAACCATGTCTTGGGATTTTTCTTGGGAAGGTATGGATTTTTGTTAGCCATGAATAATAGCTAATGAATAATAGGAGGGCTATGATGCAAATAGTTTCTATGCCTTCAAATGTGAAAAGAGTAGAAATGACTCAACGGAGTCGATTATTGGACTAATATGAATATAGTGAATCACATATTAAGATCTTACGAAATTCGGGGTTGTTTTGATGGAGGTCAAGCCTCCGAGCGTTTTCAAGTGTATGAAGAACACTTGGGTAATAGAGATTTGACATTATCGCTCTAAGATGTTTATGTGTTAGTTAGCATAGAAGTGCATAACTATGTGATTTATAAGTAAATATCTACTTGATTGGATTAGTACGGTGTGTTGTACTTTTCCTTTATTTGAGCATACGAGTATATATTAACTGTGCTTGAGTTTGAGTCCAATTGGCGGTTTTTGGTTTGAGTTTTGGCGGGACGATGCATTGTCTTCACGAATTGTTGGATTCGTGATCGCAATGGATCTCCGCGCCGGGTTTGCACACACCCCTCCACCGATGGCCATGGTGGAGAAGTAGCTTATCTTAGTTAGAATAATACACATGACTTTGATAGCTATGGAACCCGAACGGGGACTGTTTTGGGGACGTCGATGCCACGAAAGGGTTATCGAGGACACGTTTGTTTCCGCAGGAGTTACACGCTGGAAACGAAAAGGAAAATCATCTTCTCTCTCTTATGTGGTTTAGTTTACGAGCACATATGTGAATTGTTGTGCTACGTGGTTATGATATGATTTACATGAGATGGTGATTACCTGATGAAATGTTATAGTAAAAATATAACATGCTAATGTAATGATGATTTTTATGATTTATGTTATACTAAAAATATAACATGCTATTTATGATTAGAATGAAAACAATAGTCTCTCATTCATGAATTATTATATGAGTTGTGATAAATGAAGAATTATGAAACTCATGGTCTAATTGGTTTATGTGGGTTGGTGATAAGTTGAAATGTGGATATAACATGCTACATGTTATTGGAGTTTAGATGCATATTCTATATGATATGGATGACTTTATGATAAATTAAGTAGAACTATGATTTATGTGTTTATGGATAAGATTGGGTTTATGGTGTGAATTATGTCATGAAATGTTATATCATAAGTATGACATGAGATGTATATGTTTTATTTTGCGCATAATACGATGCCATGACATTGCATCTTTAGTAGCTTACTAAGTCATTATGACTTACTCGTTTGCTTTGTTTTTCTTAGATTCGAGCCGAGCTAGTAATGCGATGGAATCCACCAAGTCTACGATAGATGTGAGAATTATTGTGAAGGTTGCTATTAATTTATTTTGTAGCCTTAGCTTATTGGAATGATCGTTTGGGAAGTGAAGTTATATAAACTTCACTTTGGGTAGTAAGATTGTGTTATTGATTTGGTTCTTGTATTTGTAAATTATTAATAATTGGTTTTTGTGAGCCGACAAATGTTAGTCGAGCCATGTTTGTTTAAATAGTTATTTATTTTATCTCAAGTTTTTTATATTGATGGTTATGTTGTACTACGACATGTTTAGCCGTTGAGTGTGTAGACAAGAGTCTTAGAGTTAGTGTAATGTTGGGTTCTGGCTATAACGTCGTCGATGACTTGGTTTATTTGTTGCAATATAATTATATTGCATGACAGGTAGTTTTGCTCTACGTGCCCAATGTTACGGCACGTGCGTCGAATTTTTCGGACCGAGAGATTAATGATCTCTTTGGTTGTATTTAGTTTGAGCTTGTTAGCTCGGACGCCACTGTGATATTATGTTTCGCTTCCGCATGTGTTTTAAGTTGTTGGCGTATTGCCGTTATGGCCTTACCCATTATTTGTTATTTGCTTGTTGTTGTTTTGTGTGTTTTGACGTCACGACCTTGGGGTCTCGTATTGGGATCCAGGTCGGGTCGTCACATGAGTTTTGGAATTTTGTTGTGAATTCGAATGAAATGTTAAGGTGTGGATTTATGAGACACATAAACAGGGCCGGCCCTGTGAAATCGGGGGCCCAAGGCCAATTACTTCGAACGGGTTCCTTCCTTTGTAGCATATTTTTTTTCCAATTTTTTAAAAATTAAAGAAACAAAGGTTATGCATGTCATTTTTTTCTATTGGTAAATCTTTTGAAAATATGTCGAAAAAAATTTTCTGATGTTTGGCAAACACACGGAAAACAATATATGAATAGATACAAAAAACATATTCTAATACTAATGTCCATATTGAACATAAAATAATGTTTAACTTTAAGTAATTTTCCTTTAGTAATCATTAATTTATCATTACTGGTGTCAAATCAATAAGGTCCATTTTTTTTCAATGTCACAAATACAAACAAAAAATTGGTAATAATGAAAAAATGTTTTGAAAAAGAAAATTGATAATATTTGGGACATCCCTAAATAATATAGTGGACACTAATTTTATGACATAATGAGTATTTATTTAAATTATAATTTATAAATAATGTGCACAAACTCTAATTATTATATTTCTAAGCAATGTATTTGTTGAGTAAAATACTGTGTGTTTGTAAATGTGTAATTGTGGAAGAGGGCGAAGGGGTGCTCGAACATTTGGAAAATGAATCCGTAAGTCATTTTTCTGAAAAGAAGGCTTCAATTTCTGTTGACTTGGAAAACTTTTATGTTGACTACATTTTCCTCTAGTTATCAAATACTGAAAAATGAGGAAAACATTTTCCAAAAGTTATTTTATGTGAAACAAATGGAGCCCAAGTCTTTTTTAGAAATTAGAATTGGGCATTTATTTTATTTTTTTAATAATGTGTAGGGTTTTTGTGAGATTTTGGGGCCCAAAAAATTGGGTATTTTTAGGGGGCCCAAGGCCATGGCCTCACTTTCCTTATGACAGGGCCGGTCATGCACATAAAGAATGAAATGTAGTATTAAGACTCAACGGAGTCATTATAAGGCCAATAATATGATAATGAGCCTTGGGTTAAAACCCTACGATGTTTGGGTTTTGGGTTGATTATGTTTGTGTGAACCAAGCATTTCATTTGTGTCCATATGAGACACTCATGTTATAGAGACTTATTGGAAACATATCTTGAGCATGCTTGTTAGAGCACGGAACATTAGAGACCAACTTATGGCCTCAAGTATATTTAAGAAATTATTAATAAAAGAATTCTCCCTTTAAGAATTTTGGTCGCGTGCATATGAAAGCACTTGCGAGAAGTGACTACGGAGTAGTCATGATATTCTTGGGTATGGAAATGGAGATGTCGATTATATACGACGATTAGAACTATGATTGAGTCCGGTGTGCTTTAAGGGAAGACTAAATACTAAGTCTTGAGATATGGATGTTCTTAGAATAATTTAATAGTCTTTGGTTTGATCTTGAGTAGAGGATTATAGTAGACCTCACTTTGTGATTTATTGAGTTTATATGCTATTCTTGATTGGTTGATGACTTGAGGATTTATGAGCACCTCAATATGTGGTTCTTGAACTAAACTTATAAGTTAGTTGAACATGTTGATTATATGCAAATAAGTGCATTGTTATGGAAGTTTGTAGAGCATTATGTCATACTTGATCATATGCAAATAAGTGCATTGTTATGAATGTTTGTAGAGCATTGTGTCCTACATGATTTGATGAGCCCGATATTAATGAACTTGGTCTCATTTGGTTTATGCAATTTAATACCTACTTGAGCATTTTTGGTTTAAGTCCAGCTGGCGGGTTTGGTCGAAGTGTCGGCAATGGGACGATTCATAGTCTTTGGAAACAATCACTATGAATTGTTGCACTGGTTCCCTTTCTCCTCACTATTTGGCCAATAGTGGGATGTAATCTCGAGTTATGCCATCTAGCCTGAAATCGAGCTCTCATTTCTCATCCTAGGGCGGATGAATGTAACGAGTACTCCTTAAAGGAAAACTGATGAGTTGTGATTATTTGAGGATGAAACCCAAGGTATGATTGGTTGGGTGTTGGACCCGGGTTTGGTTGTAATGGTTCGATTTACGTTTCGTGTGACACATGTTTAATTATGAGCATTTATATGAAAGACATTATGCTACATGGTTTATGTGAGTTTATGTGCTTTGATAATTAAGTACATGTTTCTTGTTGGTATACTAGTATGATACCATGATTCTTATATATGCTTGTGCATTATGCCATGCCATGACATGATATGCCATACAGTTGCATTTAGTAACTTACTGGGTCATTATGACTCACTCCGTGTGGTTGTTTTCCCTAGTGTGTGCAATGATCCCGTTAGTACGCGCGGGGACTTTGGATAGCGATTTCTAGCAGGTAGTCTTCCAGGCAATAAGCTTGGAGTTATTATTATTTTTGTTATTAAATAATTGTGAGACACAGATGTAAAGTTATGTAGACTTTACTTGGGTAGATTATGTTAGTATTTTATTGTTGTGTTATTTGGGAGCCGGCTATTGTAGCCGAGTTGTTGTATCTTTTAGAAGTTATTTCCTTTGTCATTTCGAGCAAGTGTGGTTCGTTTATTCTAGTTCTGAGTTATTGTTGTTTCTATCTCCGACAGCTTTAGTCGTGAGATCTTGGTTGGTGGTTTAGCATTTGAAATAATATTGTTGTAGTTGAATTGTCCCTCCGGCATGTTATAGCCGTTGAGTGGTTGTTTATCAGGTTGAGATTTTGTTGGTTTGCCGGCCTTTGGTTGCCGATGGTTTGTTGCGCGTGTCTAATGTTGCGCCACGTCGGCCGAATTTTGGGCCGAGAGATTTACTATCTCTTTGGTTGTTTTTATTTCGGAACTTGTTAGCTCGGGTCCCATTTTGTTTTTCTTCCGCAGGTTTTAGTTTTTGTTGTTTCATCTCGTCGTTATGGCTTTTTCTTCCTGTCTCGAGCTTGTTGGCTCATCTTTTGTCACGCACCATTATGCTTAGCAGGTACTTGTTTGTCTCTTAGCTTGTCTTGATGGAACGACCTTGGGATTTTGTATGGAAATTCGGGTCGGATCGTCACATGATGGTTTGGGAATGTGTAATAAAGACTGGACGGATTCGACTCTAGGAAAGGTTGGAACATGTTGAACACTACTTTTAATCCCTACAAAGTTTGTCCACCATTTGTTCGGGTGTACTCAATTATAAGTTGAGCCTATTGATGTGCAATAAAGGCAGAAGGAGTGTCGGGATTACCAACAAAATCCTAAAAAAAATCTCTCTCTAACCTAGCACAATGTTTGTTAACCCTAACTAGGGTTTTGCCCTATGTCGCCTGATGGCCTGGCGGCCCAACCGCCGGCTGTCCCCTCTAGTTCCACGCCCAAGCCACCTACGGCAAATACATCCAACCAGGTTCCCAAGACCTATGCGTCTATGGTTTCTCAGCCTAAAGTGTTTGTGCGCAACAACAATCCAGTGTTACATGCAATACCTCTAGCTCCACGAAAGCCAACAACTTTTAATGGAGAGCCAGGATGTCTTTTTTCACCAATAGAACTTGAGGCTACAGATAAGCAGTTCTCCAATACGATTGTTCTGAAATTTTCGGCTGGATGACCTTTGGTTTATGCTATTCAGGAGGAAATAGCACGCTCTTGGAAACTTAAGGAATCCTTTGTTGTAGGTCGGTTGGATCCTCGCTATGTCATGGTCAGATTATCATCGGCTGAAGATATGATCATTGCCCTTACCAAGGAATCTCATATGATTCAATCTAGCTTGTATCGATCATTTAGATGGTCTCCAGATTTCGCGTTTCGTAAGGATAGCACGACGGTTGCTGTTTGGGTTCGATTACATCAGTTACCATTGACATACTTTAATCGTTCTTTCTTGCAATGCATTGGAAATTCTTTGGGTCGCTTTCTACGGGCTGATGAAAAAACTCTTGCTCTATCTCGCCCAGCTTTTGCTAGGATATGCATTGAAATAGAAGTTTCTAAGACTTTTCCTACACAGCTTTGGATTGGTACTAGTAAGGAGTATGGCTTTTAGCAGTCGATAGTGTTTGAAGGCAACATTCTTTATTGTGTTGGTTGTGGTTTATTGGGGCACACTAAAGATCGATGTCAAAAAGGTCAGAAAAGAATTCATTCTCATAATGCTACTGATGCCAATGTTGAACAAAAGCCGGATGCATCTAAAGGTGTACAAATGTTTGGGTCAACTAGTGTGAATGACTAGGGTCCGTCAGTATTTAAGGGCAGGGAAGTAGGGGAGCCCCCACAAGATGAAGCTATCCCCCCACCAGTCTTGAGATGGGAAAAAATTTGAAGAGCTCGATAAGAGATCCAACCACAAAGATTAATCAATCTCCAGAATGTATGGTAGCAGACACATCGACAGAAACAGTTAGTGGAACTTTAAAGGGGCAGGGTAGGACTCATGAGAATAATGTTGTGACGAAGTGTATTGAGCTCAATAATACCTTTGCATCCCTTGTGGATCTCACTGAGGATGATCGGGCAGTGCCTTCAACACGAGATAAGCAGCCTATGGTCAATGAGGTACGTGCAACTGATCTGACATGTTTGAATGATTTGGAAGGTGACATTGGTAAAGAAAAAGACTCTAAAGCTATGGATTGTGAAGTTAATAAAACTCCTTCCTTTTCTGAATGCGGACGCTTAGGGAATGATAGGGGTTTAGATTCCCCAAAATCTCTGGATCATTATGTTCATAAAGTTCCTTTCAAATATACTTGCTCTGCTTCTTTTGACGATGTGCGAGATTTTCCTCATTCGGCCTCTTCTATTAAAGCTTTCTAGCTGAGATGTAAAGTTCAAATGAAAGCCAAGAAAAAGAGAAACTTTAAAGTGGCTCCTGCCAATAAGTGTCAAACTAGGGCGAAAGCTAAGGCGGCCCAGGTACACTCCAACTAATTGTTTTTATGTCGAATATCATTTGGAATGCGCGTGGCGTGGGTAATAAGAAAACTATTTATTATTTGAAGAAGTTGATTTCTCAACATAAACCTTTTTTGGTAGCTCTTCTTGAGCCTAAGATAGATGGTTCTCGCCTTCGTAAGATTGCTAAAATGATGCGTTTAAATAATAGTATGCATAATGAGCTTATCAATTGTAACGCCCCAGAACTTTACGTGATTGTCTGGCCAGTATAATAAGCCTTAACGTGGAAGACTTCTTATGCCTAGGTAGGCTAAGGTAAGGCCGATACTGATATGATTCATAGACGCGTACTCGCGATAGAGGAATCAAAGAGCATGCAGCACGGCAAGTGAAGAACGTCAATGAATTGATGGATTGTGACACCTTGACCCAATGCTACGATCCGTTATTGAACGTGGTACTCCGCGATCCAATTACGAGACGAACATGAACTTTGGTATAAGGAAGAACGCCACAATAGGGATGAATATCCTATTGATAAGTTTGGGTTTCGATTACTTAGCCTCTCACCAAATAATCACAAGTTCAATGAAGAACAAGGAGATTTTGAAAAACACTCAAAAACTATATTAATCAATAATCAGAAAGTTGTCTACCAAAACAATAAGCCACAACCCTTACTTATATGGGTTGTGAATCCTAAACCTAAAAGTAAAAGGAAAAGTCTAAGTAGAATCAACTTAGGAAACTGTTTAGAATTAACTTCGGAAACTACCTAAAATCCACTGAGGAAACTAATCAACTTACCTAATCTATGTAGACAATAATTAGGTAACTTACCTAATCTATTTAAGAAACATAAATCCTCTAAAATAAGGAAAATCTACAAATCCTGTTTTTTGTAAAGGCCTAAATTTCAAAGTTGCATTTTGGCCCCCTAAAGTCTTCCTTTAGGCGTTAAAAGCTTCCAAAGTCATTGTATGACATAAACGAACATTTCTTGAGTCTTCAAGTCATCTTCCATGAAATCTAAGGCTTCAAAACACATATTTGAATTTGTAGAGTAGCCATTGTAATAACTAGAATCTCCAATAAATCCACGAATTAAATTTGTATAGAACTCTTGAATCTTCCAATCATACTCTATGCATTTTATAACCCTTGAACCTCGATCCATGCTCATATGAACCCTCGAACCTTGATCTACATGCTTCCAATGCCTCTCCATTGCTTGTGACAATCATGGTTCTTGGTTGGTCGTCAGAATCATATTATTCCCTCTCTCTTGAAAAGGATTTGTCCTTAAATCAAGACCTAGATCACATAGACACGATTTAGCAACCAAGATATAGTTTCTAAAATTATACTTACCATATGATTTCATATCGTCGATTTGTTCAAACTCTCCATGTTTGCAATCCATTCCATACAAGTTTATGTATCTCCAATCACCGGGATCAAAGACCATTCTCACTTGACTTTTGTGACGACCTGACCCGGATTTCAATACGAAATCCCAAGGTCGTGCCGCCAAGGAAACAATTAACAACAACAAGTAGCAAACAATGGGTAGGGCCATAACGGCGATACACCGACAACTTAAAACACATGCGGAAGCAAATGAAATGAAACAGTGGCGCCCGAGCTAACAAGCTCAAACTAAAACAACCAAAGAGATGATTAATCTCTCGGTCCAAAAATTCGACTCGCGTGCCGCAACATTGGGCACGTAGAACAAACTCCCTGTTATGCAATTCAATATATAGCATAAAATAAACCAAGTCATCGGCAAAGCTACGGCCGGAACCCAACATTACACTAAGTCTAAGACTCTAGTCTAACAACTCAACGGCTAAAAACATGCCGGAGTACAAACATAATATTTAACTAGCAATTTAACATGCTAACATAACACCAATTAACCACGCACGACTAAAACCAGTCGGCTGCCAACAAAATAAGTACTAACAGTTATATGTACTAACAACCAGAAAATATATGAAAGTTTAACTACTAACATATAACAAGCACAACCACCACCGGTTGGCTACCAAAAGAATAGGCTAACCACATAATTACAACATTACAAATACATCAAGGTTTGCTACCCAATCATGAAGTTTACATAACTTCATCTTCCCAACGACCTCACCAAAAACAAAACCAACAACTAAGTAGCAACCTTTCCAAAAGAATTCCTTGCCAACGTAGCCTTCTGGATTTACTTGGATCCACTCGAGCGACTCGGATCTAGGGAATCACAACCAACAAATAAAAGTAAGTCACAATGACTTAGTAAGTTACTAACCGTAACTTCCTATCATGGCATAATACTCAATCATAATTCACATCATGCTATCGTCATGAAATAACCTTATATAAAAATCATGTTATGGCATCCATGCTCAACATAAATAAAACATGTTATCATTGTAGTATAACATTTCATTAAAACCCATGTCAAGGCATTTATATGCTTAACGATCATAATTCTTGTTATTAATATAACATAGCCTTCCGATGATTTACATGTCAAGGCATTTATAAACTTAACAACAATAATTCCTGCTTTTAACATAATGCCATATCCGAATAATATTCATGATAAAGCATAATAACATAACAACGGTAACTCATGTCATCGTTATAACATTGCCTTCCCATACTATTCATGTCAAGGCGTACAAACTTATCAATAATGATTAATACCTTTGGCATAAAACCACATTCCAATAATACTCATGTGATAGCATACATGCTTACAACATTAATCCATATGTTATCTATTAAGTATAACATGTAAGAAATCAAAACAAACATCATATCATATCCAATTCACCAAGCACGTTATTCACTTAAGCACTTGTGAAACAATTCATGTATAAGGGATATGATACCAATACCCAAATTCCTCCGCGCGTGTCGCTCTGCCAAAAACACGTGCAAAACCTTTATGTGCCCTCGATATCCCTCTCGTAGATATCGGCGTCCCCCGAGACAGCCTCGCCGAGTTCCATAGTTATCAAAGTCATGTGTATTACTACAACTAAGATAAACTACTTCCCCACCGTGGCCATCGATGGAGGGGTGTGTGCAAACCCAAGACGGGCGATACATCGCGATCACGAATCCCATAATTGCGTGAAGACGATGTATCGTCCCACCAAAGACTCAACCACTGGACTTAAAACCCAAGCACAAGTAATATATACTCATATGCTCAAAACAAGTAGGTAAACACTCTACTATCGAACTAGTCATGCAGTTCATTCACAACTAGCAAAAACATCATAACCGAGAATCATATAAGCTCTCATAATCAAGTGTGCTTCACACACTTCAAAACTTCTTGGAGGCTCGACCTCCATGAATTCTACCCAAAATTCCGTAGGACTTAAGATTATAGTTCTAGGATTCATACTAACCCAAAGGTTGACTCAGTTGAGTTCCAATCTAGATTTCCCAAAAATAAGGGTATAGAAGCATGGGCTTCAATATTCCCCCTATGTCCATAACTATCGCCAATAATCATGTTCCCAAGTTCAATGAACTCACATAAACCCAACAAAACTCTTAACAATGCATCATAGAACAAATTGGTAAATTTGTGCATAAACTCATTTAAATCACTTTACCAATCATGCTTTCCAAAACTTGAATAAATTATGTAACATGTATTAATACACTCTACTATACATATATAACACATTATTCAAGCTTAACATCATACTCATTAAGATAAATCAACATTTGGGCAAAATTCCCTTCCAAGTATCTCCACCAAATCATGCTCAACATACATGAATAAATCACATAACAAGGTTTAATATGCTACAATAAACATGAACAACATGGTAATCAAGCTTACCACCATGTTTAACAAGCCAATACATAATTAGGGCAAAACACCCTCCAAGCATCTCTACCAAATCAAGTGCAATACTCATGGATAATTCACATAGCCAAGTTCATTAGACAATTTAGAACATCAATTTCACATAGACATGGTCTCACATAGGCCAATCAAGCTCTAACAAAATCTTGCAATCCTAGGGTTCATACATTTCTAGAAGCCCTAACAATGGCTTCCATTGACCCACATAGCACACATGGTTGATTCCCTAGGGTCAATGGAGCCTAAAAAGAAGAGGAAGGAAGGTAGAAACTTACAAAATCTTAGCCCTAACAATGCAGCAAATTCGTGCCCTAGAGATGATGTCTTCTCTTCATCTCCTTCTTCAAGTTTGTAGGTGAAATGGGGAAGATGAAGACTCCATTAATGGCCTCCAAGCTCAGCCCTTCAAGACCCACTGAATCTCCTCTTCAAGCTCTCTCTCAAGCCCTTGAGTGCTCCAGAAATTTGCAAGAAGAGAAGAAGAGGGAAGAAACTTTCTGTTGGCCGAAATATGGAGGAATGAGCGGCAGCTTCTTGGGTTTTATATGGGGATTAAATCCTCTAATTACCTCACTAATTAGCCCCTAATACACTAATAGGTGTTTAGGATTAGTATTAGGATAAGTAAGTAGGGTTAGGATGGGTTTAAATTGGGTCTAAATGGTCAAACATTCGGACAGCTTAGAAAAGGAACCAAAATCCCGACATTCTGGATTCAGGCCCCCTTGCGGTCGCATGGAGCATGGGTGATGCGACCGCATCACTATTTCAGCAATTAGGTTTTGTCCTTCCTTGCTCGATCGGCCTCTCCCGCGTGCGTTCTCGAGTCTAAATGCTTCGAAATGGCTCACAATTGAACCCTTAAAGTCCTCAAACATTAAACTAGTCCATCCAAGTCTCAAACCAATTTTAAAGTGGGTCTAGACTCTCATAAACAACACCCGAAACAACCCGGGGCAAAACCGACGCAAGACGTAACTACTTGCTATCTAAACGTCGAATGAAACCACAAACCGACGGGTAATAACCCATGATTGTAAACACCTATTAGGGCTACAAAATAGGCCTGAATGCCTCTCAGATGATGCTCAACAGATAGGGGAAATAGGCTCCCGAAAGACGAGACGTTCGCCCGGCTCCATCTCAAACTACGCGATAAGGAGAATTGCTATTCTCGAGGCGTCAAAACTTCACGAGACTTATGGAATACATCCAATTAGAAGTCTAACACATCTAAACATGTTATTTAATCATCATGTAAAGATCTGGGACCAAATCGAGGTCAGAAACACAAAACCCGCATAAACTCTCAATCGCGTCGCATTTCGACTATCGTCGGGTTACGACTTTTGACTTTAACAAGTCAACCACTAAATGACATCTCCTAAAAGTGTTTTAGTCTTAATGTGGTCTCTCATACACATTTAGACTCTCTCACAACCAAACAAGCGATCAACCGAAGAAGAGATGCGAGCATTGCACGCAATTCAAGCTAACCGGGAATCGGGATCTTACATCCTCTCCTTAAAAGAATTAGGTCCGAATTCTAGATCAGCGTATCTCAAACCAATGCTAGGTCATCACCTCAACATGGAATACCCAGACACCACTACGGTGTCTCACAATCCTGAGTAAACACTCGATGCTCAAAACCATAAACCTAGACTCAGTCTCCGAGTCTACCATCACAATAACCAAACCAGGTATATGAGGATCAAACTACCGTGATCCCAAACTCGGGTTTCAAAACCTCTTAATAGGCACAACCACATAAAACTCTTTAGGTTGGAAATATTATGACTCATATTCGAGTCGCGAAACACATATGAGCAGTACTAACCAATCTTGTACACAAACCCCAAAGTTTAAAAGATAACAAGTTTAAGCATACCATAAACATTCAGTTACCGAAACTATTTGTCCCGGGGCACATCATCAACTGAAGGAACACAAACTTTACTCTTGAAAGTCGAAAATCCATCTTGGTTCATCGTGAACTCGTACTCCTTATCCCCACTCGAACCACAAACCTAGACTCAGTCTCCGAGTCTACTATCTTACAAATCAACCAAGGAGGCAAAACCAAACTACCAAAAATCCCACATTCACAAGTTCAAAAATTTTCAATAACCATAATACCAAGCACTTTAGGTTGAAAATATCTTGACTCATACTTGAGTCGCATAGCATTCACAAATTCCATGACTAATTAATTAAGCATGTGAATTCCAAATATATCCTCGGAGCGTATTCAAAGACTTTATAAACATAAGTCTCCCGAAACTATTTGCTTCGGAGCTACAACATGAAATATAAATACAAGAATTCTAAATCATGAGAGGTAAAAATGGCCGATAGAGCAATGCACAATTTAAGGAAGAGTGTTCCACAACACACTTCTAACACAAGTAAGTTAACATTCAGGATCATGCAAGTCATGCTCGCAACTTCCAAATCATAGACAATGCATATAAAAGTATCATGTGAAAATTTATTCCATTTATTTTCCTTTTCTTCTGGTAAGAGGTTTAGTCAATTTCTAACCTGCCTACTACCAATCCTAGTCCACCAACGAACCTCTTTTGATCACCAATTTAGGGTACCGGCTAAATTGGATTTCAAAAGCTTCCGTTGCAAGGATGCGAAGGGTTATGAGAAAAATCTTAAGCATCCTTTACTACAGTCTCACATAATCATGCAACAGTGTAATCATGGCATATCCATAAGGCATGAGAATCAAGATTTTATCATGCTATACTTCAAACAACTTGCATTGCTTACTAATGCATATAAGCATGTTCATGCTCAAATACAACTATTTCCGTTAGACATATTTATTACTCTTATAAATCATGTCTTTTCTCTTTAACAAAATGCATCTACCATGCATGTTCGCATATAAAGATCATATATTAATTCTCCTTTAAAAATAACACACGCACCGGTACAAGTTATTTCTATACTTCATAATCACAAATATATCCTACTCAAATTTTTAAATCATCAACGACATGATAAAATTCATATCATTAACAGTGTCGCATGTACACATGTATATCATGCAAATGTGATATAAAATAACCAAGTATCATCATACATCTTCTCATATACTCTATGTAATTTCCGCTATTCATATAATGCATAAAACTCATGTAACTCATAATCATGCATATCGGTTAATCAAACGGCTAATATAGCGCATGAGATTTCGAAACTATTCGTACATGTTTATATCACAAAACCGAGAAGAAGTACGCATAAGAATTCCCTCGTGATAATTTTCTAAACAAGGGCAACTCTAACAAATAGCAAGGTTCGTATATTCACTATACTCGCCTAACAATACTTCCGTAGTAACTCAAGAGTAAAGAGGTATCATTCACTCTAGTACTCACAACCGTCAAAACTCTGTGAAGTCCTTCATTACCTTAGTCCAAAATCTCGTATTCGTTAAAACACACACGAAATACTCTCGCGCGGCAACGACACCCTATTAGTCGCGATTTAACGGTATACTTACTCGTAATAACCGTAATCCATCTCAAAACCACTAAGTATCGATCGTGCAATTCAAGCGCGTCCTACTCGCATAAAATCACACAACAAAGTACAATTATTTTACTGTACACATATCTCTATAGAGCATACAAATTTAACGCACCACTAGTATTTACCACTAGTAGCATTATCACATATTCAATATTCACATATGTATAACATCGCCATCCATATAGGCTTACATAACCGTATTACCTATCGCAATCATTGTCGACTGCGTCTAGAGCGAGTCAAAATTTCAACCAAAACCGTAAACCAATCCCATACCGGGACATCCTCCTCAATAATAACCATAAATCGAGGAAACAAAAATAATTAATTCTCAACACACAATGCAATGTATGTATCAATGCGTATGAGATACCGATACAACGTGCACTCATAACAGCGATAATAGCAACCATAATATCCGTATACTGAATTACCTCCTATCTAAGGTAGGTCTCAAAACTCCGCAATGGCCAACCGCCACGCACGCATACAACCTCAAACCCTAGCTCGTCTATAACCATTTCACTAAGGGTCACTAGACTGCTTATTAGCGCTCTTAGAGTCATTAATCCTCAATTTAAGGCAATCCATTCTAATGTGATCACCACCATCAACTAAACACTTGTCTATATTGTTTCAACACCTACACTCGGTGTCCTATTTCTCAAACGAAATTTATATAACAAATTATCACCTCTTCATCTATGAATTTAGGTAAAAGCATCACTCCGCTTACTAGTCCACGGATTTGCCTACACAGTTTCAGGAGGTACTAACTGTCCTCTAACCACATCATCAACCTTAATATTCCCTGAGGTCCTCTCTCAGGTGCGTTCCTTAACATTTAACTTTTTCTCGTAAATATAAACCATGCCTCTCGAAATCTGTGAAGTCGTAACAAAATAAATTGCCTGCAACATCTCATCCTTAATCCTTAACCCTTTCACAATTTATGGAGTCTTCCTAGTCTCATTCGGTACTAAGTGTGCTACTCCAATGCATTAACTCTGTGATCTTCACTTAAATATTAATTCACAATATCATCATATTTGCCACCAATTCTCCGGTGGACTCTCAATCATGGATATTACTAGTACCACCTTATACATATCAACATTGGCACCTCTACTAGTGCTAACCTCTATTCTAGTTCAAACATCTTAACATGCTATAACTCTCGACGTTAAGATATAATAAATCACACAAACCAACCCCCAAAGCCAAGGAACCTATCCCTTTGAAAGCTAAATTTATAATCATAGCTCGATACCGGTGACGACCCGACCCGGATCCCAAGACGAAATCCCAAGGTCGTGCCGCCAAGAAAGCAAATAACAACAACAAGTAACAAATAATGGGTAGGGCCATAACGGCGATACACCGACAACTCAAAACACATGCGAAGCGAAATAAATAAAAACAGTGGCGCCCGAGCTAACAAGCTCAAACTAAAACAACCAAAGAGATAGTTAATCTCTCGGTCCAAAAATTCGACTCGCGTGCCTGCAACATTGGGCACGTAGAACAAACTCCCCGTTATGCAATTCAATATATAGCATAAAATAAACCAAGTCATCGGCGAAACTACGGTAGGAACCCAACATTACACTAAGTCTAAGACTCTAGTCTAACAACTCAACGGCTAAAAACATGCTTGAGAACAAACATAATATTTAACTAGCAATTTAACATGCTAACATAACACCAATTAACCACGCGCGACTAAAACCGATTCGGCGCCAACAAAATAAGTACTAACGGTTATATGTACTAACAACAGAAAAATATATGAAAGTTTAACTACTAACATATAACAAGCACAACCACCACCTGGTTGGCTACCAAAAGAATAGGCTAACCACATAATTACAACATTACAAATACATCAAGGTTTGCTACCCAATCATGAAGTTTACATAACTTCATCTTCCCAACGACCTCACCAAAAACAAAACCAACAACTAAGTAGCAACCTTTCCAAAAGAATTCCTTGCCAACGTAACCTTACGGATTTACTTGGATCCGCTCGGCGACTCGGATCTAGGGAATCACAACCAACAAATAAAAGTAAGTCACAATGACTTAGTAAGTTACTAACCGTAACTTCCTATCATGGCATAATACTCAATCATAATTCACATCATGCTATCGTCATGAAATAACCTTATATAAAAATCATGTTATGGCATCCATGCTCAACATAAATAAAACATGTTATCATTGTAGTATAACATTTCATTAAAATCCATGTCAAGGCATTTATATGCTTAACGATCATAATTCTTGTTATTGATATAACATAGCCTTGATGATTTACATGTCAAGGCATATAAACTTAACAACAATAATTCTGCCACTTTTAACATAATGCCATATCCGAATAATATTCATGATAAAGCATATTAACATAACAACAAGAATTCATGTTATTGTTATAACATAGCCTTCCCATAATATTCATGTCAAGGGCATAAACTTAACCATAATGATCTATACCTTTGGCATAAAACCACATTCCAATAATACTCATGTGATAGCATACATGCTTAACAACATTAATCCATATGTTATCTATTAAGTATAACATGTAAGAAACCAAAACAAACATCATATCATATCCATTCACCAAGCACGTTATTCACTTAAGCACTTGTGAAACAATTCATGTATAAGGGATATGATACCATTACCAAATTCCTCCGTGGCCTCAAAAAACACGCAAAACCTTTATGTGCCCTCGATATCCTCTCAGATATCGACGCCCCCGAGACGCCTCCGCCGAGTTCCATAGTTATCAAAGTCATGTGTATTACTACAACTAAGATAAACTACTTCCCCACCGTGGCCATCGATGGAGGGGGTGTGTGCAATCCCCGACGGCGATCCATCGCGATCACGAATCTCACAATTCGTGAAGACGATGTATCGCCCCACCAAAAACTCAACCGCCACCTGACTCAAAACCCAAGCACAAGTAATATATACTCATATGCTCAAAACAAGTAGGTAAACACTCTACTATCAAACTAGTCATGCAATTCATTCACAACTAGCAAAAACATCATAACCGAGAATCATATAAGTTTCATAATCAAGTGTGCTTCACACCTTCAAAAACTTGGAGGCTCGACCTCCATGAATTCTACCCAAAATTT
>CM028380.1:5050330-5092774 GCA_013146195.2 Codonopsis lanceolata
GTGTCGACTAACACCTGCTTCGCTTGGTATTTGTGAATCCGGCTTGAGTGTTAATGGTTGAGTCGCGAACTCTGACATTGGTCTTGACTTCGGCATCGTGAAAAATGATTCACGCTGCGATAACAATCTTCTAGCTGGACTCGACTAGAATAGGTGAAATTTGTTAATCGTGTTTTTCAATTGGGTAAATGCTCGGGTCTCAGGCGGATAGTGTTGATAACAGTCGCTTGTCTGTGTGTTCTTTGCCTTGAGGTCTTTGGTGACAGGGCCGGTGGTTTGGCTCTCTTCAAACCTCTTGTCTCCTCGTTGATTATTCGTTGTATGGCTCTTTTCAGCTGGATGCATTCCTCCGTTCAATGACCTACGTCATTGGGGAATGCGCATCTCTTTCTGGGATTGCATTCCTCAATTGGGGCCCGCATTGGATTCGGCGGTTGTATCTTGTTTTCAGCGAGCAGGACGTTCATTACATGTGCTATTGGCGTATTGAGTGGGGAAAACTCCTCTAGTGCGTAGTCTCGCCTTACACTTCTCCCTTCCCCAAAAAAACTGCTGCGGGGTTCCTCCTTTTTTACCTGGGGTTGGCTTTTTGCCAACCTGGCTTTCCCTTTTCTTTGGTGTGCTTTGCCTCCAGTTGTTGCTTGCTCGGCGGAGTTGGTCGTTCCGGGTGATGCTCGGACGGATGATGTTGCAGTAGTCGGTTGCTCGCCATCCAACAAGGCCATCATCTGGGCGGCCAAGAACATCTCGCCGATCGTACTCCGAGGCCTCATTAACAGCTCGGATTTGCAGCTTCCCCTCTGGAGTCCGGCTCCAAAACACATTCGGACATAAGCATCTGGAATATCAGGGATTTGAGCCAACGTCTCCTTGAACCTGGCCATGTACGACAACACCGACTCTCCCGGCTCCTGCTTGACACTGCATAAGTCAGTCTCACTCTTAGGCAAGGCCCCGGCCGAGGTAAACTTGTTCAAAAAGGCGGCCCTGAAATCCTCCCAGCACAATATTGATTCAGAGGGAAGCCGATTATACCATTGTTGGGCTTGTTTCTTGAGGGTACCGGCGAAAACGAGGCACCATATATCGTCGAGCTTATTGGCGATTGTCATCTTAAGCTCGAAGCCAGATATGTGGTCGAGGGCAGTCGTGGTGCCGTTGTAGTCGTCGAATTGTGGTATTTTAACCTTTGAAGGAACAACCACATCTCGAATCCGCTTCACAAAGGGACCTCCTATCTTGACCGTTTTTGATAGCCCCCCACTGCTCTGTCTGGCCTCTACTTTTTCCATCCACGCCCTTATCTCGGCCTCAGTTATGGGCTTATCTGTGGGAGCCGAGCCTACGGCGGGAGAGGGCGTCGCGACTGCCTGGGCTGACGTGCGAGGCTCCTCGATCCTAGGGATCTTCGTCATTGGCTGGAAGGGGCGTGGGGCCCGTGTGCACGCTTGATTAGTTGAGGCTCGCGGCAATGATTCTCCCTCTTCGCTATGTGCGGTCGCTCGCTTCCTGCGGAATTGCAGTCGTGTATGCACATTTGATCTCTGAGCAGGAGCCCTGATTTTCGGACCGAGCCTTTCCTTCATATGTGACGTGGGTTTGACCACCGGCCTGCGCAAGTCGGCTTCTCCCAGCCTCTGCCATACTGAGCCCGAGGAGCCGGCAGGTGTCAGTACGTAAATGGTAGGGATTGGGGCATTGTTTTCAGTAGTTCATGCATTCGGCCTCGCCTTCTTGAATTCTCGCGGCGAGGTTTCGTTGATTTTCCCAATACAAATATTCGTCAACCAATTCCTCCGGGTCTCTGGTGGTCTTTGGATCTCCGTGGGGTCGCTTGGCTCTTGGGCGAGTGTCAGACGTTTCCGGGCCTAAAGAGTGGCCTTCTTCCTGATCACTACCGGGGGTTGTCTTCCTTTTTCCCCTTGCCATTCGCTGGGCCAGCGCCAGCCTTCTTTGAGCCCTGGCAGACAGTTAATTCACTTGCTTTTTCTCAGATCATCTTCCAATAGCCTTCAGCTTTTCTTTTATACCCAATTGGAGCGGTGCATCTTTGTCCGTGAAGCGTAGGTGGCTTCTTTTCATTGGCAGATCTGGGCGGCCCTTCATCATTTGCACGACACTGAATTAGGTGAGTCATTCAGGGAGTTGGGCGTCCGTCGAGGCGAGTAGCATGACCGGCAGCATACTTTGTCGTATGATCAGTTTATGAGGCAGAACTACAGTGAAATGACTTTATCGGGATGTGTGCCACATTGGGATGAGCGCTGCCGATTCCAGGTGCTTCGGCACGGCAGCACCTGATCCTCTCTCAATTTGACTCAGCTGTGTGGGCACTAGCTCGGCACGGAGTGATTGGAGGACTCATGAGAAGAATTAGGTCTTGCTCGGCCTCGTGGATCTCAGCTCGGCACGGAGTGATTGGAGGACTCATGAGAAGAATTGGGTCTTGCTCGGCCTTGTGGATCTCAGCTCGGCACGAAGTGATTGGAGGACTCATGAGAAGAATTGGGCCTTGCTCATCCTGGTGGGTCCCATGTCGGCACAGGCCCGGACCCTTCAAGACTAGTTTTATTATTTATTGAAAAAGTATTGTTAAGTGAAATCGATTACAATAATTTAATAAATGATTTTGCATCTCAAAAAGCACGAAAGATAAACTTTAAATAAAAATAAAATAATTTTAATAATAAATTATTATTTACTTTAAAAAGACCTCATTCTATAATTCACTTTAGGCCTCCATAAAGGTTGGGTCGGTCCTGTTCTTCATAGACGTTGGACATCCTGTAAAAAAGATTGAAAGGGATTTGCTAACCTAAAATTTAGGAAAAATTGCGGCCGATCCACTTTTTTAAGTTTTTAAATTTTAAACGCTGCAGTATCCTCTTTTTTTTCAACCGGAAAAAGTCACTTTTGGTGGCAAAATGACTGTGATACTCTTAATGAACCTAAGGCGCGCTACAAAAATGCACCGCGATTCAAAAATTTATGCACCACGATTCAAAAAAATTATGAACTGCGATTCAAAATATCTTCTTTTCTTTGTTACCTCTTCGTTTCTTTTAACGTAAAACCTGAAGTGAGGGAACCTCTTCCATTGTTTTTCCTTGGCAAGTGAGGGCACCTCAAAATATCTTCTTTTCTTTGTTACCTCTTCTTTTCTTTGTTAACATGTGGACATTTCACCACCGTTATGTTTTCTTGTATTTTGACTGCAATGTAGGTGCTGATGCAATCTTTGCAAAATGAGTGAGCACAAGTACTGGCGTTGCTGGCCATTTCTCCATCAGGCTTCTTGTCCATACAGATATCACAGAATGGGTCTCCTTCAAACTGATTTGGATATGAATCCTCCCATATTGATGATGATTAACCACGATTCAAAATATTTTGGAAATGCACCGTGATTAAAAAAATTATGAAGTGCGATTTAAAAACTTATGAACCGCGATTCAAAAAATCAAATTTAAATGTCTGCTCTCTCACGCCTATTTAAGGACAATCCATAATTTAGACAGGAAACCAAGCTTCCATGAAAAAACTCACACCTCAATCTGTTTTGGTTGAGAGCTTCGTTAGAGCTGCAAGTTCTTATTTTGTCATCCAACAAAATCCATGGAAACCTAAAAGCTCATGTAATCGATCATTTTCAGATTGATATCTCTTGCGAATGTTTAAGGAATGGTCCCTTGAAGTTGTTGCCTTTGAGGTTCATTACAGTTAAGAAGCTGCTGAAGTTTTCCAAACACGAAGGAATATTGTCACTCATGTCATTATTGGTCAAATCAAGTATAGTAAGAGAACTCAAGCTGCAGATAGTTGGTGGAATTCCTCCACTCGGCACATTATTTGATACAGAGTAGAAAGCAGTATTGGGTGGTGGGAGAAGAAGAAGAAAAAGGGAGAAGAAGAAGAAAAATGGAGAAGAAGAAGAAGAAAACGGGAGAGGAAGAAGAAATTTACAAAGTTATTTTTACTTTTGGTATTATAGGAACGTTTATTTGAAAAATATGGCCTTTTACGGTTTAAAAAAAAAAGATTGACCAGAGGGGTTACAAATTTCAAAAAATGGACCAACCAGAATTTTATCCTAAAATTTACGACCAGCTAATGTTACATGTAGGGGATCTGTGTGTTTTGAGTGGGAAACCCACTATCATCATTCATCGACTTTTGAGTGGATTTGTGGTTGTGGTACGTCTATATATATGACCCAAGTAATTAGCAGTTAGCAAACATTACATTTGCATATTGACCTAGTGATGCAGGAGTGTGGGTTCCCGGGACCGGTGCGCCCGCGCCCCGTGCGCCCTTGGTTAGGGGTACGCGTACGTGCGGATGCGGGACACCACTGCTCTCGTTCCACTCTCCCTTTTTTAGGGCAAGACGAAATCAAAAGTGCGAGAGGAGTGCTGTCTAAAATAACGCGTTGGAATGCGCCTCGGTAGCCTTTAGTGGATTTTTATTAAAAATAGCCTTATGGCCCGTTTCGGATCACTATGGGAGCTTTGGGTTTCCCGCATCAAGTTATCCTTTTTTTAGGGGATATCAGGATATGGGAATACACCACCCTTTCATTCTCATTTTCCCTTTTTTAGGGGAAAACGGAAAAGTACAAGAAAATAGTGTTGCGAGGCCCCATTGGATCCAAAAAGTTTTTAGAGTCGCCATCTTCATTTTAAGGCAAAAATAAAGCAAAACCAGAAAAAAAGAAAACCAGAGATATAAAACAGGTTCGGAGGCTAAGTTACGAGTTGGGAAGGTGCTAGGCACCCAACTCGCCCTTTCGGTCTCAAAATAGTTTTTGGCTAAAGTATGCTTATTGTTATATTTATTTAGCAAATAAATAAAGCATTAAAAGACAGGAAAATAAAACAAATACATCCGTGGCTACATTATTTACGGACTTGCAGCCATTTCCTTACAATAATTACAAATGTATTTAAAAATATTTGGTCATTATAACGGCATTTTTACATAATATTTTCTATTTTAATTCGGGCAGCACAACGGCTTATATTGACTACATTGGGCCGGATTTAAATAATAACTTTGAATAATAAATAAACAAACAAGTAAATAAATAAAACGCACTTAAAGACTATTACCTTTTAGAGTGGTGGTGTGCTCGCTCTGTCCTTCAGGGAGAGGGAGTCTTTTTTTTGTGTGTTGTTTGTGTGGTTGTTGTTTTGGTTTGGGCAGAGTAACTGCTTATTCTGGATGACTTTGGCTTGTTCACTAAAGCAGAGTGACGACTTATTTCGGATGGTTTTGGCCTTTTTGGTTGGGCGGAATAACGGCTTAGTTTTTTGGTTTTTCAGCTCATTACTTGGGCAGAGTAAAGGCTTACTTTGGGGATTTTGGGCCGGGGAAGTAAGGTGGATACCTAACTAAAAGGCTAGGGATCACTTATAACCGGTGGATTTAAGTTTTGGCGGAGTTTGGGCGGGGTTTGGAAGCTTTGGTAGGCTATACACACACCTATCTCACACCTCTCATTAAAACTCGGCGTCGAAAGAACGCGGAGAGTTTCCCAGCATTTCTTTGCGATGAAATGGTTGTGCTGAAGAGGGGACCCAGCACCTCTATTTATAGGTGGAGTGAGGGATTCATCGGGAATTAAGAGAATTCCTCAACCGGCTTCGTTCGTTTGTACCGCGGTCTTCACGAATTGTGCAATGCGTTAAGTCTGAGGCCTACAGTAGCTCCATTGGCGCCGACTCCTCCCTTGCATGGCGCGGCGCCCTCCTTGTTTTATGGCCGCGCCATGCTCCTATTCATCTTTCATTTTCAGCACTTTCACCCCTCGCAATTCACTGTTTTGCGCATCCTGCTTTGCCTTTCGCATTTTCGACTCCTGCAACTTGACATTTGTTAAGTTTGAGCAGTTTTGATATCACATGTCGAGTCACATATCGAGTACGAATTGGGGTGTCTCTGAGAGCCCCTCAACGATGGAGTCTACGGGTAACCCAAGGCTTACTGAGTAGACGAACATCGTTGATAAACAATAGACTCTCCAATTTCGTTCAATTAAAATAGGAGAGAAATGCAACAGGTAACAGTTATAATGCACAGTTTATCATGCTATCCAAACTCCATAACCTAGACATATTTAGTCGGTCAAAAAAGGTTATCGTAGTTTTTAATCAGATATGTAAATGAAGTGCTCTGATGGTCGGACCTACTAGTGTAGGCTGCCTACGTATTCCTTAATAAAGGAAATCAGACCAAACGTAGTTCAGGCCAAAAACCTAAACTACAACCAAATGAGGATGTTATGTTCTTCGGGTCAAGACCCGATCAAGAACACAACAGGAAAAAGATTTTTGTGTTTTTCGAAAAAGCCGTATTCAAACGGTCGGGGGACGGTCGCCAAATACGGTATGAAGATTTGAATGTTTTTCAGGAACCATATTCCAACTGGTCAATACCTATCATCAAAATATGTTAAGAAGAATTTTCAAAATTGTGTATGGCTGGTCAATACCTTATTTCCAAATATAATAAGAAAACTTTCAAATTTCCCGAAAACTGCACTCGACCGATCAAAATCCGTCGTCGAGCACGATAAAGAAAACTTTCTTCAAGTTTTTTCAAAAATTGTAAAAAGGATCATTCTTTTTCCTTTCCTTTCTTCTCGCTCTCTCTGTTTTTTTTCTTTTTTCAATATTCCTCTTTTTTTGTGTTTTTGAAATATTCATCTTTTTTTGTGTTTTTGAAATATTCATCTTTTTTGTGTTTTTCAAAATATTCCTCCTTTTTTTGTGTTTTTGAAATATTCATTTTTTTAAAACAAAAACTCATTTTGAAAAAGAGTTTTTCTTTTATTTGAAAGGACAACCCTTTTTTTTCTTTTTATTGAAAACAAAACTTTCTTTGGAAACAAGTTTATTATAGAGTCAGAGTAAAAATACTTTACCTTTCTTACCTTTTGCGCATGGGTGGCTGCCGAGGATTTGACTGATTTTGGCATTTCTGCCACTCCTGCTTTTTCAAGCCATGGACTTTTTTTTTCTTTCTTTTTTTTTGGTCTTTTTTTTTTCTTCTTTTGCGGTTGACCTGCTGGGGATAATATTTCCTTTTTGCCCTCGGATGAATGGTCGCCAAATATGGTTAACAAAATTAATTTCGTTAACTTTCTGTTAAGCTCAGGGGCCATTTTAGAACTTTCGGAACTTGAGGACTTAAGTGCTGCAGCTTCAAACTTTGGAGGGGGGAAAAGGAAAAAATTCCTTTTCCACCCTTATAATGGACGGGGAGTGAGGGAAGGGAGCTACTGCTCCTTCCTTCTTCTTCCTTTCTTCTTTAGCGGCCATTGTTGCTGCCTCCTTTCCTTTCCTTATTTCCTTCTTATTTTTGGCTCTTTTTCTCAATTTTTCTTCGCCAATTTCAGTGTTTTGTCCAGCAGATGGCATCTTCTTCTCGATCCAGGAAGGGGAAGGCTCCTATGCACCCAGAATCTGACGAAGGGAGGAATGAGTTTCCTCCCTTGATCCGAAATAAGATCAAGTATCGGTACTCTCAAGATGACTGGAGCAATATTCTGCGAGATCGGGGCACTCACGTGTCCAATCTTCCACCTACTACTGAAAGTTTCTTTCTTTTTCTAGATTTGTCTGGATATACTTCAGATCTGCTAGATTTCTGCACCGTTTGGAACCTTTGGAGCACTCCCGACTTTATTAATGATGTTTATGCATGACCTATATATGCCTAAATTAAATGATATAATTAAGTAATGATGCATGAAATTTACATGATTTATTTTTGCGATGCATGATTGAACTAGTGGTCACTATTTGACCCTACTATGCATGATTTATACTATAAATGCAAATGAGGCTATATGATGCATGTTTTACGCTAAAACACATTTTTGCATGTCATATATTCACGAGACGGACTTTTTGGAATACAATTTAAATTTTTCCGAAACGCATTTTTGGACATATTTTCGGATAAATATGGGAAAAAACAGATATATTTTATGCCCTTAAATTCATTTTTCATGCATGCTTATGCTGCAGGGACATAGTAAATGCCATGAGAATATTTATTTTCACGATTGGTGGCATTTTATTTTCTTTTTAGCGCACCCTCAATGCAGATTATTGGACAATAAAATGTACATGATGGATGCATGCCCTACTTTATTTGATGCAAATGCAATGCAGAACAATTATAGGATGATTATTAACATGATGCATGGGCATTCTTTATTCTATCATGCATGCAATAATACAAAATGTAGTATATATCTTTAAAATGCAAAACAAACTTTTATGATGCTTAGAATGCAAAAACGTTTATTTATATGCAAAACAATACATACATACATACATATATATATACATACATATATATATACATATATATATATATATATATATATATATATAGTTAAAACATGTACAAACATTTACAATGCAATATAATTTCATATGATGCAAAATAAAAAAATGCAGACTCAAAACACACGCACAAAGCAAAGCTATACCGATGTCTAATGGGTAATGGCACGCTGTATCTCATAAACGGATTTTAAAGGAATATACCTTCGGGCTCGAGCGGACTTCCCTTTTTTTTTTTTATGATATTCGGGGAGAAGAAAAGGCAGTCACCTCCTCCTTCTCTTGGCCATATAATTGTTGCATGGCTACACTTGGCATAAGGCTATTCTCATAGCCCCTGCATTTTTCTTCGCAATCAGACAAGGCAGCAGTGAATGGTCAGAATCCAAGTTGTCTGACTGTTTCAGGACAACGACAATGCGGATAATGAATAGGACAAGGACACTTCTGGTGCTTCTCATTCTGATGAGACTGAGCCTTTTATGTGCCTTGCTGAAGAAGTATATGGGCCCGGCTGGGCGGACGCCGCAGACATTGATGGACCACCTTGGGGATTAGGCTGCAAAAGAGGGGATAGTTTCTGGGAAAACAAAGGGGGATATAGGCAATAGATAGATTTGTACATGCAATCAATGTATAACCTAAATTTCTTTAGCAAATATTCATAAGTTGCACCTTAGGACCTGAAAATTTTATATTTTAGTGTTTTATTGCGAGCTTCCTGTCGTGGTCTTTCTTCTTTTCCTTTTGTCAGTCGAGCCCCCTTGCATGCTGAAGACTGGAGGTAGGATGCCGAGGTTTCAAAGAGTGTTTTCCCTCCCCTTTTTCTCCTGATATATATATTTTTTATTTGGATCTAACTTTTGCCTAGGTCGCCCTTTTGGGTTTTTAGCCTAGCGAGCCTTTATTTCTCTTTTTTTTTCATTTTGTTTATTTGCTCTAATTTTTGCCTACACCGCCCTTTTGGGTTTTCATCCTAGCGAGCCATTATTTCTCCTTTTTTTTATTTTTATTTTTTTTTATTTTCCCTAATTTTTGCCTAGACCTCCCTTCGGGTTTTCAGCCTAGCGAGCAGGAGAGGGAAGCACTTGCCAGATAGGGTGGCTCAAGCATAATACCTTTTAAGCTCGCTCGTTGAGATTGGAGGGCTGAACAAGGTCTTCTTTTTCCTGGTTTGTGAGGAGTGTGGCACCTCCTGACCGGATCTCTTTGACAATATGCGGCACATCGTGGAAGAAAGTGGTGGCAGTCTTTTGATAAGTAGCCCCAGCATTTTTTTCAGCCCAGACGGCATGACATGATAGCAGTAGGTCCCCCAAGGGGTGGTGAATGAGGTCTTTTCTTGGTCCTCTGCTGCCATTTTGATTTGACTATAGCCCAGCATGCCGTTGACGAAGGATTTGGTTTCCTAAACAGCAACGGCGTCTACCACAATATTGATATTGGGTAGAGGGAAGTCATTTTTGGGCGACGCCTTGTTGGGGTCGCAGAAGTCTACTGATCGATGTTTTATTTAATCTGTTTCCTTGCAAGTGGACAAGACTATTATAGAATAGTATTGGAAGCAAGAGTCGAACGCACAGAGACAAGAGATCACGAACAGTACACTTTATTGATAGAAAATTATTAATCTAAAGGGGTTTTTATAATTGTTTTATTCTAAACTACTATGGATATTTAGATGTTTAACTAATTAGCAGTAATTACAGATATGAAGATCGTATGGTAGGTGGCAATCTAGGATTCTGGGTTTCACTTGTATCTCCTTTATGTTCAATTCATAATAATTACTCCCTCCGTCCCTAAATTATCGTCCTCCTTTCCTTTTTCGTCCGTCCCAAAATAATTGTCCACTTTGAAACTTACCTTTTTAGAACATCACTTTTACCACTTTACCCTTACTTTTTCACCTTACTTTAATTATGGGCCACATATACATGGGCTTTAAAGGAAACTACACATTAAACCAATATAAATAATCAAGTCAATTGTTTTTTCTTAATCTGTGCGCCGGGTCAAGCAGGACAATAACTTAGGGACGGAGGGAGTATCATTCAATTTCTTGGGTTCGTTCACTAAAGATAGATATAGTCTGTTGAACTATTGGTTCAGCCTCCATCCCCGCAACATTCATCCATTCTATATCCTAAGCACAGGAACTTTCAATCTAGCTGTCACCTAAATTATGATCTATCTGTCACCTAGATCATGTATGAACCTGGTCCTAACTTATCACTCCCGTGCATCGATAGGTCCAATTTATTGTGATGGTGAGTCAGTGTACGACATATGCACATTGGTCATGCAGTTATCCGCACCTCTAGGCCTTTATTATTTGCGATTACATTCATTTGTTCAAAGCAAAATAATATAGGGATTGATAAACACCACAATCAACAAGAATTGAATGAACATACATATGAATCAAAACATAAATTCGATACAAGTTACCTCCCACCTCGTAGATTATGGATGATTTAGTTCATCATAGACAATGAACAGCACGTGGAGATGAACAGAAACATGATCTTATCTTCAATACTTGTAATTACACAATCTAACTATGTTATACAACCTAAAATCTATACAAGACTGTTTCCAGCCGTTTTCTCTATATCTAGCTCTTGGCATCCGACTTCAATTTATACCCGGGAGTTGTAATCCAATCAAAACACTAGTGAAAATACGAAAAGTTCGCATTCGACCACCTGGCCGCGAGGTGTTGGGTACCTGCGTCATGAGTCTCCAAAGATATCTCGGCCTTGATTTCTTGCTTCTTTAACGTTCTATCTACCTTGCGGGGGCAAGGTCTGGGTGCCTTGCGACCGCAAGGTCTCCAGATTAGGCTTCCTTCGTTTCTTCTTGATTTTTCATCTTTGGGCCTTCTCGGAATTTGCATATAAAACCCTGGAGTTTTGCATATTTTCACTAAAAACCCTGAAACTTACAAAACTCACCAAAAACACATATCAGTAGCCAAAATCCTCGTGAAATAGCCTAATTTAAGTCATAGAAGCATATAAAATCGATGTATAAAATACATCGATCATCTACGCAGATCCGGGCCTTCCCATTGGGCTTAGGAATGGTCACTATATTGGACAGTCAGATCGGGTATTTTACTACATGAATAAAATTGACGTGCAGTTGCTTCATGATTTCTTCTTTAACTTGTAGTGACCATTCCGGGCCTTTCCGGCTTAATCTGGCAGAGCTTTTGCTTGATTAACCGAGCATCCGGATATATGGGGATCCGGTGTTCGACTATGACTGGTTCTAGCCCCGACATATCTTCATAGGACCAGGCAAAGATATCTACGAACTTTTTACGGATATCAATGAGTGCTACCCTTTCATAGCCTTACAGGAAGTTGCCAATTTTGACTCATTTGATTTCATTGTCCAGCCCCAGATTGATAGTGGATCAGTCTTCAGCTGTTGTTGATGAATGATGTTGTTTCTGGTGCTCTACTGACTTTAGAAGCTCGAGCAAATAATTTTTTATCTTTTGGGTCATTTTCATTAAATTACTCATCATTATCATTATTTAATGCGTCTTTTAATGTAGGTGCAACTAAAGAATAAGCAAAGACAATTAGATTATCATTAAAAGCAAACCGTACAGGGTTTATTACATTATTGAGGACTTGGGGTTTGAGATCATCAACTTTAGGTAGCGGATCGGTAGATGACCAATCCGTAAAGCTAGGGAAAGGAATAGGGATAATATATCCGAAGCGATCCACCAGATCTGCGGGCGTCAAAAGTGGGTCGGTCGTAGTATACTAGTTCTGCAGAGGCTTATTAGAAATAAACTCAAACTCAGCAGGGAGCTTCTCATAATTAGTGCCTCTGCCTATCATACCAAGGAAGTTGTCGCTTGGTCTGTGTCAGAGTGATTACCTCTTTTCAGTTCTGGTTGGTAGGCTCGGCCAGATCGGGTAAGGTGACTAACATCTCCACCAACCCAAGTGGATTTTTCAATATTATAAGTACTTTGGCTACCCAGGATAGTGTCTCAAGAGAGCATATCGTAGCTAGGCTCTTTTATGGATGGGGATGGAAAGACAGGAACAAGGATATATGGTAATGGGTGTTTATTTGTTTCGAACTTGGGTACACAAAAATTTTCATCAACCTCAATCATGTTGATTTGAGGTAGAGGATTATTGACTATATTTGGTCTGGGAAGAGGCTTTTCAATAACCTTATCATCTATAAGATCCTGGATAGCATCTCTGAGCATATAACATTTATCGGTGAGGTGACCACTACAGCGATGGTATTCACAGTACTGGGCATGATTCCAAGTCCTAGGCAGGGGGTTTGGTGGCTTATAATTTTCCATAGGCTTTAACACTCCTTGTGCCATTAGCCCCCTCAAGCAGACCACGAGACGGGAGGCTTGCGGTTCATCATAATGCCTGTTCGATTTCCAAATTTTTCGAGCCATTATTCCCTCCGACTGTGTTGACAGACCTATCCGCTCCATAAGACCATGGAACAGTGCCATAACTTTGGGTAGGAAAAGGGGCTGATGCATTTCCTACCATATTGACGACTGGTGCTGGTGTGGCTGCGGCTGTCTTCCCTTTAGAGTAACGGAAAGAGCTAGGAGACGTATTGACTTGTAATTTCCCCGTCCGTATATCTTCATCAATACGGGCTCTTATTTCCACTATTTCTTTAAAATTGGTGTAGGGGAGATACCGCATGTGTTCCAGGTAAATGGGCTGGAGGTTTTTGATGAACATTCTGCATGACTCACCGGATCAGTCTCACAAAGGTCCGAGCCAACTTTCTTTCCACCGACCGCGAACTCAAAGACAAGTTTCTTTCTCCCGTTGGGTGCACGACTCAAGGTCCCTTCTATTTTCAGGGGCGGTGTTGTCTTTATACCTTTCTAGGAACCCTTCAGCTATCTGGTCCCAAGTATTCATGGTGCCACTATCAGACAACATTAGCCATTGCTTGACAGCTCCTATTAAGGTGAGGTGAAAATTAGCAGCCATAGCCTCAAAGTTGGCTCCCCTTGACTGCATGCCGGTGGAATAAGATCTTAAGTGGGATATAGGGCATCCAGTCCCATCAAATTTTTCTATGTCGGGCATTTTGAATTTTAAAGGCAATACTGCCACTGGTTGTAATGCCAGTGCCCGCGTAGAAAATTCCCCTTTGTTGAGAAGTTTGAGTACCATGGCCTTTATATTTTCCATGTTGGCCTCCATTTTGGTGGTTGGGGGAGTTGGCTTTTGGTATATACTGGCTGGATTAGGGAAGGCTGGGTTAATTTCTGGCTGTAGTATCTGGTAAGGATTTTGGGCTGGATATGGATTTTGGGTTGGTGGATTTTGGGCTGGTGGATTCTGGGCTGGTGGAACTTGGGTAGGATATGGATTTTGGGCTGGTGGAACTTGGGTAGGATAAGGATTTGGGGCTGGTGGATTTTGGGTTGGTGGGTTCTAGATGGTTTCGGCTGGGCGGCCAGGATCATTATAAGGTTAATAAGTGGTAACTTGGTCTAGCGGGTTATAACTTTGTGGGTTTATATATGCGCTGTTCTGGAGTGGGTTGGTTATGGGGAAAGGGAGGTCATTTGGGCTTTGGGGAATTTTGGTGCTTGGGGAAGGATATGAAGGATAGGACGGGTAAAGGCTAATATTTGGGTAGTAGGGACTTGGTGGGGGATTGGGATTCGGGGTATCGGCAATATTTGGTGGGTTGGTGTTTGGCTGGGAGTTTGGGTTTGGAGGCACATGAGATGTTGATGCTTCCTGGGGGACTGCAGGGGAAGAGTTCACCTCACCACTGGATTTTGGACCTTGTATAAGACTTGCTATTTGGCTTAGCAAGCGATCATGTCGTGCATCCAAATTTTGGTCTAGCCACGCGCATTGGGAGTCGAGGCGCACCTGAGCCCCCGAACTGCTTCCCATATCGGACGCTCATATGTTGCCATACTTGCTCGAACTGTTCCCTCGAACCGATTACGCGCCTTATCTCGATCGATCGATACCCTCGGTGCGATTTCTGCGCTTATTTCCCGTATCAACCGGCCAGTACTATCTCTGCCTTTCCAAATTTGGGCCAGGTTTCTAAGGAAAATAGGTTTGGAGGTATCAGAAGACTGGCTGAAGGCTTTCTGGGTTTGGGGTACAGCGTGCCTTTATTAGTATATTTTATTATTATTTATTTGTTTCCCCTACAATTGACCGGATAAGCACCTGCTTTATTTTTGATCTCGGAACTTTTCTGGAACAATTGATTCTTTCTCCGCAGTATAGGACCAACGTATGTATTCTACCGCCTTTCGACTCCCCAGACCTGGCGGTCCTGTGCGAAGGGTCTATACTCTTTCCGGGATCCACCATTCGAAATGGTCTAGGTCGAGCATCAAAGAATAATAAATCAGCCCCTGTTTACTTATTTATTTATTTATTTATTTATTATTATTATTATTATATACATTTTTTTACATGCGCACTTATTTATTTATTTTTTCTTGCGCTTTTTTTTTATTCTCTTTTTTTTTCATATATATATATATATATATATTGACTTTCTTTTTTTTCATCGTTTCCATATATCATTTTTTTGACAGGGGCTGACTCACAATTCAGAGATGCAAAAATCGGTCGGTCAATGAAGTGTCCTAAGAAGCTATATGCATTCTAGCGTTGGCTTATGCAGGGGGTAGGCTGGCCATGGTTAGAGCTGTCAAAATCGAGCCCGGCCCATAGGCCCGGTCCAGCCCACCCGACTTTTTAAGGGCCTGGGCCTCAATTTAGTAGGCCCGAAAAAAGTCGGGCCTCTTTGGCCCGGCCCGCTAGGCCCATGGGCCGTGTTTGGCCCGAGCTTAAAAAGCCTGAAAAGCTCGACCCGGCCCGACCATAAAGTTAAACACTTAAATTTAATTACAAAATTAAAAACTAAAACATAAATCTAAAAAGATAAAAACTATCAGACATTCATTTAGACCACTTTTTTTTCTTTTTTTTCTTTTAGTTAGATAAATTTATGACACAATATGATCTATTTCCAAATCATTGTTTTTTTTTTGGTTGAAACTCATATTCTAAATTGATGGAAGTGACACTTACAAAGAAGAAATGAAGTTGATCTTTCAAGTTCTAATATAGTTTAGTATGGTTGTGGTTAGTAATTTTATCGAAACTGATCTATTTAATTGAGTATCTTTATATGATATTAGCTAATAAAAAGCCTAAACAATATAATCTTGATAAAAAAAATAAAATTAAAATGCTAGATTGTGTTGGACGAATAAAAAAATGAACATTTGCTAGTTAGTATAGTTTTGCAAACTAGAACTCGAAAAACTTTGTCTATCCTCAGAAAACACATATTAAAAAACTGGGGACAATATGATGAACTTCAATTTGGTTATAAATTTTTTGAAAAAAATATCCTTCAAGTAGCACATGTATTTTTTATTTTGTCTGTAACATTATTGTTTTTATAGTTTCTGTTTCGTTCAATTGTTGAAGTTACTACCTTTGTTTATATTTTCTTTGGTTGCACTTTTGCTTTGTAATTGTGTAAGTTAGACTAGTAAGTATGTGTGTGTTTGAACTTTTGATGTGTTTTATAACATTTTATTAACTAATTTGTGAGTTTTTTTAATAAAAAAAAAGTTATTTTTTTGGCCCATAGGCCCAGAGGCCCGAAATGCACATGGGTCGGGCTTGAGTTTTATGAGGCCCGACACTATTTTGGGCCGGGCCGGCCCGACCCGCTGTTAAGCGAGGCCCGGTGGGCTTGGGCCGGGCCGGCCCAGCCCGGCCCGTTTGACAGCTCTAGCCATGGTGTAGGGTAACAGTTCAGAATATTCATATATGCGTGCACGTGTGTGCGGTATCTAGAAAGCAGCAAAATCTTTATTTATTTACAGATATATAAACAGAAAAAATATAACAGATATGACTTGTCTTGTTGTTTTGTGTGGACTTTCTCGGCTTTTTAATTTAAGCGCAAGCAAGCAAGCACACCACATTAAGAAATAGAAAGAAAAGTGGGGAAACTATCTATCCCTATTAATTACAAATTTGGTCATATATCCCCAAAATAAAATGACAGAATGAATGCAGATATGTGCAAATGTACAGAATAAAATGAAAAATGAACAGAAAGAAATAATAATACAGAGCCGGAAATAAAGCAATAATTAAAATAAAGCCCTGGCCATTTTATTGTACTGCCCGGAATTTATTGTAACATAATATATATATATATATATATATATATATATATATATATATATATATATATATATATATATATATATATATATATATATATATTTTCATTTATTTTTATTCGATTTTTTAAAAAAAGAAGAATATTTTTAAATACACATGTAACAGTTATCGGAACGAGACTGCTGCAAGATAGAGGATCATATCCACAAATATAGGCACAGATGTATAGGAACGCAATATTCAAATGCATAAATTAATATAACAAACATACTTTAGCTAGAAACAAAGAAAAACAAAAACAAAAGTTTTGTTTTATGAGTCTAGCCCTCCATTTTATTTAAAATAAAACAACTCCCCATTGGAGTCGCCACTGTGGGTTCCTGTGCGCCAGCGCCGCGCCGTGGTTAGGGAATGCGGCGATGCGTGCGGATGCGGGACACCACTGCTCTCGTTCCACCCTCCCTTTTTTAGGGGAAGACAAAATCAAAAGTGAGAGATGAGTGCTGTCTAAAATAGCACGTTGGAATGCGCTTCGATTGCCTTTAGTGGATTTTTATTAAAAATAGTCTTATAGCCCGTTTCGGATCACTATGGGAGCTTTGGGTTTCCCGCATCAAGTTATCCCTTTTTTAGGGGATATCAGGATATGGGAATACACCACCCTTTCATTCTCATTTTCCCTTTTTTAGGGGAAAACGGAAAAGTGTAAGAAAGGAGTGCTGCAAGGCCCCACTTGATCCAAAAAGTTTTTAGAGTCGTCATCTTTATTTTAAGGCAAAAATAAAGCAAAACCAGAAAAAAAGAAAACCAGAGATATAAAACGGGTTCGGAGGCTAAGTTACGAGTTGAGAAGGTGCTAGGCACCCAACTCGCCCTTTCGGTCTCAAAATAGTTTTTGGCTAAAGTATGCTTATTGTTATATTTATTTAGCAAATAAATAAAGCATTAAAAGACAGGAAAATAAAACAAATACATCCGTGGCTACATTATTTACGGACTTGCAGCCATTTCCTTACAATAATTACAAATGTATTTAAAAATATTTGGCCATTATAACGGCTCTTTTACATAATATTTCATACTTTAATCCGGGAAGCACAACGGCTTATATTGACTACATTGGACCGGATTTAAATAATAACTTTGAATAATAAATAAATAAACAAGTAAATAAATAAAACGCCCTTAAAGGATATTACCTTTTAGAGCGGTGGTGTGCTCGCTCTGTCCTTCAGGGAGAGGGAGTCTTTTTTTGTGTGTTATTTGTGTGGTTGTTGTTTTGGTTTGGGCAGAATAACTGCTTATTCTGGATGACTTTGGCTCGTTCACTCGGGCAGAGTGACGGCTTATTTCGGATGGCTTTGGCCTTTTTGGTTGGGCGGAATAACGACTTACTTTTTGTGTATTTCAGCTCATTACTCGGGCAGAGTAACGGCTTACTTTAGGGATTTTGGGTCGGGGAAGTAAGGTGGATACCTAACTAAAAGGCTAGGGATCACTTATAACGTACCGGTGGATTTAAGTTTTGGCGGAGTTTGGAAGGGGTTTAGAAGCTTTGGTGGGTTATAGACACACCTATCTCACACCTCTCACTAAAACTCGGCGTCGAAAGAACGCGGAGAGTTTCCTAGCATTTCTTTGCGATGAAATTGTTGTGCTGAAGAGGGGACCTGGCACCTCTATTTATAGGTGGAGTGAGGAATTCATCGGGAATTGAGAAAATTCCTCAGCCGGCTTCGTTCATTTGTACCGCGGCCTTCACGAATTGTGCAATGCGTTAAGTCTGAGGCCTACTATAGCTCCATTGGCGCCGACTGCTACCTTGCATAGCGCGGCGCCCTCCTTGCTTTATGGCCGCGCCATGCTCCTATCCATCTTTCATTTTCAGCACTTTCACCCCTCGCAATTCACTGTTTTGCGCATCCTGCTTTGCCTTTCGCATTTTCGACTCTTGCAACTTGACATTTGTTAAGTTTGAACAATTCTTGATATCACATGTCAGAGTTACATATCAGGGATAGGAAATTGGGGTGTATACAAGGAGCAAGTCAAATTGGTATAAAAATATAGTTTATTATCTCAAGTTGATTGTAATTATATTGTAATTTTCATATTTATATTTATTATGGTAGTATTTTTATGTTTAGAGGTAGATTTAGGCATCTAAATGATGTTTTAAGTCTTATTAGGTTACTATAAATGTTAGACTAGTTTTTAGAAAGTTTTAACTTCACTTCCAAGTTCTGAATTTAGCTTGAATTTTTAACCGTGGTAGATTGTTAACCTCAACAAAATTTAGAATATTATCGTTAGTAGTCGTGTGCGATCTCAACGGCTTTTGATGTTATCATTACTTTTCAGTTGTTTCCGCTAAATCACTTAGGTATTAAGCGGACTTACCTTCAGAACATAGTGAAAATTAAGTCTTATGATCATATGTCACAGATCTTAGTTTTGATATAAATCTTGTAAAAAAAATTGCTTACCAAGGTATCCCCATGCCCAATGGGACAAGTTTTGACACAGCTGCATTTACATGACTCAGCCTCGAAACCACTAGTTAAACTAAAGCAACTCTCTATTAGGTAATCTACGCGATTGGTGATACAAAATATGTATATTTTTAATATGTATTTTAATTTTCAAGGAAAATGGTGAAAATGTATACTTAATAACTAATATATTAAATAGTTAAAGGACATGGCTATTTGAAATTTGTTGAAAATGGTTAGTTAGTTCATGAAGTTGAAGTTAGTTAGCTATTTCAATTTTCATTTTCACCTAAAAAGTTTTAAACTTTTGCAAAAATATGGTCTTATGGATTTTAATTGATAAGACGGAGCTATCCATGTTAAATAGAACAAAATTCAGAAAATGTAGGTCACCCCTCATCTTTTGGAAATTTCAGTCATTCATCACGTTTATAAATGAAGAGTATCACTTTATAATATTAAAAATGTCATTTTTTAGCATAAATGTATCAATTTTGGTCCTAGAAGTATCAGTTTTTAACATAAAATATGTCACATTTGGCCTTAGAAGTGTCACTTTGCATCTTTAATTAAAAAAAATCATTTCTTTTATTTAAAAAGTCACGTTTGGTCTTAAAATGTATCACTTTTGCTTTTAAAAGCGTTTATTTGCATTATAAATAAAAACCATTACTTTTAGCTTTAAAAGTGTCACTAATTGTTGGCCTTACAAGTGTCGATTTGCATTATTAATAAAAAATATCAATGTTGACCTTGAAAGTGTCACTTTTTAGAATTAAATAAATGTGTCACTTTTTAACATTAAAAGTGTCAATTCTAGTCATAGAAGTGTCATTTTTTATAATTAAATGTGTCAATTTTTAATGAAAATTATCATTTCTTTCTTTCAAACAGTCACTTTTGATCTTGAAAAGTGTCACGTTTGCCTTTAATGCGTCAATTTTAATCACAAAGTGTCACTTTTTTATTAAAAATGAAGTGAATCAAAGTTTTAGGTTGATTTATGACTAAAATGTAAAGTCTAGGCACTTAGGGACTTTTGGATCAATCTCATGAAACATCAAGGACACCAGAGTAACATTTCTCCACTTGTTGTGATCATAAGAAAAAGGCAAAACACACAAACGGGCCACCCAACTTTGGACCATATTGCAATTCGGCCACCGAAACTTTGGTTCATCTATTTTGGCCACCATACTTTAGTCTAGTTGCAAGCGAGCCCATTTTTTGGATGGCCGTTAGATTTAACCGTTAAGTTAAACTGAAAGGGGTCTAAGTGTCTAACTGAAAAAAATAATCACATATGCCATTTGTACAAAGAGTAGGGGTCAAAGTGTAATACAAAATAAATCTAACAAATTGAGTACATTATTCAATAAAAAAAGGAAAAGAAATGCGACTACTCCTCTGCTCCTCCTTCTTCTCCGGCGAAGCTTCACCCGTCATCGCCCCCATGGCAGGGAGCTCTCTCTCACCATGTCTGCCAAATCCCAACAATCCACAGCCGGTCCCTTCACCTTCTCCAGCCCTTCAACATCTCCCAGCCGCGATCTTCATCGCCCCTTTTTCAAGTGCACATCCAGCCTTAGATCTGCTCGCCGGCGAGTATTCTTCTGTCGCGGCCATCTATCAGCCGTCGTCTCCCTTTCTCAGTTGCAGATCCGGCAATCACCAACAAAGCTTCCACACCCGCCATGTCTGAAGCAATTCCCAATCTGCCTACTCTCCCTCTCTTCGTTCAAACCCAGCAACCATCCCTCCCATCTCCAACCCAGCAGCAATTCCCAATCGACACTGAACGACAAATTACCCACAAACAATTTAAGATCAGGGAAGAAGTTATGCTCTGGCCCATCCCCCTCTACATCACTCTCTTCGTTCAAACCCAGGAGCCATCCCTCCCATCTCCAACCCAGCAGCAATTCCTAATCTGCCTGTGCTCTTTTCCTCCTTCTCGCTTTCTCCGACCAAACCAACACCAAAACAACTATTGAAAAAGCAGTTATCGACACTGAACGACAACTTACCCACAAACAATTTAAGGTTAGTGAAGAAGTTCTGCTCCGGCCCATCCCCCTCTCCATCACTGGAGAGTTCCTCCCCATCAAGCTCAAATTAGCTAGAAACGACAACGGTTCTGATAAACCTCGGCAACGAATACGAGGTCACAAAGAGTTTAAACGAAGTGGGTACCGAGAACAGTTTGGGTAAAGGCTTGAGGGAGGAAGTCAAGAAAGATAAGGAAGTGGGTGTGGATGATTTAGGGTTGGAAAGAGGGGTATTGGAGGTGAGAGAGAGGAAATGGAGACGAAGCTGTAGAGCAGACATGGCTAAAAGGGTAAGAGAAGAGGAGTGGGAAAGTGTCGCTAGTTTGGGGTTTGGGGGAGTAGGGTTGAGCAAAAGATAAGGTTTTCAATGGCAACAGGGAGAGGTTTAACGTTGTTGGTTTGGCCGAAGAAAGCTAGAGGGAGGAGGAACAGATCTGTGTGTTTGATTGAGAGAGAAAGAGAGAAAGATGAAGATGATATCTATAACACCCCCAAATTCTATTATTTACAATTTGACCCCTTTTAAAATCTAATTGTTCACTTAACGGTTAAATCTAACGGCCATCCAAAAAATGGGCTCGCTTGCAACTAGACTAAAGTATGGTGGCCAAAATAGATGAACCAAAGTTTCGGTGGCCGAATTGCAATATGGTCCAAAGTTGGGTGGCCCGTTTGTGTGTTTTGCCTAAGAAAAAATATATTCTTTGCGATCAGCAATGTACTACATTTAAGAATAAGTTTATTAGCATTGAATAAAAGAAGATGGTGAAGAAGTTGTGATATCTCTAACTTATCGAAATGATTGTACTCTCATGTTGCTTAGAAGATGAAGCACAACAATGTTTTTCACCTATCTCCAATATTCACCAAAAGGAGCAAAAGCTATGTCCTTGTGATTATAAAAAAGTTTTCGTGGAATGTGTGTATTTGGTCTGTTTGAGAAGATTAAATCATGGGTTTTCATGATTTCTCGGGTTGCTTCATCGGACGAGACAATAATCACACTTAACGCCTAGGCGAAGAAGCTGAGTGTACCGTACTTTTTAGCTAATGCATGGAGCGAGCGATGGGTCTCAACCCTAGTTGTTGAAGGTTTCCTATATAATTGGGAGCTTTCTTGCATAAGGTGGTGGATTTCTGTACGGTTTGTGAGCAGCTGAATACCATTTGTAAAGAAACGCTAACAAAACCAACAACGAAAGAACATAGGAAAAATATTAGTCATACACGTATCTTTTTTATTTGGGTAAAATTATGGCTAGTTCTTTTTCAAAATTTGTAACCCCAAAAGTCTACCGTTCTTTTTTCCAACCGCAAAAGTCCATTTTTTGAAAATATTGTTTTGAAAATCTTATCGTCTCCTTCAACAGCTCCAGCAAAAACATTGGATTCGAAAATCACCATTGTTGCGCAATGAAACGGGGATCGACCTGGGTTGTGATTTTTCGGTAGAGACGAAGATTGCTTACGACGGAGGAGATACAAGAAGATGGCTTACGACAGTCGAGATAGAAGAAGAAGGTAGATGACGTGGTTTGGTTCTTTAAGATTTTGTATCGTGATGCAAAAATATTGGATTAATGTATCGCGTTCCAAACATTGATGTATCGCGGTTCAAATATTTATGTATCGTGGTTCAAACATTGATGTATCGCGGTTCAAATATAGACTAATCAATTAAACTGATAAATCGCGGTGCAAAAATAGATTAGTCAATTGAGCTGATGTATCATGGTTCAAACATTGATGTATCGCGATTCATAAATAAACTAGGCAATTAAACTGATGAATCGTGGTGCAAGAAATAATTTAATAAAATTGATGCATTGCGCTTCAATAGTCAATGCAATGCAATTCATTTCGTAGCGTGCCTCATACTCATTAAGGATGTCATAGTTTTTTTGCTCTCAAAAGTGTCCTTTTTCGGTTTGAAAAAAAAACATGGGACTTGAGCAATTAAAACTTTTGAAAAGTGAACCGGCCCGCAATTTTTATTTTTTATTTTAGAAATAATTACGGGCCGGTACCTTTTGAGATAAATTCAACCGCTCAATTACCCTCTTTTTCTTTTAAATCGCAAAAGTTTATTTTCATTAATTTATTCCTTAAATGTCCCTCCTCCTCCTACCTTCACTAATTTGCATTCCGGTCTAAATAAAAAATGATGGAGAACAAACCTAGTAGCATAAAGAAAGTGACCTATTAAGAATTATTTTCGCCATTGAATATACGAGAACAAATGATGGTATAGCAATGGCTAAGGGTGTAAATGGTTCGACTTGGTTCAACTTGGAACAAATTATGAGCTGAACTGCATGTCATCGGTTTGAGAAAAATCAAACTGGAGCTAAAGTCTTGAGCTGAACCAAACCAAACCATGATGGTTCGACTCGGTTCCGTGGTTCGGTTTCACGATTTGGTTTCATAGTTCGGTCTGACTTTAGAAAGAGTTCTAGTCATTCAAAATTTAAGTAAATCAAGAAAATATTATAAAAACACGCTAAAGAAAATACTAAAAAATTAAATATAATACAATTATATTCATAAACTCACTTTTAAAAAAATTGCACCAACTTTCAAATAAAAGGATTAACATTTTTAATTCTTATGATCAATAAATTGAATCTAATATAATAAAAATACAATAATGTACATGATATTAAAAACATTTATGTAAATTCAAAAAGTCTAAAGGCAAATTCTTAAATACTAATATTAGCCTTATAGTTTATATAGTATAAAAATATTAATAGTATAAGAGTACTAAAGTATAAAGGTCAGAAATTCTAAAGAATTCGTTGTTCGGCTCAGTGGTTCGATTTGGTGGTTCAGCTCAAAATGGTTTGGTTTGGTTCGGTTTGACTCGACTCGACATGTCAAGCTGTAAACCAAACCAAACCAAACCGTTTGACTTCCCAAAATCTCAAACCGAGTTTCACCATATAGCACCCAAAACCGAACCAAACTGCATGGTTCGGCTCGACTTGCTGGTTTGGCGACTCAGATTGACACCCCTAGCAGTGGCATCATGGCTGCTCTAGGGAAAAAGAGGGTTAAAAAGACCTCGTACTAATTGCATATACCTACCAGATCTCCTGCTAATTTGATCTGTTATATTCTCGTCCAATGGTGAAGAGATGAAGAGGAGCTCCCTAGTACAAAGAATTCAGGAAGAAGAAGAAGAAGAAGAAAGTTGGGCGTCGAAACTTACGGGGCGTCGAAACAATTGGGCATCGGAACTTACGATGTTTAAATTGCAGGCGTCGTCAGAACTTACGATGCCTAAATTACGGGGTGTCAGAACTTACGATGCCTAGATTACGTGGCGTCTGAACTTACGACGCCTAAATTATGGGACGTGAGAACTTACGATGCCTAACTTAGCATCGAAATGGAATGCATAAACCATCGAAGGTTAGAATCTGACTTACAAGCAAGCAGCATGGTATGAGAAGTAAATACCACCAAGTGGATGGAAAATGCCACAAGAAGAACATAAAGATCACAAAGTTTAGATGTTTCGAAAACAAGCGATCTTGGAAGATGAAAAAATATCCAAAGTTGCGTTTGAGGATGAGTTCGCCGTCAAAGTTTGGAGCAAGCTCAAAAATGTGTACCTCGATGCTCAGTGTGACCGGAAACGATGGTAGCTTGAACAATAATGGAAAAAGAACTCCAAAGGCCAACAATTAATGTGAAAGAGAGAAAGGCTGGATGAAGAAAAGACTTTTTGTCATCGCCAAGGTGATGGTGAGAGAGAGAAAGTAAGACACCTTTTCTCATTCCCAAAGTTTAGTGGTTATTATGATGCGCAAGATTAATGATCGATGTCCATAATAATACAATACTGAGTTATATATATCATATCCATAATAATACAATACTGAGACAACTATAATTAGTCCAAAATCGCTAGTCCAGCCCCAAATGTACCATCACATTGCCAACTCTGTAGTTGTGTCTAGAAAAAATAATCCTCCTGTTATAGTAGAAAACTTGTAATAAAAACAAAATTAACAATAATGTAAGAAATTAACTTAAGACATCTATTGATGGTGATCTATCATTTGAGAAAAGTAAGGCATTCATTGAGTGAAACTGTAAGGAACTTATCATGTTTGATGGTGTAAAAAGGAATGTCCGGATTCTAGCTGGTAGGATGCAACCCATAATGAAAGGGTTGTACAGGTGGATCCACACCAGTATCAAGATTCTGGATCCCTAGAATAATTTGAAACTCCTCCATTACAATGCTATTAAATGAACTCCTCAGTTTAGGTTCTTAACTACCGAATTTACAACAATTGATGCAACAATCACATTATCTGAAAATATAGCATATTGATACAACCTAGGATCTTCAATTTCAAGCGAATCTAACATCTTTTCATCATTATACTTTTTTGGATTTCTAGAGTACTCTAATGAAGGGAAGTTGATGAGATTCATAATAGAACAAAATTGAAATAAAAAATTAACATGTAGGAGTTGTATCTGTGATAGAGAGAAAGAGAGAGAGCGGGCAAAAAGACCTGGAGATTTGCGGAATAGGATGTCGTTGACGATGGCCGCTACTGGCACCGAAGACGAAAATAATTCACCGTTCATCTCGTTGGAAAAGTTTGGACTAGTGATTTGGGGGAAATATCATGTGCGATGGTGAGAAAGAGGGGAAGAGAGACCTTGAGATTCGTGGAATGGGATGTTGTCAGTGGTGGCATTTGTCGTCGCCAAAGAAGAAGATGAAGAATCGATTAGAGAAGAAAAGGAGGAATACTGCCTAGGCTTGTACAAATTATTTTGGGGAAAATCTAATTACTCATTTTGATTGTTTAGTTAAGTTAACCAATGTTAAGTTAGTAAGTGAGTAGTCTCTCCGTTCCAAGTAAAGAGTCAACTATTTCATTTTGAGATGTTTCACGTAAAGAGTCCACTTTTAAAAATTAAGGCATAAAAGTATCATTTTATTACTAACTAGATTATTACCTGTGCGAAGCACGATTTTTTGAGTTAGTAAACTTGTACTTAGAAGCACTGGTATGCATTATATAAATTAGAGAGTAAAATTTTAATGTTGACGTTTATATTATGATTTAAAAAATAGTAATGTAGTTGGGTTTAAAGTTTGTAGGAAGATTTTATCGCTCTTGTGGTACTCCACTTAGGATTAGTTTTGGGGCTTCCGACCTATGGATACTTAGAAAACTAAACAAAATATTTTTTAAACATGGTATCACATTTAAGCTTATAGTTATAAATCTTAAACATTGAAATAATCATAAATTAAAATCAATTAGAAAATTTAGAAGATTTTAGTAACTACTTAATTTGGAATTATAGATAAGAAAATATTTTTAGTTATAAAAGATAGTTCTAGGTTGATTCCCAGGAAAAAAAAAAAGGATTAATTATGGGCCAGTACACTTTCTTGAAATTGTAACCACTTAACTATCCATTTAAAAAAAACTGCATAAGTCTATTTTTGTAAAATTCTTCCTTAAATGCCCTTCTTTCTACTGAAACCTGAGTCAGTGGTTTATGGACATAAAAATACGTCTTGGAAAACGAAAAGGTGCTTTGTAAACATAAAAAGACTTGGAAAACGAAAAGGTTTTTAGATTATCACATGGATCAAGTCTCAATTCCTCAAGGAGTGGTCCAGTTAGAGCTGTCAAATAGGGCAAAAGCCCATGGGCATACCCGCCGTTCCACCTATTAGGGGCGGGCTTGAGCACGAGCTACGGGTTGAGGCGGAGCAGGGGGCGGGCAACCTGCACATTATGGACTCATTGTGTTTCTCCCACCACTTATTAGTTATTACAAGGAGCCCAAGTGAATTAATGAAGTGGAGCCCAGGCCCATAAAATATAATACAAAACCAAAAAGTCAAAACTCTTCAGTCACTTCTTTATTCTCGTTCTCAACGTCTTCACTCTTCAACTCTTCATCTCATCATCCCTCCGAGGCTCCGCCAAAAGTAAATGCCAGTATGAGCTGCTCATGCGCTCGTCTCGTCAGTCTCACTCACTCCGGTAGTGCAGTTCGTTTCTCTCGCTCGGCCTTTGGCCTCTCGCCTGAGCCTCAATCTCTCTCTCTCTCTCTCTCTCTCTTTCTCGCTTAGTCTCACAGTTGTTCTATCTCTCTCTCTCTCTCTCTCACAGTTTCTCACTTTATTTATTTTCTCTCTTGTTAAGAAATTGAACAATAACAAGAAAGAGAAAGACATTGATATATTTTGATTTCCTTATTGATCAATTCAGTGAATGAGGGTTTACAGAATAGAGGGATATATATATATATATATCCTTTACAAACATCGATCACTGCCTACAGCCAAGAAAGGATAAGGGAAATTACAGGGTTACCCTTAATGAGTAACTAACATAACAGACAAAGAAATAAATGGTACACTCGACACCCCTGTAGTTACATAACTATTGAATATAGACACAGAGGACCCTGAAGATACATATGATCAGATATTATTCTGCATTTTAACATCCCCTCTCAAGTTGGAAGGTAAGAAGAGATTCTTGACTTGCAGCTTGCTAAGAAGTTCAGAAAACTGATTACTTGGAAGAGCTTTAGTGAACAGATCTGCCAATTGAAGATGAGTAGCTATATAATTGGTTGAAATAAGATTGTTTATAAGCATATTCCTCACAATATGACAATCTATTTCAATGTGTTTAGTTCTTTCATGGAATACAGGGTTGGCAGCAATGTATAATGCAGATTTGTTGTCACAATGAAGAGGTATAGGCTTGTTTATCTCAATCTGAAAATCTTTAAGAACTGACATAAGCCAAGTTAACTCACAGCATGTGTTAGCCATGCTTCTGTATTCAGCTTCTGATGAAGACCTGCTAACAATGCTTTGCTTTTTACTTTTCCATGAAATAAGTGCATTTCCAAGGAAGATACAAAAACCTTATAAGGATCTTCTGGTGATAGGGCAGGCAGCCCAGTCTGAATCACAAAAGGCAGTGAGATCAAGAGGATTATTTGATGGATAGAAAATCCCTTGACCAGTACTTCCCTTGAGATATCTGACAAGCCTTAGTCCAGCTTTCCAATGCTCAACAGTTGGTTTAGCCATGAATTGGCTCAGAATGTGAACACCATAACATATGTCTGGTCTAGTGATACAAGTGTCATACCTGGATGATCATGGGGGTGTAGAAATAATGGATGTCCAGCAGGCAGTTGAAAAGCAGATTCTGTAAAATCATAGAACTCATTGGTATGACTGGTTGAATCTTGAATTTTATCCTTGTTGCTTTCTGTTGTGGCAGACTGATTATCTTGATTAGACATGGAGGAAAGAAGGGAGAAGATTGATTGAGAAAGAGAAGAGAAAGAATAACAATGGAGAACAAGATTTTGATTTGAAGAGGAAGAATTATGAAATCTTTCTGCAGCAGTGATAAAAGGGGAAAGGCAAAGACATGAAGAACAATGTCACCAGAATCGATATGCCTATTAATGGCTCTGATACCATGTTAAGAAATTGAACAATAACAAGAAAGAGAAAGACATTGATATATTTTGATTTCCTTATTGATCAATTCAGTGAATGAGGGTTTACAGAATAGAGGGATATATATATATCCTTTACAAACATCGATCACTGCCTACAGCCAAGAAAGGATAAGGGAAATTACAGGGTTACCCTTAATGAGTAACTAACATAACAGACAAAGAAATAAATGGTACACTCGACACCCCTGTAGTTACATAACTATTGAATATAGACACAGAGGACCCTGAAGATACATATGATCAGATATTATTCTGCATTTTAACATCTCTTGTTGGCGTTTATGAGATATGGTATCGTAGCTGAGTAGAACTATGAATTAGGGGATCTAAATATTTTTATAACAGTCTCAACAGTCTGATTTTTACAGAGATTGTCCCTGAGAAGACGCGGACAAGCGTCTATGCTTTAGATCGATCTTTTGAGTATGTTCTATCATCAATTGCCCCTGCTGTAGTTGAGATATTGGCTCAACATGTTTATGGTTATAATCTTATAGACCACTTGCAGGAGGATCTGAAAATGTTGGTGCAAGAGATAAAGGAAATGTTGCGTCATTGGCCAAGACACTGTACAGAAATTGTGCATAAAATTTTGCAGGCTTTGCTCGTTTTGCCCGCGGCCCTACGCGGGGCGGATTGGGTCAATGGTTTTAGGTACCGTCAAGATTACAGTCTTTCCCGCCCCAATCCATTCAATGGCGGGCTTTCCAGACCCGCGGGCAAACCCACCCCGTTTGCCCGTTTTGACAGCTCTAAGTCTAGTTAATTATTATAAGAGGTTTAATGAGAGACAAAGATGGTTGTTGGATGGATGGCTTCAAAGACTCCTTTCGGCATCCGCCTACCCATTTTCTTTCTAATTGCTTCAAAGTCTCAGTTCCTCTCTTTTTACTTGATGCCAATAAATTCTAGGTGGAAAATAGGCTCCCTCATTTGATCACCTGTGAGAAAGAGTTCCAATTTCAATCCTTCCCAACGACGCAACAATCGAAGTCAACGACACAACAATCCAAGCCAATATCGCAACCTGTAAGTGTTGATCGAGAATATTATTGAATAAGGGAATTACCCTGTAAGTGTTGAGAATATTGTTGAATAAAGGATTTAGCTTGACGAAATTTTATCATGTCTGATGCTTGTTTTCATTTGGTGGGTGTTTGTTTAGTTTATTGGTTTTATCTTTTCTACTTAATTTTATTTTGAATTTTGATTATTGGGTTGGTGGTGGGGAGAAGAAACAGAGGAGATGAAAATGGGAGAAACATTTTTTTTCCTTGCGACACCCAAATTTAGATTGTGGCTTTATCCAAGTGCTTTTCTTTCATTAAGGATTTGTTTGGTAGTCGGACAAGGAATAATCAGTATTATTAATCTCAGTACTATTAGTGCCCTCGCTATTAATCTTCACTTGTATATCAGGGGTAGTTTTGAGATTACAAATGTTAATCCTAATTTTTTTTAGTGAGGGCGTTAATAATATCACCCTCTCCCTTGGTATTAATAAAGAGGGGATAATGATTTTATCCGGATAACTCGTGCTATTAGTCCTGACCACCTATTGCGTATCAAACATCATGCAACTCGGCTTATTAATCCTATCTGGCATTGATCCTGGCTACTGAACGGCACCTAAGGGTATCTTTGTTATTTTCCCTCTAAACGTGTACTTTAGTGATTTAAAACAAATATATGAGATTTTTCTGGTTATAAATCAATCACATGGAACCGACACGGTTATCACAAAAAAAAAAATGAGAGAGAGGATATGTCTAGGTTCAAATCATGAATAGCGTCAAAGGTATAGTCTTGTTGAATTATGTTCAATAAGTTTTTTTAGTCATAGGTTACAACTGAGAATTATATTCATTAATGTTGGTGTAAAGATATTGTTTTGATAAAATTTCATTTGATAATACAATATAAAAAGAAATGGTACTAATTAAATGAATATATTTTCCTATGAAATTAAATAAATAAAACATTTAATCCCAGTAAAAGTAGGGGATCGAAAAGGATGAGAATCAAAAAGTATTTGTCAAGAAAATTAGATGAAATTTATATTAAACTAACTGATTTTTGGAGAAAAAAACTTTTATGTGTGAAACTTTTACACGTAAAAATTAACATTTAATGCAACTAAAAAACTTTACATGTAAAACTTAGCATTTAATCCAAGTAAAAAATCTTTACCATTTGACATTAAGTGACATGTAGTCAAGCGAAGCATGTATAAATCAAATCGGATAGAAATTATATTAAACTAACTGATTTTTGGAGAAAAGAAACAAAGTTTTATGTGTAAAACTTTTACACGATTAAATTGACATTTAATCCAAGTAAAAAAAATTACCATTTGACATTAAGTGACATGTGGTAACTGATTTTGGCAACAAAAAAAACTTTCATGTGTAAAACTTTTAAACATAAAAATTAACCTTTAAGAGAAATAAAAAACTTTTACAGTTATTAGCATTTTAAAGAAAGCTACCACGGTAGCATTAATTTTTGTTTTAGTAATAGTTAATAGATTGACAACTAAAAGTATAATTTAAAAAAAAAATTGACTTTACCTGGAACGAATAGAGTAAAAGATAGAGACTTACTAGAGTCTAGAGCCAACTCAGTTGTCACGTTATTTGTTACCTAAATTTAAGTAGTTATTAAGTCTCCTATCATTACTCACAAAACTTTCGGTTAAAGACCAAACAAAATAAGAAAAACATTATTGATTATGTTTGGTTGGTTTTTGTTCAACTCAATAAATGTATTTATAGGAGAGAAATTGGTGAAACCTTGGTTAGACCTTGGACACATTGTAGAAAAGATTAAAAGGGATTGGCTAAGCTAAGATTTACCACACCTTTCTTGCAAACAAAAATACCTAAATTCTCTCCTCGCCACCTTAGAAGTCAAAGGCGCCTATCGAGTTCGAGGGCTTTCAGCACATGGTCGCTACTCAAAACCGTTCTAATCTAAAATAGTATTAAGAGACTGGAAATACTTAAGGTATAAAAATCGAGTCCGGATCCTCTATTCTAAAACTGTATTTCATCTCCTATTCCATCGTCAGATTCTTGTCACGTATCAATCATAATTTTTCACAAAAGGAAATATTGAGCTAAATTTCACGAATTTTTATTGTTATGGAAACACAATCAACTTAATAATTGATTTTGTTTATTTACGACTGACATGTGGCAAGAATCTGACGGTGGAATAGGAGATGAAATACAATTTTGGAATAGAGGATCCGAACTCATAAAAATCTTAGACTCTATTTTATAATACATTGTAAAATTTAATCATGGTTTAGTGGTTTGGTTTGGTAGTTTAGTTCAAAATTGTTTGTTATGTTCGATTTCTTGACTTGAGAAGTTAAGCCGCTCGATTTTTCAAAAACTCAACGAGTTGAACTCATTCTAAATATCGTTCTAGGCGCTCGTCTAAGCCCCACCACGGCACCTAGAAAGCAAGACAACTAAATTCATTTATTTTAAAATATATATATTTTTAAAGTAATACAATATAAAACAATATAAAATTAATGAAGCTAGTAGGGTATATTTGGGGTTATAATTTTTTAATGGAGTTATGGACTATTATATTGTCTTGAACTTTAGAATGATATTGAATTGATGATTTTACTTTTAATTTTCCGTCTTGTGCTATAATCATTATTTTTAGATTAATTGATGATATTTATTATTAGTATATTTGAATGTTTAGTTTTTTCCTTAATTAAGTTATATTAAGAAAAAAAATCTAAAATAAAGAAATAATTTATTAATTCTAGACTCCGCCTAGGCCCCAACCTATATTTCGCTTAGGCGCCCTAGGCGTTAGGTGCTAATCTGACGTCTGACGCTCGCTTAACGATTTTTGTAACACTGACTGAACCATATAATTCATGAAACTTAACGGTTCGGTTTAGTTTGACAACTGGTCCTCTCTCTATGCTCTCATCTGGATAAGTCCCTTCGTTGAGTTCTGTGCTTCAGGTAACCATTGTGTTTCAGAATAACCGGCTCATCTATCTCGATCGCATCGGGATGCATGATGACATATGTGGACAATTTGTTTCATCCCATAAACGACATTATTACTTTGATCTTTTACACTTGCTCTTCTTGCATCCAGGGCGGTCCTCAGGGGTGGTAAGAGGGGCTACCGCCATGGGCCCCCAATTTTTAGGGCCTCAAATGTTTGGGTACTACATTATATTTAGTATATATATATTATAGTGTTAAGTAGGTTTACAATTGATTGGTTTCACCCAGTGATTAAGATGCATGTGATTTAAGGTAGAGGTCATAGTTTTGAATCCTAGTTTGTCACTTATTTTAGTCTGTTACTTTTTTAGTATGTGAACTGTATATAAGTTATAACGTGTTGATTATTATAGTGTAGAATAGATGACTCAATGGTTAACATACTTGGTAGATTAATTTTGAGAGATTTTGGGTTCAATTCTTGCTATAAACTTTTTACTTTTCTTTTTCTCAATACTTTAAATGATTTCATTTTTATAAAGGCACCCTCCCCCTTTTTTTTTAATCTGTGAACTGTATATAAGTTATAACGTGTTGATTAATATAGTGTAGAATAGATGACCCAATGGTTAACATACTTGGTAGATTATGAGATATTTTTGGTTCAATTCTTGCTATAAATTTTTTACTTTTCTTTTTCTCAATACTTTAAATGATTTTATTTTTATAAAGGACCTCCCTTTTTTTTTTTTGCCATGAGCCTCTCGAAACTCAGGGCCGACCTACTTGCATCCTCTACATCATCCACTCCTCCCATATGCAAAGTCCTCTGGAAGACATGGAAATCTAGCTAATAGATAAATTGACACCTTGCCATCTAAGACATTCCATGGGCACAAAGTAAAAGTGGAGTTTTGTAATCCGTTGGACAGTCCTACGAATCATAATCCGTCTTATAGAAAATATATGTAAAATTATCGTTGTTAATTTTTTGTCCAAAAGGTTATGTATCGTGTATCTTAGGTAATCTAATTCCAAACATTAATTGATACAATATCAAGAATGTTGTTAATACTCCTTCGTTTCGAAATAATTTTCCTCCATTCCTTTTTTCGTTCATTCAAAAATAATTATCTTATTTCAAAATATATTTTTAGAAAACACTTTTACTACATTATTCTTACTTTTTCTACATACTTTTTCTATAGACTCTTACACCAATATTTATAATACACTCGATCATGTTTTCTTAAACGGTGCGACGGATTAAAAAAGACAACTATTTAAGAACGGCAGGAGTCATATCTTTGTAGAATTTTGTATTGATATGAAAACCTCTACTTCCTTCGTCTCAAAATTATTGAATCATTTCATTTTTCGTATATCTCAAAAAAAAATTGTACTCCCTCCATTTTCAAATTATCATCATCCTTTCTTTTTTCGCCCGTTCTTAAATAATTGTTTTCTTTCAAAACTTTCTCTTTTATGAAAACACTTTTACCACTTTAGCCTTACTTTTTCTACCTACTTTAATTATCGCCACATATTCAAGGGCATTAAAGGAAACCACACATTTCACTAATATTTATAATATTGGTCAATTACTTTTTCTTAAACGGTGTGTCGGGTCAAAGTAGATAATATTTTGAAAACGGATGGAGTATTTTACTCTTATTTCTTCTTCCTAATTTAACTATTAACTATGGACCATATGTAGAGCTGTCAAAATGGGTTTGGCCCGTTGGGTTGACCCGTCCCGCCACTTAAAAAATGTAGGTTGGGTTGGAAAAATATGAACCTATTAGGAGGTGGGTCAAACGGGTTGAGCCCGCGGCGGGTTGCGGATTTAGGTGGGTTGGGTCGGGTTGACCCGCCATATACTAGTTTCAAATAACCAAGTCATAAGTTTTAAATAATTAGTTTAAATCATTTTTCCCTCAAAATGTAAGATTATTTTTTATATCTGAAATATTAGTAAATGATTTTGAATTCGTTCAAAAAGTAGCACTTATAGCAATGAAAGATGTCAGAATAAGGTATATTAACCTCAATATTTATAGAAAGATGATTATAAGAACATACAAAAAGAGTAATGATGAAATAGTTTCTTACTCCAATTTTTTTTCTCATTTTATACTATAAATATTAGAGAAAGTTGTTAGAAAACACTATTAAAAATATAATGATAGAAAATATAATTTTTTAATGAATTGTGACATTTTTTATGTTATTTATGATTATTTTTATTATTTAGATTAATTGAGAAAATTAGTTGGTGGGTTGGCCCGCCTAACCCACAACCCAAGATGGGTTTGGGTTGGGAATTTCCCGGTCCGTCGCATTTTATGGGTTGGCCCGCCCCGCCAACCCACCTTAACAGCTCTAACCATATGACCCTAAGGGGTGGCCCAGTGGTAGAGTTGAGGCTTTAAAAAAACTATGGGCCAAATACGCATGAACTTTAAAAGAAAATACTAGGAAAAATTACGGGTCGGTCCACGTTTTAAAGTATTTAATCGCTACAATACACCCTTTTTAATTTCAATCGGAAAAAGTCATTTTTTGTGGTAAAACGACTACGATACCCTTAATAAACTGTATGCGCGTTACGGAGGTCATTAGTTGTGCACCGCAATACAATTGAACTTTATGAATCGCGGTACAAAAAGTGACTAGCAAATTAAACTTTGAACCGCGGTACAAAAATTAATACAATGAAATTTATGAATCACGGTGCAAAAGAAAAGATAAGGAAATTATACATTGAACCACGGTACAAAAATAATGCAATGAAATTTATGAATCGCGGTGAAAAAATAGACTAGGAAATTAAAATTTGAACCGCGATGCAAAAATAATGCAATGAAATTTATGAATCGTGGTACAAAAATAGACTAGAAATTAAACCTTGAACCGCGGTACAAAAATAATACAATGAAATTTATGAATCGCGGTACAAAAATAGACTAGAATTAAACTTTGAACCGCGGTGTAAAAATATTATCTAATTCATTTTTGCACCACAATACAAAAACATAAAGAACCAGTTTACGTCCTCCACCTTCTTCTTCAATCTCTTCCGTCGTAAGCCTTCTTCTTCCTCCTTCTCTGCCTTCATCTCAACTAAAAAATCCTTCAACCCAGCATAGATCTATTATTGTTTCGTATGTCATGAATCAAAAAAGTCGTTTACCTATTCGGTCGATCCTTATTTCGTTGCGCACAATCGTGATTTTTAAATCAAATATGTGTTGTCGGAGCTGTTAAAGAAGACGATGACATTTTTTTAACAATATTTCGAAAAGTGGTTTTTTACGGTTTTAAAAAATAACTATATACATTTAGGGTTAGAAATTTTAAAACAAAATGACTGGCCATAATTTTCCCCCTACTGTTATTATATTAATATTAATAATTAAGTAAATTGTTTATCGTTAATATATATATATATATATATATAGTCAAACATGACAATAATTTTTTAAAAAAACTATCAATCTTTATTCAAAGTCTAATCAAATTAACCAAAAAAATAAAGTAAATTAATTTTTTAGAGTGAGAAGGGGTACTAAAAGTCTTAAAATCAAGGGTGTATCTGTCATTCGATTTCTTTTTCCTTCTCTTCCACCTAGTATTTTATCTATTTTTTTTTTTTTACCAAAAAACACTATTGACAATAGAACACTCGAGGACACTGTTTAAAATCTACCTAGGTTTTAAGCCCGTGTATAGAAAAAGTGCACTACATGCATTCAAATTGATAGTCGCCACATGATCATACTAAAATCATCGCTTTATTCGCTTACAACAACCAAATCATTTAAAATCAAAAGGATATTTTATTTGATTTGGTTTTATTTATATCAAATTATAATATAAATCAAATCAAAATTATCCACCACTTTTTTTTTATTTTTATCATCTTTTTAGCATTTTTGCAATTCAAAAAAAATTATTTTTTTATTTTTTATAAAAGTGGAGTACATATTTTTATATATAAATAGAAACTGTGTTTGTTTTATTTGGATACCAAACTCATTTTCAAAATAAAAATGATAGGGATATATAATGATGTGGGAAAAACACAGCTTGGGTCGTCCTTGAGTTGGGTAGGATATCTGGGCTTCAAGATCACCTTCTTTAAGCCTGTTAACAACACAAGAAAACTTAAGTGGAAGTGCAAGGCAGGGCCTCGCGAAACCCCTCCGGCGTGAGAGTAAGTCTCGTGTATAAGCTTGAAAGCAATTCGACAGAGTATCGAGGCTCAAGAAAGTGTGTGTACCTTGTGAATGACTATGGAAAGGTATTTATAGGCCCCAATGGTGTTTGAATCCGTTTAGGATTTAGTTTCCATAACTGCCGAATCAATCAAGGAGAGAATCCCTTGATTTTAGGCGTGATAGGCGGCTGGCCGCGTAGATGAAGGAACAGATAAGGCAAGTATCCTACTCAAGTATGAAAACCTTTGACTTGTCTTGGAGAGCAAGTCGCCGGTGCCTCCTGTTCAACATGTGCCCGAGCGAGCAGGGCTCTGCCCGAGTGTTCCATATGTACTGTTTCTGAACTCGTTGTTGATCCAAGAGACGGCCCCAGTCGAGCAAGGCCAATACTCAACCAGTTTGGACAAGATGAGTGCGGTTTCTTTGCTAAAATGCGTGTGACGCAGGCATGGCCCCCGTCTCGACAGCAAGGCCTTTGCCCGACCAGGTTTGGATGAAAGTCACGTTGCTTGGTGCTCGCTGCTTCTATCGTTTTGCTCGCTGGGCTATGGGCCCCATATGCATTGTGTTCGTGATTGGCACGTGATGCTAGCTCGTGCCCTGCTCGTGACCCGGTTTGGGCCGGGCACATCAGTGGCCCCTAGCTCCCTGTCTGGCGGGCATTCATGCTCGGAGCGGGGAGCGTTCAAGTCTGATATTCGCACGGGCTTGAACACTTGTGAATTTTCAAAAAGACAAAAGAATTCAGCGGGCCAGACTTGAGGCGTATCAAGGAAGCTCTTTGTCAAGGGCGTGTCAGGCGCGTGGGCGAAAAGAGCGCGTGAGCCGTCAGAAGTTGAGACGATTGGACGGGGCACAAAGCACGAAGGGCTGCATTTAATGCCTCGCGATGATGGGCCGCTGACTCCAGGCGACGTTTCGGGCTCCGAGTTTTTCCCCCCAAAACTGTTCAGAGGCCAGCCTATAAAAGCCACACCCCACCTCCTCTTCTCTCTTTTATCGCCTTCAAGTTTGTTTTCTAGAGAGAGAAATTCTGGTGAGCTTCCATTGCCAGTTTTTGAAGTTTTCAAGACTTTGGTGATTATAGCCGATCAAACCTCGTCACTTAATTCATTTCAGGCGCTGTTTACTTTGGGAAGAGCTGTCTTCTTCTTTTAGTTGTTTACAGAAGACGTCCCACATCAAAATCTACGGTAAGTTCTCTGATTCCCTTCATCTGTTTTCAATGTTTCTGATCTTTCTGGATTTACGGGCGATTTTTGCTTTCCTTCTTCGCCTCCTCATGTCTCTGTTAGGGTTTAAGTGGGTAAGTCCGTCCTTAGGTAGAGATCGAGGAATAGAACCCATGATCTTGCTTGCTAGGCGGGCAGAGCCCCGTTTGTTGACCTAGACTTAGGATTTTCTTCCCTTTTTCTTTGATAGTTACCCGAGCAGAATTCTGATAGCCCTCCCCCTCGATCTCTTTGTAGATGTCTGACGCGTTCGAGAATAACCGCGAGGCTTTCAGCTATGGCGGGAAGAATGACTCGCTAAGCAGCGAGAAGTCCCCCTCGATTGGCATCGAGTGCGATGAGGGAGCCAGATCCGTGGCCGGGCCTACGGTTCAAAGGCGCGCAACTGTTCCCATGGTGGATTTGACAGATTCCTCCAGCGAGGAAGACTCCGGTGAGGATAGTGTGACCGATGGTTTTGCTGTCGGGAAAGGCCTCAAGCAGCAAGCAGCCCATGTTGGAAATTCGGCCGGGCGAGTAAGGGCCGAGCAAGTAGAGATGGCCGGAGAGGCTTCAGAGGCCGATGAGGCAGATGACCTGTCGCTTGCCCGGCGTTTCAAGAAAACTGGCCGCTCTCAGGTAGAAGTGGCCCCTGAGGAGGAAATAGATGGCCAAGACAATGTTCCAATTGCCCGCTGCATCGCCACGGTAGGCGGCTCTCAGGTGGAAATTCCCGTCGACGAAGTAGTCGAGGTAGAAGAAGAAGAAGAGGAAGAGCCCGACTGGTACGTCAATATAGACGAAAGCCGATATGCTGCTCACTGGGCCACTCTAGACACGGTGGATAAGGTGACGGCGTGGCTCGCTTCCCTCGGTGTTGATCCCGCCTATAATCGGGCAAGCAAAATGGATGTACCTGCCAGGATCAATCTTTCTCGTGAGCAGGGGAACGAGCTCCTATTCTTCGCCGATTTCTTCCGCGTCGGATTACGTCTCCCGCTAGAACCCTTCTTGGTGGACTTCTTATACAAGACCAAGGCCGTCCCTTGTGACTTGATGCTAAATACTGTCCTTGCCATCACAGCTTTCATGGTGGCGAGCAGGCTGCTAGGATTTGAGCCGGACATGTATTTGCTCCGGAAGTTATTTATCTTCGCCCCGAGCACGGGAGGGAGAATCGGAGTGAGGGCGAACTCCAATTTTTTGAGGTTGCTTTCCGAGGTCCCTGGGAAGGTGGAGTCTTGGGATAGGAGGGTCATGTTCATTGAATCACGGGTTGGTTGGCCGTTCATGCCCACGGCCACCAATGAAATTAAAATCCCCAAGGCCTCTAAGCAAGATTTCAGCTCCGGAGAAACTGCCCGATTAGCTATGTTGAAAGCCGCCGTAGGGGTGATAAAAGAGAATGAAAGCAGCGTCGGCCCGACAATTCCTTCTTGGTGGAAGGAGGCGAGTGCGTAATCCGCGTTACTTATGTCTGGCCGGTGTGATGCGGGCAGAAGTCCCCGGGGTGGAGCCCCTGTTGATCCACGTGCCCGAGAACCCTCACCCTTATTGGGACGACTGTCATGGCGAATGTTGGCGAATGCGTCAATTAATCAACGGCTAGGCAGGAGTGTCGGCTAGGCCGGTTTATGAAGATCATGATGGTTTCCTGCTAGTCTTTAATTTTTTCTGTTTCGCTCACCCCTTTCTCGAGCTCATTCTAATCTCATTTTGTTTTGTTTCGTCTCAGGAATGAAGAACTTGGCGATTTGAGGCGGCGAAAGAGAGGTCGACCCGGTAGGCTTGAAGGTCAACAAGCTGTTGAATTGCCCAGTCTTGGCTTTTGCCCACCGACCAAGAAAACCCCGGGACTTGGGCGGGGCCGCAAGTCCGGCCAAGAAATTCTGGCGCTAAGATTCTTGCGCCACCCGAGAAAGAGGTGGGCAAAAAGAGGCTGGTCACTCACTGGATGGGCCTTGGCGCTTCTGCCAACATCCCACTGTGGTGCCCATTACAAGGATGCCAAGGCAAGAGGCAAGAGGAAGAAAAAGCCTCGGCTCTCCTCGGTCTGCTCGCAGCGGCTCAAGTCTGGCCCATTTCTATTCCCCTCCCCCCTCAAAGCGGGGAAGCTTCATGGAGGAGGCCATGCTTCATGATGCTGCTTTACCACCATGCCGAGGCGTTGGTTAAGAAATTCAGGATGCCAGATTCTTTGGGAGGCATTGATTTGTATACTGTGGGAGCCACTGGAGGATTGGTGGGCAAGGGTCATCGAGAGGGCCATGCGTAGCATACAGCCTGGATCGAGACCGCTAGGCCACGTCTGGTCGGAAATGTAGGCTCTGCTGGCGAGGTAAAGTACTTGCAGTGATTTGTTTTCCCTTTCCTCCTCGCTACGCTCTCATTGACTCTATATTGCTCATGATTGCCTACATGTACTAATCTTTATGATCGATACTTGAAGAGAAAGGAAGCTCATAGGAGCGGAGGCGACCATCGAGCTCGAGAGAGTTTGGTGAAGGAAAAATCGAACATGTGGCCCCTTCGGCCGATCAAGCTGGAGGCTAATCTTTGAGGCGCCAAAAGAAAGATTTGAGATGCTAGAGCATAATCTGGCGAGTCGCCGGAGCGGTGCTCTAACCTTAGAAAAAAGCGAGTTGGTAGGCCAGATGAAGAAGAATCAAGCCAACCTGGAGAAGAGTCGGACAGCTACGGCCGCAGGTCATAGCGAGAGGATCTCTTGCAAGTAGAGAGAAGCTCCCTCGAGAATGCGAGGCCGAGTCAGAGGATGGGAAACTTCGTCGAGGAGTTGATGCGGAAGGCGAAGAAGGCAGAGTCCCCAGTGGAGAACTACAAAAATCCAAAGATTTTGAGAATCTTGTGGGCAGCGGCCGTCCTTCACTACTATGCTCGCGGCACCATATACTAAGGATGCTTTCGTAGGCCATGGTGGAGTGGGAATGAGGGAACAATAGCGAGAATGGGCCTTGCTCGGCCACTACTGGAAGCTGCTTTCGTCCACTTCCATGCGGTTGGTCCTATACCAAGGATGAGCCAGCCAGCGAAGAGGCGATGTTGATCTTTGAGGCGGACACCACAGGTTCCTCCACCGGTGGGCGAAGTGAATATCGCTCATTGATTGAAGAGTTAGAGTCGAGGGCCGAAACTTTGAAAAAAGGCCGAGCGGATTGAAGGCGAGTCTCGGGCAAGCCCCGAGGATGAGGCTGCCGTAGGGAGGCTGAACCTCAATCTGAACTACAATATCAATAGGTGCCAAAGAGCTTCCACCTCCTCCTCCAGGACAAGCTTAAAATTTCATCTAGCCTGCGCACCTTTATTTTTAATTCCTCCTTTGTAACTTAGTTACTTCAACTATCATGAATGAAATCACTTTACGTTTCTTGTTTCTCGTACTCAGCTTTTGTACTTCAATTTTAACTGCTTTTGATTGTTTGCTCGATGATTGTTTTCTCACTTGCATGTTTTTCCTGTCATATGTTAATACAAGTACTGGCGCTCCCCAGAAAACATGTCGAGCATAAATATATAAACAACTTTAACCGAGTATGAGGATTCACGATTATCTACTTAAAAATAACAAGACTAATAAAGCAAGCTTATTATTTAAGTTGAGATGTTACCCGAACAAGCACCGGGTATGATTGCTTGGATCTGGCCAAGGCTTTGAATGGGTCTGGCCCCTATCGCCTTGGGAGAGCTTCCAAAAGACTGCCAAGCGGGCATGGCCCAACTCTGAATGGCGACTAACAACCGGGCATGGCCTTTGCTCGATGTGGGTATTTCGAAGCGGTTGCTAGTGTATCTTCTGGGCGTGGAGATATACGGCCAACAGTGTTGCTCGGTCACTATAGGAATCCGAGGTAGTTAGCCGCTATCTTGTAGGCATGACCTCTATCGCCCTGGGCGAGCATCCTAGTATGTGAACCTGGGCATGGCCGCATCTCACCCACAGAGAGGATAAGTTCATCGATACTAGGGAATTTGAGGATTATTGACCGGGCATGGCCCATGTCTGCTCGCCAGGCGAGCGAATTCAGCCAAACAAGTCCGAAAAATTGTAGATGACAATTAACTGAGCAATTTGAAAATTCTGAATAGACGGATATGACAACAACTTGCCTTTTATTGATAAATAATCAGTGACCCTCAACAGGACTGAGGTCTTGCCCGTTTGTGCCTTGACTTAGGGGTAGTATTTTTTGAGGTGGAAGTGCAGGGGATGCTTGGTCTTTCCCTCGGAGTTTGAAGTGTGTAAGTTACCTCTCTTATTATCCAGTAACTTTCGGAAAGGACCTTCCCAGTGGGAGACGACTTGATTACGCTGATGACACATTACCTCAATCTTTACGAGTACTTAAGTCCCAGA
>CM028380.1:5092874-5140882 GCA_013146195.2 Codonopsis lanceolata
TGATTGGTCGTGTAACTAAGAATAAGAATGGGATTTGATCTTTCTTATTTGAAGTTAATGAAATCTACTTGTCAGCAAAACTAGAAAAAAGCCCCAGTGACCTTATGCTGTTGAAGGTGGTGGAATAAGATAAGGTTCAAGTTGTGGACATTAATAGCTTTAGTTTACATTGATGACACACATGATCAAGCATGAAAAGGAAACAAAAAAGGACATAACTAAAGCGCTTTGACCAATTTATTATCTGTTCAGAAGTATATTTTACATTGATGTTACCTGATTTGGCTGTGGGCAGTCAATCATGAATCCAAGTAAACAACGGACATCATCCATGGCCATGGAAGGCGGAGCTGCCACTACAAGAAGCTCAATAACTACTAAAAGCTCATCAACTAAAGCATTCACTTCCCCAACAGGACGTGTTGCCTCATTCATAGAAAACGTTTTCATCGAATCCTTTTCACGAATTATCCAATAGCATCGCCTGCAGCCATCAAGAAGTGTCTGAATAGCATTTGCATTTCGCATTACAGATGACTCTGTGAAAACCATATCTGCTAGTGATGACAAGAGCTTCTTTTGAAGCCCATAGCTGCATAAGCTCCAAATTTTTAAGTCCAGTAGCAGCGTACTGAAAAGCTGCACTTTCAGTGCATAGTTGTTCTTCTGAGACTGACATAAAGAAACTATTGATGCAACAAGTTCCTCGTCTGCAACTCCATGTTTGGCAACATCTAGGGAAGATAAAGTTTGCAGAAGATAGTTTAAAATTCTCGACAAAATCTCAGGCCCTCTTCTACGGCACAACTCGTCGTTGTTTCCAGGGTGTTGAACTGCCATGGAAATAATCCTGAATACTGGAGCAGCAAGAGCTGTTGTGGCCGAGCACAAATTAAGATTCCCTTGTTGCGGTTCCAAGCTATTATAATGAACTTTGTTTACTACCAGAGGAAGTAGAGACAAAGAACCTCCATACGCCAAGGACCACAAAGCTTCTGTTGGACGCAACCTTGTAGCAACATGCACGTGCCCTAAAACCTCAGCCGGTCTCCGAGCATGCCTGAAAGAAATGCGACTTTTGTTAAGTCGGAGAGACTACTCAACCAACAGTTGCAAGTTAGAGCTAATATAATAGATGCAACAGCAAAATTCCAGCTGTATGTGGAAGATCTGTAAAGCAAAAATTCAAGCCTCCAGAACAGAAGATATATGGTCCTGTTTCAAGGAGGCATCTTCACTTTCATTTGACTTTTACAAAGTGAGATTGTGCATATCATTTAATTTGATCAAATGAGTAGATACTTTTAAAATTTAGAATGGCCTTTAGGCATAATTTATATTTTATAATACAAATAGGGAGAACTTTCCTGTAATGACTAATGAGTAAAAAGATGCATCTCTCTCTCTCTCTCTCTCTCTCTTGGTAGTAAGGAACCTATATGTCAGCTCTAAAGAAAAACAGAATGCATTTGAAGTGTTGTACAATGTACAGTACAACCATCAATGCACTGGTGAGACTGGTGAGATAACATACAACACTTAACGCTCAACAAAGCATTTTCCCTGTAAAAAGAACAAAAGTGATGCCCAAAATGGAGTTTCCATACAGGCCCAAGAGAAATCAAACCTACTAACTTGATGTCTAGCACACTAGATTTGAATCACTTGGAAGCAGGAAACTCACATGTTTGGAAACAGTTGAGGCTAGAAATAATTAGGACTCAACTCTCATCATGAAGGATGAGAAATAATATAAGAACAAAAAAAACATGTGGATAACAAGGGGAAGAACAAACAATGTCTTTTTACTATATTCTTTCCACTTTCAAGATTGCCAGGTTTCAAAACCTTAACTATAATTAGACTAAACCACCTTTGGAAACCAAAAAGGGCTATGCCATGCGTTCAAGAAAACAAAGATAAGTATCAAATAGTTTTAATATCAGAGGTTAGGCAACATCAAGCTAGCAAATGAGAATAATATAGATAGCCCATGAAAATTAAAGCCTCTATTTAATTTGCTAGAGAATGTAAGAAACTTTCAAAAACCTGTAGCACCGGAAGGCGAAGCATCTGGACAGTAGCGGCCACTGAGTAGACTAGGATGATATAAAAGGTGAAGATATCCTCCAATTTCTGCGTCCAAAAGTGCACTTTCTTCCGCCATATTTCGCACGTAGTCATTTGTCGCTAGCCATGGCAACCCTGCCCCATTACCGAAAGAAGGAAGTGCATCCCCTCCCCTAGAGGCCAAGCGTGACATTCTCTCTGGCCCAATTGGCTCCTTGAAGATATATATTGGTCCCATCTCAGCAAACAAAGGGCATTGACGACGGCGACGCTGCAAACCAGCCATTGTTGGGGGTGGGTTAGTTCCAATGCAACAAAAGCAAGTGGCTTGGAGATTCGAGGGAAATCAAAAGGACGACTTTCATACAAGTTTCCATCAATGTACAATCTTAGCTCACTCTCTGCCTTCCCAAGTAGCCCATGCTTAGAAGTATGCTCCAGACCAATAAAATACCAACACTGTGGCTTAAATGCATGAGTGAAATGCAACGCTTTCCTCCCCCTTCCGCTACCACACTCAACCACTAAAAACTGAGCATGAAAATATGCCTCCATGCCCTGATTATCAGCAGATAAGAAGCTGAACAACCGAGGCATGTGTGCTGTGCCTTCACCTGCTAGAGCACTAGCAGCTGCCGCAGCGGATACCGCCGATGATTTTCCTGATTTAGCTGCTGCAGCGCTGCAATTGCTGCTGCAGCAGTTGCTGTATTTAGAGTGTCTGCAAATGATTCAATGTAGATCCATGTTACAAATGCATATCCGTTAGGGAATGGCCAACGGCTCTCTCCTGGACCAAGCAAACCAGAGCTTTCACCATCAAACTCAAATGTTGATAATGGGCTCCTAGACTCTTTTCCACACATGGCCTTCTCCAAAGAAATCATTAAAGGAGCCGCCCATATGGTATTTACTGTTTTCATGATCGCTTGTAACCACCTATGCAGGTCAATTACACTAAGGGAATGTCCAGCCAAGTACTGGATGCAGGAGCATAAAGGAGTTCCATCCCATCTCAATTGCTCTGCTGAGTTACCATCCTGAATAAAAATCTTCTCAGCGGACCGTATAAAAACACTCAACAAACCAGCTGACGTGCACATAGCTCTGTTTCTTGTGCAAGCACGCAAAATAGCAAGCAATCCCCTAACCATTCGAGTCCTAGGAGACATGAGACCCTCAAGATCCGACAGCCAAGGAAGCCAAGGAATAAGCTCACCTGCAACTATGGCAGCCCTCGAGTTTAGCATCACACTAGGTGGATTGTTATCCTCATCGTCTTCAAAAGACTCAACGCCACCCATTGTCGCAAGAAGTGAATCAACTACCAAGTAAGCAATGCTCTCAGCCTCTTCACCATTTCCAAAACTCTCTATGCCACTAACAATATTTTTCAGATTGTCCATACTTTCCGGCTTCCCCATGATAGCAGAATCCACTAAATGCAGAAGCTCCGGAGACACATTTGGCATGACAGGTTTTGGCTTAGGCTTCTGAGGTGAGCTGCCTGGGGAGTATCCGCCCCCATCCCCATATGTATACAAGGCAGAATCAAGACTAGTAGAAGAGGATGATTGTGTGAGGAATCGAGGTGATTGTCTCTCAGGCCCTGGGCTTGAGCTATGACGATCGTGGCGGACTGCAGCATCTCTAGGAGACTCCAACTCTAATTGACCTTTCCGAAATGAAAATTCAAAGGTATCCTCACTCCCAGCTGATGAGGGTCTCAGATTTTCTGAATTTGGCGATTGATCTAAATCCACATGACTGCCGTGAAAATCCCCAACATTCTTCTCTTGGTCGTTTAAGGACACATGCTCAAAGAGATCATCTTTATCTACATAATCAACCCTCTCTAAATCTACTTTACTACCTACATCATCTGCATTCTCACCAGTAATACCAACATGTTCAGTATTAGATGTTCCTACTCTTTCATCTATGCTACTGCATTCTTTAAAATCTGAATCCCTACCGGAAAATCCACCCGTTTCTTGATTTTCTTCTTCTTCCATTATATACCTGCTGTTGAATTCGCTAACAGGGCCTCATGGAAAGTTACCTGCAAAAGATTACTTTTATAAGATAATTCAGGGGTATGATTTTAAAAGTAAGATCAACAAACAAAATTTCTCCCATTTTGGTAAGTGAGCACTTGCTCTTGTTTCTAAACGTGCAAAATTGGAAAGAGTGGAACTCATCTAGGAATAAGTTTTAAACTTACAACTAGCTAAAAGCTGTAGTTATTATTAACTCACATCACATAGATAGTAAAACGAGTATAACAAAAAGTTCTTATCTCAATCATGAATATACAACTATGTGTGCTGAATTAAAGTGCATAAACTCGTACACATACAAATAACAACTTCACCTGTACAAACCCAAATGCAAGTAGAATATCAGAAGCCCCAAACTAATACTCCCATATTCCATTCAAAGAGTCCAATTTGAAAGTCAAGAATTTTAAGAGGTACAAAACTACCCTGTGAGGTAACTATAATAACGGAAGTATTTATTGCATCAACTTGTTTCATGTGAGAATTTCAAGCTAATTTTGATTCCGAGATTCTTGAGTGGACACTCTGAAATGGAAAGTAGGACACTTTGAATGGAAGAGTGGGAGTATATTATACAGCATTCACCACACATTATGCAGACCGCTTAGCTGGAAATGTAATGTTTCAAACTCGAATTGGAGCTCAACACTATTTGATAGTTATTCTGTCAGGACCTAAAACATACTGGGTAAGGCCAAATCTTTCAAACTAATAAACTAATCCTAAATTTCCACTAACTGAGCCTAAACCCAACTCATGTAAACTCGAATCAGCATTGCACATTATAAGCTCACCAACAAACACTACACATAAATTTTAACAAACCCATTTGGAGTTGGATCAATAATTTACACCAAACAGCAGTAAATTCATATCAATTCATAGATCTAAGCTATCCTGCACATGCTACAAACAAATTCTAAAGTACAAGCCATCACAGTGTATCAATCAATCTTTATCACATTCAAGAACAAAGAACATCATCTTTTGAAAAATACATAACCAAATTTCTAGAGAGAGAGGGAAAAAATGCCATTAAGAACCACAAATGGAGCGGATCAAATGATATAATTTGTGTACCTGTGTTGAAATTTGGATCGCCAGATGAATTCGGTTTGTGAGTTAATGATTTGATTGTATGTTTAGGTATGAATTTGATTAAAGAATCCAAAATAATGATAGAAAATTTAAAAAAGATTAATTGAAAAATTGTAATGACAGAATGGGAAGGAGGAGAGAGAGAGGGAGGGCGGGGTGCTCGAAATAGGAGGCGACTAGAGCGCGAGAAAAGAAGCCACTATGGGGACTGTTGGGTTGCTGGGTCAAAAATATAAAAACCCAATTTCCATTTGCTATGTCCAGGCTGATTTGTCTTTCTTCCAAGCTCCCAATAAAATAATATTCATTTCTTTTGTATTTTCTTTACTTCTTTTATTAGGGTTCGATATATTTTTCGTTCTTTTTAAATTACCAAGAAGAAGTGTGCCATAGGAGAGAAATTTATTTAATAGATACACGTTACATAATCGGGCTAATATGGTGTGAAACTCCAATTGTAAAAGTAAGTTTTAGCACATATTGTATCTAATTATATAAAAGGTCAAAATACAAATTACCCCTCAAAGTTGTCACTCAATCTCATAGTATCACCCAAACTACGCTTTGTGCCAAAATCATGCTCGGTGGGTTTCCATTTTTCCCATTTCACACCCTACCTCTACCTGTGACGATCGTAACTTGATTCACATTAAACAGCACGTGTCTTGCACGTGCGAGGGCAAAAATGTCATTTTCATTATCATAATTAGTTTATGAGTAAAAGAATTGTTTTATTTTTAATTCATTAAAAGTAAAACCCTAATCTCAATTCAAATAGCCCGCTCCTTCTCACTGCATGGCAGCCGCCGTCTCTAACCCTAATCTTTCTCGATCTCCCTTTTCCCTCTCCTCCTGCGAAGACCCACCAGATATAGACATCTTCATTCGCTCCGTCGAACACAGCGCCTTCGCAATTTCAATCATATCTTCTAGTTTCTCTCCCCCTCTCACATCAAACTCCTTCCTCTCTCATTTCTTCTCCATTCGACAATGGTAAAGCCACATCTTACGGCTCTTTTTTTGTATATATGGCCTTTGTAATGAAATACTACTCTCCTAGTGATTGGGGTTTGGGGAAAAATAAAATTACCTTGTGGACACAAAAGTCACGTAGATCCATAATGTCCTCCTCTTCGGAATCATCGAACATGAATTCGTTTAATGAAAGCAACGCCGACAAATCGATATTGGCACAAGAGAAGGGATTTAGAATGTACATATCACAAATTGTGTCAATCATTACAAGCCAACACCAAATCGACCTGATGCATCGACTCCATCTGCTTTTGGGCAATTCTAGCTCAAAACATTCATTTCCATTGGCACCGCCAACAAATTCATGATTGTTTGATTTTGGTTTCTCAGTCAGAATCAGCCACGGGGGATTACGAGGCAAATAATTGATCTCTGATTTGGCTAAAGATGACCAATTCCGACACCCCCCACAGAATATAACACGATTTGCCGCCGTCGCTAACCGTCTGGCTATTGCCCTCAGTAAATCCCTCGGTAACTCCGATTAGTTCCCTATCTTCATTCCACCCTCTTCTCTCAAGTCTTCAAAGAAGTATGTCTTCGACTTTATCAAGAGCCACAAGTTCCACGTTGAAGACGCGATCAGGATCGAGTTATTGTTTGATGATTCCGTCTAAATGACTGGGATAGTGGTTGATTTATTCTGTTCTTCCATGATTGCTATTGCTCACCAACAATATCCAAGTACTGATGAAGAAATAATTTCATTTATTTTCTTTAATATTTAATTTTATTTTTGGTTACATTCTTTAATAGTTAAGTGGGTTTAAAAGTTATTTGACCAAAATACCCTCCACATTAAATTGAAAATTATAAAATTACCCTTGCACATGATTGGAACATGATCAATTCTGTTTATTTTCTAACAGCCATTACGGGTAGGGTGTGAAATGGGAAAAAAGGCAACGTCAGGTATGATTTTGGCACAAAATGTAATTTGGGTGGTACTATGGGATTGGGTGGTAACTTTGAGGGTTAATTTGCATTTTGGCCTATATAAAACAAGACCTCGATTGGTACAGGGAAATGGAATCAATTCCGCGAAATTGATTAATAGTGTTTGGTGTTGTCAGAATGTTATTTGGAAATGAAATGGATTACTGAAATCTTTGAATTGATTCATAAAATTTAAGAAATTACAATCTTGATGGAAGTGGTGTGATTTGGATTCCTAATAGTTAGAATCCTTATAAAATGACAATTATATCCTTCTAACACTTCCCATCTTATTTTATTTGTTAATTATAATTGTTTGAATGGTTTCAATTGTGTATCAATTTTGTTTCTTTTGTGTTATTTAAGCAAGTAAACTTTACTTGCTAAGCCTATAAATTAGTTTCAGACAAATTAATCATTCTTCTTATTCTCAAATATGGTGAGATTAATTTGAAACGTTAGTTTGTTGTTCCCATTAAAATTTATTTTGTGTGAATGATAATTCAATTCGATGAGTTAAAGTATATGATGAAAAAGAAGAATGTTGGTTATTGATGTGCATATTTTGGATCTGCTTCAATAGCGTTTGGACCTTGTTTAATGGCCCACTATATTTTGTATGATGTCTGAAGGATTGGGCCGGGTCCATGCACAACGAACTAAATCCATTCCTCAGGTATAAATAACCCCATGTAGTTCATAGAGTGGGGGCTCTCTCTTCTTCTGATTTAGAATCACACACGCACTTGGGGACTACGCACCCTCTCTTTCATACGGTGTCTTGATGAACACACATGAGGGTTTTTGGCGGGGGCCCTCCTCGCCGACTCACGGACTCACGGTGTTTATTTTACATATAATATAGTCAGATATCCACCACTGACGATAATATGGCCGCCGGATGGCAACTCCGACGATCCACATCCAACGTGACCTTCGGCACCCCGGTATGATGTTTTTTGGATACATCAGTTGGTTCCATTGCCGAGAACCGAAATAATGGAAAAAAATGAGTGGCTGAAGGGGAATGTAAATCGGGACAAATCTTAAGGAAAGAATTATGACAAAATGGAGAGGATCATTTGAGGAAAGCCGCTGACATCGCAGAAGGATTTCTCTCACTTTTGAAGAGCATGGAGCAGCAAACCAAAACCGGCATCACAGATGGTTTCGTCTCACCGGAGCGATGCTGGCGATACCACAACTACCATCATTCGACCTCACACGCGTCACCATGAGGAGTTGTGGTGGGCGGAAGAACATCTCAACATCTTTCACCCTGTGCAACCCCATATCATAATATTGCAGCGGAGCATGGATGAATTTGAAGTTTCAACAACAAATTGGGAGCTGAAAAGGAGAGCAAACAAAATTTCAATTTCGTGGTCTTCTTTCCTGAAAATTAATAGAAGATAGCGACAGTGTCTTTTCCTCCGCATTCTCCTCCGCTCATTGTGTAATTTGTGGAGCCTCGCTTATAACTGAAAATTGTTAGCAATATGAGAATCGCTGTCAAAGGAGCCAATGGTACTCACATGCGCTACCAACGACAGTGGTAGTAGTTGGCCCCTCACGTGCCAGTCACGCACCGGAGACACGCCCCACGTAATCCTTCTATCATGTGTCGGTTACGACACATTAAAGGCTTACCAGTTTTGGTGAGTAACCGGTCTGGTTTGCAGAAGGAGTAGGATGGTCTGTTCATCCTCTTTGGGGTTGGTTCAGATTGGTTCCCACTTCCCATCATTCTCAAGTGTTCTCTTTCCTTTTTCTCTCAGTTTTATATGAATTTTGCTCGCGTTACTCTGCTTGTCGGGTAGCTATTATACGCCTAACTAATTAAAGTTAAGTTAAAATGAAAAATCGTTTGATTGCTTAACACTACTGCAACTTGTATGGGTTTACAACAAAAAGATAATGTGCTTAAGTCACCAATTATTTATTATCATAATTATGGGGTCATGATTATGATTTATTGGTTATTTAATTTTGGGTTAGTTACTCATGACATTTATTATTTAGCATAAAGTAAATTAAATGTGATTAAGTCACCGATTATGACATATAATATATGATATTATGAGGAGCATTCATGTCATATATAAATTGCATTAAATATGTCCAATGTACCTTGAATTATTGACTTAATTGACATTGCACGAGATGATATGATTCATTTGCTTATGAATCAAAATAATGATATTACGACATTTTTTGGTCTTGTTGTGTAGATTGTAGAAGCGTGATTACTTTCTTGCTCGCATAAGTTAAATGCACAAAACAAACTACAATTTTATTAAATGGAGAAATATGATTGATTTGCAAATGTCGCACATAAGACTTCAGGTATGAAGTCCATGTCAATAGAGTCTAGGCTTTCCCCAACATCTCTACCGTGCTCGAGCACACTACGAGCCTTAATAAGCAATAACTACTCGGAGATCTGAGCGATTAGAATGAGCATATCATATGTCAGCTTTTGCCCGAGAGCTAACAATAATGATTAGTGATACTTCTCAACTTCAAGATAAACCCTCGCATTCGAGAAGTGGAGGCTACACCAAGGAAGATTAAGCATGATATGCTCCTTCCCGGAAGCTATTATGTACTTTGTGCCCAAGCACGCTATTATTGTGCTCGAGCCACACTATCATATTTTGTTTGATGTACGCATGCGCTTTCTACTTGTCGCTCAGTTATCTCGATTATACTATTTTTCACGAGTAAGAGGTATCTCTGCTTGTGAAAAAGGGTTGGTATTCGAGCATGTTATCTCGATTATTCTTTTTTTCACAAGTAAGAGGTATCTCTGCTTGTGAAAAAGGGTTGGTGTTCGAGCTTGTTATCTCGATTATTCTCTTTTTCACGAGTAAGAGGTATCTCTACTCGTGAAAAAGGGTTGGTGTTTGAGTCTGTTATCTCGATTATTCTTTTTTTCACGAGTAGGAGGTATCTCTGCTCGTGAAAAGGGGTTGGTGTTCGAGCTTGTTATCTCAATTATTCTCTTTTTCACGAGTAGGAGGTATCTCTGCTCGTGAAAAAGGGTTGATGTTAGATCCCGTTATCTCGATTATTCTTTTTTCACGAGTGGGAGGTATCTCTGCTCTTGAAAAAGGGTTGGTGTTTGAGTCCGTTATCTCGATTATTCTCTTTTTCACAAGTAAGATGTATCTCTGCTCGTGAAAAAGGTTGGTGTTCGAGCTTGTTATCTCGATTTTCTCTTTTTCACGAGTAAGAGGTATCTCTGCCCATGAAAAAGGGTTGGTGTTCGAGTGGTTCTTAGATTATACCTAAGACCAAGTGTTCATCTTTCTAACGAGCATGATATGTCTCTACTCGCCAAAAGGCTCCCGCTCGAGTTTACTCGCGTTTGAGTTGTACACCACGCCTACCTGCGCTTCTGCTCACTAGCTTTTCAAAGGTAGTTTTGCTCGCATAGTCGAGTATTGGGACTTGACCTTGGCCCAAGTGGCGCTATGCTTGTTATATAAAGATACAATCAAGTTATAAAGCATACTGGTTAATTAAAATATACAATGGCGATCCAAAAAACGACTAAAGTCGTGAGTCATTCGGGTATTTCTGTTATCTTATTTGCCAATGTGAAAGTGATTAAGCCCCGGCCGTCCCGAGAAATTAAAGGGAATCATGATCGAATAGTACTCCTTACCTCCGAGATGAATCTCGAAGAATAATAATACTGATGCATATTTTGCATATTTTGGATCCGCCTCAATAGCGTTTGAGCCTCTTAATGGCCCATTGCATGATGCCCATAGACGAACTAAATCCATTCACCTGTAGTTCATAGAGTGGGGGCTCTCTCTTCTTCTGATTTAGAATCACACACGCACTTGGGGGCTACGTACCCTCTCTTTCATACTCAATATACTGATGAACACGCCGGATGGTTTTTGGCGGGGGCCCTTGTTGTTTCTCATTTGTATTTTGATTTACATGTGTTCATACATTTCATTAAGTTTTATACATTAGTGGCTAATTGGGCTGCGCATCAATTAGCGTGGCAACTGTGTATAGAACTTTGCCATAGAATAGTTTTTATAGGCTTCACAGGTTCCGCGAAAGATTGAAGCAAAGCTTCACCGGAAGACCTCATTCAGCATCCAGCGGCAGACCTCGTCTGCACGTGTTCAAGCATGACGTGTCCAGTCATCAAGCATTTAGTGAATTAATTAACTTAAGCTTTTATCAGTTTGAATTTGAATTAAACCAATCTTCTATGACTTATCAGACACGCCTATCCAGCTTTCCGAAAAGCAATAAGACTTTCGCCTTCTGAATAGTGACATAGCATGTGAACAGACTGGCACTTACAGTATGTACCAACTATTGCATGTCTGCAACTCTAACTTTCTTACCTGCCAATTGCTGCAACAACTCTGCACCATTCCCTGCTCAGTATCAGTGAAGAAGAAATCTACAAGTCACCTCCATGCATTTAATGCATTCAACCTAATAGAGCTATTACACTTCATCTTCTCCAAACGGTCTCAAGAATGCCCTAGCTATAAATACTGTCATTAAAGACTGAAGAAAACAATGCTCTGAAATTCTCCAACAACTTCAAGTCTTATATACTCAGTGCATTCAATAGATCGTAAACTGATCAAGAAGTCCTCGACAACAATCAAGAAGATCTGCATCAACACTTTATCATTTGCTTCTTATTGTTGTTCTTTAACTATTCTTTTGCACAATTGAATATTCTGTTTTTCAGATATTCAATTCCCAAACCCCCAAACACAAGTCAAATATTTTGTACACGATCCATTGGAACTCTTTGTAATAGAACTAGTGGAAAACATAGTGCACATTTAAATCCAAGGTTGACTGCCTTAGTGGTGGACGTAGCACTCTTTATAGTGCGAACCATCTCAAAATACTTGTGTTCTTTCATTACTGTTGATTACTGTGTTTTAAACTGTTTCATATCTATTTACTTATCACTTCAAACAATAGACTTAAGTATTCAGCCAAGTCTACCGGTAGTGCTTCACCGGCAGACCTAAACTGTCTTCCTTACAAGACTTCCGCTACTTCAATCTCTTTAATAGATTGCAAGTGCTTGTTTTAAGAACTTATACGAAAAGTTTTTAAGTGTCTAATAAGTTATTCAACCCCCCCTTCTAGCTTATTATTGTGTCTTTTGGGACTAATAGCCCTCCCGCCGACTCACGGTGTTTATTTTACAGATAATATAGCAGGATATCCACCATCGACGACAATATGGCCGCCGGATGGCAACTCCGACGACCCACGTCCACCGCGACCTTCGGCACCCCCGGTATGATGCTTTTTTGGACACATCAGTTATTAATCAGTTTGATACTATAAAGAAGAATAAAATATTAAGTAAATATTTTAACTTAGTTGCAAACTAGCAATACGTACTTTTCTCGAATTGTTTTAAATGTTGTAAGTTATTTTTATTTGAACTAGTTTCATTATAACAGTAGCTTGTTTTTTTTAATTTTAATTTAATAAAATTTTCTTCCTTTATTGATGTTGGATAATTTCAAATTTTCACCTAAATTGAAAAAGAATGAACAATTTGATATTTTGTGGAACAATAATAACGTTAATGTCTATCTATTCTGAAAGTCATTAACAAATATTTGTCTACTTTGAGGTAATGTTGTAAATTGTCTTAATTTTGTCATTGTTTTATAATTTGTTTTGTTTCTAACCAAACAATATAATAAAAAAGTATATTATATTGGTAATCACATTCTTTATTCATAGGTGCTTAATACAACACCTATAAAACACTTAATACAAACATATTTTGAATTTTTTTTTACCAATTTTCCCTTTGTTCAATTTCAAAATTAAATTGAAAATTAAAATTAAATGGAAAAAAGAGAGAGAAAAAGATTGGTGGTGGAGGTGGGCGGGAGTTGGTTTTTAATTAAATGAAAAAAAAAACTTTTTTTTACGGAGATGGTGGCGGAGGTTGGGCGGGCAGGCGGTTGGGCAGGGTGAGGGAGGGACTGTCCGTGTGGGAGGGGTGGGGGAAGGACTGGGTCGGGAGCAGACGGGTGGGCTGGGGCTGGGGGAGGGATTGGGTTTGGCCCAGGCGGAGTAAGAGGGTTGGGGGAGAGACTGGGGTTGGGGCTGGGGGGAGGGACTGGGCTTGGGCCAGACAGAGTGGGAGGGCTGGGGGAGGGACTAGGTTGGGGCGCGTGGGTGGGGAGGGAAGGGGGCTTTGAGGCGGTGTGGGAGGTTGGGGGCAGGCAGTGGGTGGTGGGGGTGGTCCGGTGGGCGGTTGGTGTTGGTCCAGTGTGGTGTTTAATTTTTTTTATTTTGTCAAGGGTAATATAATATTTTTACAACAAAAAGTTTTGTATTAAGTATTTTATAGGTATTGTATTAAGTATTACCCATCTTTATTTTACTAAACATTTTTTTAGGAATCATCTTCTCATCTATATTATAATTAAGCTCAGTCTTTCTAAAAAGTTCAACTACTGGTCAGGATTAAGTTTTTTTTTTTAAAGTTAACTACTAGCCATGATTCATTTTTACAAAACATAACTACTGGCCAGGATTAAGTCTTTCTAAAAAGCTAACTATTGGCCAAGATATTGTTAGATTTCGTGAATCCCGGTAAAATATAAGAGATATCTAACTTAATTCTTACGTTTGCCTTCCTATACTTTGTATCTTTTTCCTTCTCTGTATCATTTTCCTTATCTTATCCGTATCCTTTCCTCTTCATTATATAACGTTTCTCCTATTCATCTTTCCGAACACGAGCCTCCCTCAGTACGTCGGAATCGAGCCCTAACGTTTCGCGACCCTTGTTGATACTTATTGTATTTAGATTTATATCTGCTCATACATTACATTAGTTTTATGCATTAGTGGCTAATTGGGTTGCGTATCGATTAGCGTGGCAACTGTGTATAGAACTTTGCCTAGAATAGTTTTTATAGGACTTCACAGGTTTAGCGGAAGACCTCTTTAAAGCTTCACCGAAAGACCTGCTTAAGCTTACAACGGTAGACCTTGTCTACTCTTGGTCAATCATGACGTGTCCAGTCAAACAAATATTAATGGATCAATTTAAGTTTACCCTTTTCAAGTTTGAATTTAAATTGAGACATTCCCTGACATCTCAGACTGCCGAAAGCAGCTTTTAAAATCAGAAGACTTTTGCAGACTTAAAAGCGAGATCGTCACTGCCATGCGAAGAACTCTTACAGATCTGACATCTAGATTGCCCGACTTTTAGTCTCTGCAAAAGATCTCTGCACTCTCTCCCTGCTCGATATCTGTGAAAACGAAAATCTTCAAGACGGCTCCATGCATTTAATGCATCAAACCTAATAGAGCTGTTAAGTCTTTGTCTTCTCCAACGGATCTCAAGAATGCTTCAGCTATAAATACCGCCATTAAAGACTGAAGAAATACACTTGACGAATTGCTCTGAAAATCTACAACAACTCCAAGTCTTAATACTCAGTGCATTCAAGAGATCCTAAACAGATCAAGAAATCCTCGTCAACAACAACAAGAAGCTCTGCATCAACATTTATTATTTAACTTCTTGTTGTTTTCATTCAAAGCTATTCTTCTGCATGAATTAAATATCTTGTTCACACAGATATTTAATTCATTATCCCCAAACACAAGTCAAGATTTTGTACACGATCCATTGGGAATATTTTTTGTAATAGATCTAGTGGAAAACATAGTACACTTTTAAATCCAAGGTTGACTGCCTTGGTGGTGGACGTAACACTCTTTAAAAGTGTGAACCATCCCAAAATACTTGTGTTATTCCTTTACTGTTTGTTTACTTATTTAACTGTTTATTACTTCATTTATCTTTATCCTTAACAGCAAACTTGAGTAACCAGTTAAGGTCTACCGGTAGTCCTTATCGGCAGACTTGAACCAGTTTCCTTAAAAGACTTCCGCTACTTCAATCTTTTCAATAGATTGTAAGTACTTCTAAAAGGAACTTACTTAAAAGTTTTTAAGTGTATAATAAGCTATTCAACCCCCCCTTCTAGCTTATTATTGTGCCTATTGGGACTCACAACCCTCTTTGTAATCTATAAGTTTCTCCCTTCGTATCCTTTGATTTAATGTGTGTGTACGTGTATCTTTATTTTATAGAGAAGAATGCGTGTGTTCGAGGTTGTGTGTTTGTCAATTTGTTTGTATTATAAAAAAATACTTTGGGAAAATAGGTTTATTGTGATTTCTATGAAGGGGTTGGAATTTTCTTGAAATAATGAGTCGGGTTTTGATGTTTGAGCGAGAAAGATATGGGTTTTGAGTGTACACAGATGATCTGTTCGATGTTTGGTCTTAAAGGAGGAGCAACTGTAAGATTTTTATACAAAGATGTTTTGCTGGGTACTTTTGTGTTCTATTGCTAGGTTATGTAATGAATGATTTCGAGGTTTTGATGATGGGAAAGGGAGAGATAGAGTAGGTGTGTGTGAGAGATGACTGTTCACTGTTTGTATTTGCAAAAAGAGATTAACTTGAGCCACTCAATTAAAACTCTTGTAGTAACCTTGGATTGTTCTGAATTCTACTTTCCGTCAGTAAGATTAAATTCTTAGTTCTTAAATTTGTCCTCACTAGAAACAAACTTGGAAGGGAACCTATTGTTATTATATTCCCTATTTCATATTGGTTTTTGATATACTGGCCAATTGCAATATATTGGTTTTTGATATACCATCCAATTGCAATGTTGCATTTTTTTTAAAAAAATTCAATCATCTTGCTTTAAAGAACTGTAAAATGATGATCATGTAACATTTTTTTAATTGAGCAAAATGACAATACCTCTATTTGGATCTGTTTGTTGGCATCTATCTTTTTCACCTTTACTCTATTCTTCTTGACAATTATCTCATTTCCCTGCCAAATAATTTCAGGAGGCCCCTCTTCTACATATTCCCATTCATCATCTTCATTTAACTCATTTTCTTCTTTGACCTATCGAGTGATTATGCTAATCCTGAGTTTTTTTCTTATTGTGAAAAACAAAAACAAAAAATAGCATGCATCCGCTTCGTAACTTAGGTTGTGATAAAGAATTCTGAAGGAATGAGTAGCGATTTATTTGTGAGATATGCTAAAAAACTAAACATCAAATTAATTCAAAAGCATAACCATCATAGAAAATAAAAAAGGTCTTAAAAGGCTGAGAATTGACTGGGTATTAAAACTCAACCAAGGATCTTGCACCTGACACCATGGCATGTTCTGGGATGGCTAAAATGACATTCCTAGAGAGAAGAACAAGAGATCAAGTGACCATCTTATTCAATGATTACATACTTATGTGCAGTTTACCCATACTAGGGGCCCAATATTAAAGGGGATTAAAGCATTTGTGCAATATAGAGATATCCTAAAATCACACTTGACATGTCTTATATTTCCAATCTTAGAAACAACTCAAACAAGTAAAAGATAAGGTTCTGGAAGTAAACTTATAAACATATACTCGTAAAGAAAATTCTGAGGCCAAATGGAAGGGAAGGATGACAAAGTAAGATTAAACCTATTGTTATTATATTCCCTGTTTCATATTGGTTTTTGATATACTGGCCAATTGCAGTGTTGCATTTTTTTAAAAAATTCAACAAGCTATTTCCAAATATGAGGATTTGAAGAGATTAAACCTATTGTTATTATATTCCTATTTCATATTGGTTTTTGATATCCTGGCCAATTGCAATGTTGCATTTTTTAAAAAATTCAATCAACTTGCTTTAAAAAATGGAAAATGATGATCATGTAACATTTTTTTAATTGAATCAGCTTGCTTCAGTTGATGTTCTTCTATTTTTCTTCTTCCTTCTCGAGCCCACCCTCTCCGCCTGAACCGCCCTATCCACCGGAATCTATAAGTTTTACTCCCCCCTCAATTCTCTCATCTCTTTTGCATTAATTTGTGATTAACTTTGGGTAAGTATTGGAAGAATCATAAAGAACTGGAAAATGATGATCATGTTGCAGTTTTTTTTATTTGTAAAATTCAATCAGCTTGCTTCAGTTGAGCTAAGGGACATTCTGCTTCTTTCAATTTCAAGAGGGACTATTTTGGGGACTTTCAGCTAGCATCTTGCTATCCCGTTTTGTTCTTGAACAATTTGGTTCTTCAGCACCCATACACGCATCAAGTCAAATCTAGCTATAATGCTATGAAACAAATACGAAGAGGGCAACCTTGAATTTAGGCTACATTTTTGTCATTAATGAGTAAATGCCCTTTTCATGTTTGAATTTAAGTTCATGTAATTTAGTGCTTAATTAATATCAGTGCATGGATTTTCTTCTTCCATTCTTCTGTCTATCCAAATCTTCTTCTTCTTCCTTATCTTCTTTTACCTTTTCTTCTTCCGTGGCTTCTGCAGATTTCCCTTTCTCTAACAAATGGTTAAAATGGCGTTTCCAAAAGCACCCAAAATCAATTTTTATGTAATTTTAAGAGAGAGAATAAGAATTTGATGTCTCTGTTAATATGAATGAATCATCTTAAAATTGATTCATTTTAAATTGATTACCGAGAGGTGTTCATTTTAAAGTGGTTATTTTGAATACTGACATCGTCCCATACCGACGTCATCCCATACTAGCGTTGTGCCATAGGCACAGGAACAAAATCTAGTTTATTTCTATATAATCTCATTACTAGTAATCGATTCAATGGAATTGATTTACCAATCGAGACCTAAGTGGTTATAGTACGCATCAGACAAATCATTAGTTTATGGTTGGTGGATCTTACCATATTTAATATGGGGTGACCATCTAACAAAATGATTCTTCTTTTTTCGGGTCAAGATGAACCAACCCGTACGACTAATGAATATGCATGTTATCCCAGGAAACCAAGTGAAATCGAAAATCTAGGAGAAATAGTGATTCGGTCCACTTTTGAAGTTTTTAATCGCTAAACTACCTTTTTTTTCAACCGGAAAAACTCACTTTTGGTAGCAAAATGACTATAATACCCTTAATAAACTGTAGGTGTGCTACGAAGGTAATTATTTTTGCACTGTGGTTCATCAATTGTATTGTATTAATTTTTACGCAGCGTTTCAATAATTTAATTGTCTAGTTTAATTGCACCGCGATTCATCAACATTATTGCATTAATTTTGCATCGCGGTTCAATAGTTTAACTTCCTAGTCTAATTGTATCACGGTTCATTAATTTTATTGCATTAATTTTTGTATCGTGGTTCAATAATTTAGCTGCATAGTCTAATTGCATTGCGGTTCATCAATTTTATTGCATTAATTTTGTACTGTGATTCAATAGTTTAACTGCCTAGACTAATTGCATCACGGTTCAAAATCATAATGAAACAAACTATGTCCACATTCTTCTTCTTCCTTCTCCTCAATTGTAAGTCTTCTTATTCCTCCTCCTTTGCCTTTATCCCTACTGTGAAAATCCTCAAACCCAACATATTTTCATTAAAGTTTCATAGTAATTCAGAAAGTGTGTAGTTGGAACTGTTGAAGGAGACGATGACATTTTTGGAACAATATTTCGAAAAATGGTCTTTTCCGATTGAAAAAAAAAAACACTGGACTGAAAAGGTTAGAAACTTCAAAAAGTGGACCGACCCGAATTTCACCTGAAAATCTACTTAGAAGTGGCAGTGTCAATCCATATTATTGAACAAAACTTATTAAACTTAGTGCTTGTTTGGTGGAGCATTTGATCAAAACGCTGGAAAAAAATGTAACATTTTCTCATTAAAAGTGTTAAAATGTAGCGTTTTAAAAATGTGAAGTGTTTTAAAATGCTATAATTTGGAGCATTTTAAAGATATGATGTGTTTACAACTACTCTGTTTATGAAAATAGTAGTTTGAAATAGTTTCTCAAACGTATTTACAAGAAAAAAACAGTGTTTTGAAAACATTGCGTTTTCAAAATGCTGCACCAAACGAGACCTTAGTTATTTTGTTCGGTTTTGTCTCTCTCACTACAACTCAGTGGTTTTGTTGATTTGTGATTTCACACGTTGAGGAGAGCAAACTGTCTAATTGAATCTTCAAGTCAAACCATTAAGTCATTGATTTATTTTTGGAATAATTGCGGGTCGGTACTATTTGGCGAAATTGTAACCGCTCAGCTACCCTATTTTTTTAAATCTCTAAAGTAAGTTTTCGTTAATTTCTTCTTAAAATACACAAGCATACACCATCTTCTCTCTTTAACAGAGTTTTCTCTATTTTTCTTTCTCATGTTACTTCTTCTTCTTTCTGTCACATTCTCTTTCTCTTCTTCTTCAAGTTTTGTCTCCATCTTTCTTTTCTCCATTATCGACTTTTTTCATCTTTGTTAATATTTGGTGACATTGTTTAATTTATTCATTTTGACGCCAATTTTTTATATTACGGATGCTCAACTTGTTGATATTTGGTGGCGGTGTTTAATTTATTCATTATGACGCTAATTTTTTCATTACGATGCCCAACTATGTTGATATTTGATGGCAATGTTCAATTTTATCCATTTCAATGCCCAACCTTGCTAATATTTGGCGAAAATTTTAATTTATTCAATCATACGTCAATTTTGTCCATTACGATGCCCAACTATGTTGATATTTGGTAGTAGTGTTCAATTGTGCATTTCGATGCCCATTGTTTTCATTCCAATGTCTAGTGACTTTTTGAATTTTCACGACCAAATTTTGACAGATCTCAATTGTATATTTCGATATCCAATTTTTTCATTCTGATTCCCAAATTGTGCAGTGACTTTTTGAATTTCGATGCCTAAATTTTGACAAATTTCAATTGTGTATTTCTGTGCCCAATGTTTTCATTCTGATGCCCAAATTTGGGCAGTGGCTTTGTGCGCGCGTTTGTTGTCCATTAAGGGTATCTTCGTTATTTTATCATCAAAAGTGTATTTTAGCGATTGAAAACAAATATAGAAGACTTTTCTGGTTATAATATCATCATAGATGACCGGTCCAGTTATCACCCTTTATTTTTGTTTGTTTTGTGTTCAAAAATTGCTTAAACTCTATGCATAATTACATGATATACTTTTTTCTCGTATCATGATTACGTGGCTTAGATTTTTATGTAGTATTATTTTACTAGTTATTTAGCACGTGATGCGTATGAGTATAATGTGAGATATATCTTTTTTGTAATAATAATATAACTTTTGGACATTATAATTTGATTGTTAAACTCTTACATGATTATAATATTTTTTTATTATTACTAATATTAAACGTTTTTTTTACTTAAATATTTTTAAATTAACATAAGTTTCTAATTAACATAAGATACATATTCTGTATTGGTAACAATAGTAAAAAAATTTGATCTAAAGACTTTTAAAACTAACATCTAACTTGATAATCATAGTAAAAGTCTTTTTATTAAAAACTTTTAAAATCATTATTCATTTTTAAACAATGTGAGATACTTATTTTCTATTTATATTGGTAATAAAAGTTTAAGTCTTTTACTTAAAAACTTTTGAAACCAAAATCACCATGTGGTATACATATTTTTTATTAGTAATAATAATAGTTTTTTATCTAAAGACTTTTTAACCAACATTCATTTCTAAACAATGTAAGATATATCTTTTTTATTGGTAATAACATAAAAAATGTCTTTAACTTTTATAACCAATACTCATTTCTAAATAATGTGAGATACATCTCTTTGTAACCAATGTGAGATACATCATCTAAAAACTTTTTAAATCAATATCACTTTTTAACCAATATGGAATGCTTCTCTTCTATTTGTAATAATGATTGTAAACTTTTAAATCCATCATCACTCTCTAACCAATGTGAAATACATATCCTATTTTGTAATAATAGTAGAAGTCTTTTATCATTAAAAAATTATAACTAACATTTCTTTCTAAATTATTTGAGACACATCTCTTTTCTTATATTGATGATAAAAGTAGATGCCTTTTATCTAAAGACTTTTAAAATCAATATCACTTTTTTTTTACCAATGTAGGATATCTCTTCTAATAGTAATAATAGTAAAAGTCATTTATCAAAAATTAAAATCAACATCACTTTCTAACCAATGTGAGATATACATCTTTTATTGTTAATAATGGTATACGTCTTACCTCAAACGACTTTGAAAACCAATATTACCATTTAACAAATGTATGATACATCTTTTCTATTGGTAATAATAGCATTTTTAAAACCAACATTAATTTCTAACCAATATGAGAATTTTATTTATAATAATAATAGAATACTTTGCAACCAATGTGATATATATGTATCTATTATATTTGTAATAAAAATATTTGTAATAAAAAGTCTTTAATCTAAAGACTTTCTAAACCAATATATATTTTTAAACAATGTGAGATACATATCTTTTATTGGTAATAAGCGTAGAAGTTTTTAATATAAGACTTTTAAAACTAACATCTTTTTCTAAACAATGTAAGATAAGTATCTTATATGGTGATAAAAGTAGAAATCTTTTATCAAAATACTTTCAAAACTAACATCAATTGATAACTTGTAACGCCTCAAACTCGGTACCGACGCCGAGGTCCCACAATTTGGCCACGTCACCATTACTAAATACTGAACCACAAAATATTCAAAACATTACAATTTTTCTAACAAAAAACATTACTATCTATTACAAATCCCAAGATGTAATTTGCTCCACTAAACCCAAACAAAAATTGTTCATTTAAAATAATCCTAATAAAACGTCAAAGCTAAGGAATTTATTATTGCACCAGTCACCCTCGACACGGTCCACTCGAGCCCAAAAGGGTCTTAAATTTACTTACGACTTGAAGAAAAGTAGAAAAAAGTGAGCGAACAATGCCCAACAAGTTCATATACAACCCCTCTGATTTCTATGTAGGAGTTGACCACAAGAATTATATTTTTGCCAAAAAGTCAAATAGTTTCGATAAGACCAATAATTGCATCAACCAGCTGTAGAAATAGTAAAATCAATTACAAATATTAACTAGGAATTCCAAACGAAAGATAAAACTCAAAACAAATACGAGATATTCAATTGCCGCCAACCGTCCCATACCGGTTGGAAACAAGGAACACACATAGATTCCATGATCACTTAAGTGGTCAATTCGACCCACCTGACTACCCCAACGGGCCTAAGCCCCCAACGGGCCTGAAGGTATATCCGGATAACCTCACCACATGTCCAGTGGTGTTAAATAATTTCTTCGTTTCATTAGTGTTACATATTTCACGTAACAATTTATTTTACGTAGTGATCACGGGGGAGTTCCAATAAAATCAGACGTCCAAAAATATATATGAAATCCATTTTCCAATGAATTGATATTTCAAAAAAAAAGTCAAACAAGCGTTACAAAAATTACCAATTTCGGAGTATGAATAAAAATAGGTTCGATGGAATTCAAAGCAAATATCGGCGAGTGCCAAGCATGCGTTTATAAGAAAACGTTAAGGCAATAAAATTATAATGAAAACCTACAGAATAAAATAAGATGATCAAAATACTTAAAAATATAATCCCTTATCGAAAAGTAGTGAACAATTAGCCTGCACGTGTAATGCACCACTGCTCGTACTTGCCCAAATCTAACATCTAATACAGAAAAACTGAATTATTTTAAACAACATTTTACTCGTATCTAAGTAATTAAACTAATTTTTTAATAACTTTGTTTTATTAAATTTTATTTTATTTTACCAACTTGATAGTGGGTCAAAACAATACCCAAAACATACTCCTATCAGTAAATTAACTTAAATCATAAAATTCCCTTTTCCATTATTTTTTTTCTTACACCCTTCAATTCCTTCCCCCTTTTAACCTTGATTGGACTTCTTCCTCTTTCCCCATTTCCATCAACCATCACCCATTAACATCAAAACTTTCTTAAAAAAAAAAAAAACCCCTTTTGGTGACTCCCCTTCCCCACTACACCCGTACAATCCCTTTCTTTATTATTATTTTTTCTTCTTTCCTTACCTATTCACCACATATACACACATATTATTATTTTTTCTTCTTTCCTTATCTACTCACCACACATACACACATACTCCTTCTCCCCCACTTCTACCCAGAAAGCCATCCCTTCGTCTTATTCTCGGTTTATTTTTTTTCCTACTTCCCCTCTGTTACTTCTTTAAGGACACCCCGGCAATGACCCATTCCACTTAAGCTATTTGCACCCGCACACACACCACTAATCTAACCAGGACATATATTTCTGCCAACCCAATCCACTCTAATGGTGAGTTCAATGCTTCAATAATAGTTCATATAAATACTCATATAAACATACATTATATTCTGATTACCAACTCTTACATCCACAGATCGAACAACACGAACTTCTTCTACACTTTGTCTAACCCAACTTCCTTGCAATACTCCTTCCCGTAGCCTCTCTCTCTCTCTCTCTTCTTTTGTGAATGCCTCCACTAGAGATAACTTGCCACCTTTTATACTAGGGGTGTACACCCGAACCACCGAACCATCGAACCAAACCGAACCATGCAGTTTGGTTCGGTTTTGGTACAAGACGGTTCGGTTTTGGTTTCCAAATTTTAAAAACCGAGTGGTTCGGTTCGGTTTGTGGTTCTTGTCTCCGAACCGAACCGAACCGAACCAAGGTGAATAGTATATATATATATATATATATATATATATATATATATAAAATTTTATTATTAATTATATTATATATATAATATTTAATTTTATAAACTTTTAATAGTTACTTTTCTTCTTTCCATTTTCCAAGGCAAATACTTCCAATTTCCAAAGTCTAAACCGTCCACTTCACGCTTCCACAATACTTTTGTATTAGGATTCAGGTAGATAATGACTACTGACTTAGACTAATGCTAAAAGTCTTTCCATTTCCACTTCCATTTTCCAATTCAAAAGCTCAAAGCCTCAAACAAAGTCACAACCTCACAGCGACATAGCCTCACAGGCACTCTGAGACTCAGAGTCTCGGACAGTCAACCGACTCAACCCTTACCCAAACCCTTCACGTTCAGACGTTCACGCCGTCGGAGACTCGGCTACTCTTGGTCTTGGCTACACGGTCTTACTTCGAGAATCTTCGATCGTGGCTTTGCCGATTTTCGCTCGGAGTGTTGTGCTCAGTGCTCAGTTCACAGCTCACTACCATACGCCAATGGTACGTTCTCTCTCTTTATCTCACTCTCTCGCTCTTTTTCTCTCTGTTACTCGCTCTCTTTGTCTCTATCTCTCTCTTTCAGTTTTTCCCACTCGCTTGCGAGACTTTGGAAGTTCAGATTTGTATTCCTTCGTTCCCCTACAAAGTGTAACCTCTCGGATTAAAATTTGTATTGCTTCCTTCCCCTGTAAACTATAAAATGTAAAGTGTAAAGTTCAGATTTGTCTTGCTTCCTTCAATCCTTCCCCTGTAAAGTTCCATCCTATTAATCTATTAGCTAATAGCCTAATACGTAAATGCTACTGCTAGTATGCTGCACTGGAAAGTGGAAACTTCTTAATAGTTAATATATTGCCAATTTGCTACACCGAGATTAAATTATTAAAATATGTTATCTTAGTATCTTTTTGCTATTAATTAAGGAACCAAATAGTCCTACACTCCTACTGCAATTAATTATTAGTTTTAGTTGTTCTTTTGTTTTTGTAGTATGATCCATTTAAAATTGGATTGTGGTTTCTTGTTATAATATTATATGGTTGTAGCTAGAGGAAAGTTATCTTTTCAAACATAAGTTTGAGCTGTGTCAAAAATCAGAATGTATCAATGTAAGGTAAATAGGTAATAAAATTATGAAACTACTAAAAAAGGATTATTTATTATTACGTACCAAGTCTTTTATACTTAATAGTTTAATTCAATTATTTTCATACTGAGTCTTTTATTTATTTTTACAGGCTACACAAGAATCTCAAGCCGAGCCTGATAAGATTATCGATCTAACTGAAGGTGCAGCTTCATCTCCTAAACATGGTACTACTACTTCAACCATAGACTTGAAAATTTCAAAAGATGAGGTAAAATCTAAACTATATAAGTCTGAAATATGGACTCACTTTGATCAAAATTTTGCAAATCCCGGTGATAAGAAGTATCATCAAGCAGTTTGCAATTATTGTAAAAAGAAGTATGGAAACAAGACAACCACTTCCACCCTATGGGGTCATTTAGATAGGTGTTTTTCTTGTCCTCTTAATAAATCAAGGAAGAAACAAAAGACAATAGAATCTTTCAAAAATGAAGAAGGGAAAGCAAATTAGTGGCTTGGAAGTTTGATCAGTCGGAATGTAGAAAGGCTCTAGTAAAAATGATCGTTATGGATGAGTTGCCTTTTAGCTATGTAGATCGTGAAGGTTTTCGATTATTTTGTAGTGTTGTTCTTTGTGCCTAGGTTCGAGATAGCTTCACGTGTTACAATTGCTAGAGATTGTTTGAAAATGTATGTTGAGTTGAAGAAAGAATTGAAATGTGCCTTGTCATTTAATGCTCAAAGAATTTGCCTCACCACCGACACATGGGCGTCATTGCGAGAATCGAGTTACATGGTCTTAGCGCACACTTTATTGATCACAATTGGAAATTGCACAAAAGAATTTTAAATTTTTGTCCAATTTCATCTCATAAAGGTGCAGCAGTTGGAAATGTTATTGAGTCATGTATGCTTGATTGGGGAATACAGAAGATCTTCACAATGACAGTTGATAATGCATCTTCTAATGATACTTGCATTGCTCATTTGAAGAAAAACTTTCCAAAAAAGAGGCTTTTGTCTTAAATGGTGATTTCTTTCACATAAGGTGTTGTGCTCATATTCTAAATTTAATTGTGAGGGATGGGATGAAAGAAGATAGAGGTTCAATTGAAAAGATTCGCTTAGCAATAAGGTATATTAGAGGTTCTCCACAAAGAAGTGAGCAATTTAAGAATTGTTGCGAGTTAGATGAAAATCCCTATAAAAACAATTTGATTCTTGATGTTCCAACTAGGTGGAATTACACTTTTCTTATGTTGGAGACATCACTTAAGTTTCGAAAGTCATTTGAGAGGTTTGAAGAAATGGATCCAAATTATGTTCTTGAGCTTAAAGATAAGGCTCAGGCGAAGATGATTGGAATAATCTTTGAGACTTTTTGCAAGTTCTTGCAAGCATTTTATGATGTTACCAATAGGCTCTCGGGGTCTCTCTATGTTACCGCTAACTCTTTTTTTCATGATGCGATACTTATCCAATTAACTATCAAGAGTTGGTTGATTAGTGATGATCGACTTTGCAATCAATGGCTTTTAAGATGGAAGCAAAATTTGATAAGTATTGGGGAGACATTGACAAAATAAACATGATGCTTTTGATTGCCGTTGTGTTGGACCCTTGCTTCAAGCTCAATTATGTGATCTTTTGTTATGCGAATTTACCCCAAAGATATGGTTGATAAAATGGAGCGCAAACTTAGGGAGACATTGAATCGTTTGTATGATTATTATCAAACCATTAACTCTAGTTTGCGATCTACCAAGGTTGATGAGAGCTCAGTTGTTAAGAAATCTAACAAAACATGTATGGTCAAGGATACTATCATGTCTCTTAGAAATGCTTTTGCAAATGAGGAAGACAACACGGAGTAAGTCCGAATTGGAAGTGTACCTAGAAGAAGGGCGTATCAAGGATTGTGATAATTTTGATGTCTTAACTTGGTGGAAATTGAATGGTTCTAGGTTTCAAGTTCTTTCATTAATGGCACGAGATGTCTTGGCAATCCCTGTTTCAACGGTTGCTTCTGAATCTACTTTTAGTACAGGAGGACGGGTCCTTGATCAATTTCGTAGTTCATTGAGTCCGAAGGTAGTGGAGTGTTTGATTTGCTCTCAAGATTGGTTACGTGCATCACCTCTTCCAATAGAACTTGAGGCAAGATTAGATGATGTGATGGACCTTGAATCATGTAAGATTTAAATCTATTTTTCTCTTTATCTACTATTATTTTTTTAAAATGTTTAATCTAATTTGTATCTTATTGTTTTATACTATTGTTCAAGGTATTACGGATGATCCTGAAATGGCGAGTGCTTTTATGTCTCCTTTGACTTAAATTCTACTTCTATATATGTGAGTGTTTATACTTGTGACTTTGTATATGTGTGTAATTGTAATTGTATATCGTTTTCGTAATTACGTATGATTGGACTTGATCAATTTTGTAATTCAATTTTCACGACAAATGAGAAGTTGGCGGGCATTGTTCTTTGCGCATCTGCATGCATTGTTCTTGACTTGCTGCTGCATTCTAATTTCCAAGTGTTTTTCAATTTTCACAACTTGCATTCTTTGTGTGTGGTTGAAGTGTTGCCGTGGTTGAAGACTTGAAGTGGTGTTGCCTTGCATGTTGTGGTTGCATCTTTTGAGTCTTGACCGCTTCTTGATAGTTGATACCTTGTTATTTTGTTAAGTTGGAAGTTCTTGTTCTTTGTTGTGACTTCTTTGTTGAATGTTGATGGCTTGATGCCTTGTTAATTGTTATTTTGTTAAGTCGGAAGTTGTTGGCTTGCTGCTGTGGATTGTGGAATTGTCAAGTGGATGACTGACTTGCTACTATTATTAGTTTATTATAGTCTTAACTCTTAATGTTCACTTTTTAATTAGTGACTTTGATGATATTTGTATTTTGTAAGAAAAGTTTGAATTTTTGTCTATTAATGCTTGATGTTAATTATTAATTACTAATTAGCCTAATTTACCGATTAAAATCTATTTGTCTAATTTTTAATGTTTTTAAAAATGATTAATTCAATTTTTTGTCGAACCACGAAATCGAACCGAACCAAACCAAACCGAGTGGTTTGGTTTGGTTCGGTTCCAAACATTGGATGGTTCAGTTTGGTTTGAGATTTTTGAAACCGAGGGGGTATGGTTCGGTTCATGGTTTTGGCCTAAACCGAACCAAGCCGAACCATGTACACCCCTATTTTATACCCACCGTGAGCTACACCTTTTGGCTTCCACCATTACTATGGCTTTTACAGCCATCCCACCCTTTTATCTTCCAAGGCAGCAATGGATAACCCTCCTCAAAACCCCCTAATTATTGACTCATAAAAGCATTTAACTTACAGTGATTATTAGGATTATTATTATTATTATCATTTATTATTATTATTATTAGTATTATTATTATTATTATTATTATTATTATTATTATTATTATTATTATTATTATTATTATTAGCAATTTATTTGGGCTCAAGCCCAAATATCAAAAAATCAACACTATTTGTGTACCAAAACGAAGTGGGCTCACTGCTGATTCACTAATAGGCCCAATTATAAATTTCTTTCAAATTAGGCCAAACCATAAAGATCGGTCCAAGATAACTAAACTAATATATGCCTAATTACATTTAAAATAAAAAAAAATATTATCAAAATGTAAGGATATTACATAACTAATGTAAGATACGTCTTTTCTATTGGTAATATTAGTAGATATGTATTTCATATTGGTTATAAATTGATTTTGGTTTTAAAAGTCATTAAATTAAAAATATAACATTTTATTACCAATAGAAGAGTTGTATCTCGCATTGGTTTGAAAATAATGTTGGTTGTAATTATATATATATATAATACTTCTACTATTAATAATAGAAGAGATTAATAGTAGAGATTAGTATCTCATTATTATATTAATTATTAATTATTAATACCTATTATTAATATGTAATTGTTGAGAATTAAAGAGTCACACATGGATGCTTGAGAATAATAATATTATTATTGTTATAAAAAATTAATAATAATCGTAATAATAGTAGCAATAGTAATAGTAATAATAAAAATAATATTGTACAACTCTTATCATCATTTTCATAAATTAAAAGAAAATAAATTTTCATCCAAATGAAAGCTTTTAACATAACTACATTAGTAGACACCTTAAATTTTGGATTTTATGGTATTAAAATTTTTATTTTGAGACTTTTAAAATTATTATTCATTTTCTAACAATGTGAGATACTTCTTTTCTATTTCTATTGGTAATAATAATAAAAGTTTAAAACTTTTATTTAAAGATTTTTAAAATAAACATTTCTTCTAACCATGTGATATACATCTTTTCTATAGTAATAATAGTATTTTTAAAACCAACACTAATTTCTAACAAGTGTGGGAAACATCCTTCTATAGTTATAATAATAGTTTTTTATATAAAACTTTTGAAATCAACATCTCTTTCTAAGTAATGTGTGGTATATCTCTTCTATTGGTCATAATATAAAAATAATAATAATAGTAGTCTTTTATCTAAAGAGTTTTGAAACTAACATCTCTTTCTAAACAATGAGTAATACATTTTTTTCTATTGATAATAACATAAAAATTCTTTTATCTAAAGACTTTTATGACCAATATATGTTTCTAAATAATGTGAAATACATCTCTTTGTAATGAATATATGATACATCGCTTATATTGGTAATTAATAATAATATTTTTAAAACCAGCGCCAATTTCTAACCAATGTGAGATCCATCTCTTCTATTGGTAATAATATTATAATATTTTCTAACCAATTTGAGATACATCTCTTGTGAGAGTTAAAGTCTTTAGTCTAAAGACTTTAAAATCTAACTTTTCTTTTTTAAACAACGTGAGATACATATCTTTTATTGGTAATAAACGTTGAAGTCTTTTATATAAGACTTTTAAAACTAACTTATTTTTCTAAACAATGTAAAATACATTTCTTCTCATGTGATAAGTAGAAGTCTTTTATCAAAAGAATTTTGAAACCAACATCAATTTATAATAAATATGAAATACATTTATACTAATATTACCATTAGAAGAGATGTTTCTTACATTGGGTATACATTTAAAAACCTCACATTTTATTACCAATAGATGAGTTGTATCTCACTCTCACCTTTTATTATTAATATAAAGTTTTATCCCACATTGGTTAGAAGTAATGTTAATTATAAAAGTATAAGACTTCTACTATTGACAATAAAAAAATTATATATATATACTAACTAGATTTCATGCCCGTGCGTGCTAGTATGAAATGTGATCAATGTATGGAGTGAGCATGATGCCAATAAATTAATATATGTTTGGAATTTTATAGGGGTCGGATCAATGTACACTATATAAAGAAAATAGGACATCCCAAAAACTAAAGAAATAACACGTTTTATTGTTGTAAAATTTTAGTAACTCATCCAAAAAGAGTATAATTAAATATCTACACACACACCAACCATAAAATAAATTGAATGAGACAAAGTAAATTAACAAAAGACTATTCAAATCGAAATCACAAAAATTTCATACCAATGAGGGAAACTTAGCACAAATATTAAAAAGGAAAGAAATTAAAATACAAATATTTAAAATTACAAAAAAATAATTATAGAACTTGTGAACAAATATCCAGGCCAGACAAAAATTATTATTTTTACAACCATATACTATGATACACCCGTCCTTAATCCAATTTAAGCAAAAAAATATAATAAAAAAATACCGTCATTCTCTCTCTTTTAGACACACCAAAATCTCTATCTATACATACACTGTCTATCTTTGAGCTCTCTCATCTTTCTCTTTCAACCAAAAAAAAAGTGTTATATATCTTTATTTTCTTTGTAATTTTGAAAATTCATAGATGGTCAGCCATCATATTCGTGGGTGCGTCTCAATATCAATATCAAGCAATTAAAAGATTGTTATATTCGAGTGTAATAAATACAAATATTTAAAATTCTAAAAATTAATTATAGAACTTACGAACATTTTTTTAATAAATAAATCCAGCCAGACAAAAATTAAATTGAGTTTCAGATGATTAAAATAACAATTAATTAAGAAATGACAAACTAAATATTTGTAAAACAGTAAATCATAGTAAAATTATATTGAGATTCAGTTGATTATTGTAACAATCAATTAAAAATCTATAAACAAACTAATTTTTTTAAAAATAAATTCAGGTCGGACAAAATTTAAATTGAGATTCAATTGATTACACTAATAACAATTAATTGATATTCAATTTATTACGATAACAATAAATTAAATTGAGATTCAGTTGATTACGATAACAATTAATTAAGATTCAGTTTATTACGATAACAATCAATTAAAAATCTATAAACTAAATATTTGTTTAATTAGTAAAACATAATTGTGAAAAGTAAATCCTAGTAAAACAAGTCTTAAATCCTTAATCCCAAATCAGAATTAAATCCTAGTTGTAAAATAGTAAATTACAAATCCGTAAAATCATAGTAAATCACAAACTTAATAAATGGCAGAAGAAGGGAGTTGATAGCGGCCTTCGCACATCTTAGTAAATCATAATAAATCACAAACTCCATAAATAGCAGAAAAAGGGAGTTGGTAACAACCTTCACACATATGAGAGTTGAAGTAAATACTGGCCGTTAGATCACCATAAATTAGTAAATCCTAGCCGGTACTTATGTAAACTCAATTGCACACGTATTTTTTAAGTTCTTTTATAATATAGATATAAATACACCTTATCATATTGATTATTATTATGCATTATTATTGGTTAATAGCTTGAAAACCAAGAATTTTTAAAATCTTCACATGAATGCTTTACGGTGAAAATTTATCAAAATATGGTGAGAGTGGCATGCAAGATCCTCTTCTATATTATTATAGAATTAGAATTCTCTAATTATGCTAATGGATCAAGTTCACGCATATATAATGAGAAATAGAACCAAAGATTTACTATATATTTCTTCAATGAGAATAATTTTCGAACGAGAATCCTTAATTAAAGGTTCAGTTAGCCCTCTCGTCTATGTGTGGGAGCTGCATCATATAGAAAAGTGCTCCCTCTAAAAAGATTAGAGCAGCTAACCGGAATCAGATCAAATTTAACACATAAACTTATAAAAAAATACTTATCTTAATTGAAGTTACCTTGTACTCCAAAAAAGAAATACTTACTGTAATTTGAAGAAATTTGAAGAAAATGAAGAAGTGCAGGAGAAGGAATTTCCATTATCGAGATAGATGTAGAATTCCAACTAATGCAAAGTTAGGTCTAATGCTTTGTTTTCTTTGTAATTGTAAATATTATAATTACTGTAATTGAAATTGAATTATAAAATGCCATAAAACTTGGAATAAGATATATCACACATGCATACCTTTAATTACGTACCTATTTGAGGTAGTTCTGTAAGATTATAACACTACTGGAAATCATGTCTAAAATTCAATATGAAAAAAGTTACTTCTAATAATCTAAATAAAAAGTTCTAAAAAGATTAATAGCACTAATATAATAACAAAAATTTCAAGGAAGAGTGGAAAAGGAAACCAACTAACCAATGCTTTTAAATGAAAATTTGTTTATCAATGTTTTTAGTCTTACCTTTAGCTTGCGAAATATGCATGCTAACCATGTCTATCTGTCATTTTTTGTAAAAGTACTAACACAGAATGCGGTAGACTAAGACTGGTAGCAAAATTTGTTCCTTCTTTTGGGTGGGAATGGATAAAGGTGGGCTTCTGTATTCAACAAATGGAAGGTTGTGGGATGTTATTGGCTATTAATTTTGTGTGATGACTGTCCACATCCCTCAATTTATTAGCCAATATGCACATTGGAAAACGTTTCACCTTCTTTAGCCAATTTCCAGTAGTTCTATACCATTGTATCCAAAGAGGGCTTAAGCATTTATTATTAGAAGAAGCCTTTGGTAAAGACTTTTATTATTATATATAGATATTGTAAGGATAAAATATGTCATGCCTATTTTAGTTCTTGTTTTCATTTTCATGGTAAAATTCATATTAGACAAGTGTTGAGAATTTTGGTATCTACATCTGTTGAATCTTACATAAATTGATTTGCTTAAAAACATTCCACTTGATTGTCAGCCAAGAAATTGAAATTATATTTGGTCAGCCGCATATCATTTTTGTCAGCCACTTATTTCAGCTGATCTCTACGTGCTTAAGTGTCAGTTTACCTTTCCTTATTTGATTGATCATACTCTTGTACTGACACTTTCCTACTTTGTGTTTTTGGTAGATATCCTGCTAAATAATATCTCAAAGAATCCTTTGAGATCTTGCCTCTGCTAAAACACATTTTCAAATTCAAATGTGTTCCTAACGGGTTGCTTTTGAAGACTATCTATAAATACCCACTGGAAGCATTTTTGAAAAAATAAAACAATTTTACAGAAGTCAAGAATCCATATATTTTCAATTCCTCTGTGACGTTGTCTTCCAAGAAAACTTTAGCTAGATATCTCTCATTGAATATTTCCCTCTAGTTATTGTTTAGGCAAATACTAAGTGATACATTTCAAAATATTTAGAAATCAGTCAGTTGTTTCACGAGTTTGATTGTTTCTCAATCATTCTCCCCAAACACCGGTCTTTTGTTGTACACTGATTCATTAGAGATCAAATAGATTTTTAATAAAATTAGTGCACTTCAAAAATCCAAGTCTGACCAACTTGGTAGTGGGCGTAACAGTTTATCTGTGAACCACTTCAACTGATTTGTCAGTTGTCTCATATATTCTTGCAAACTGACTCTACACTTAAGAAGTTTTTCAACTAATTAAGTGTCAGTCAGTTAACAACAATTGCTTACTTAATTGTTCAGTTAGTTTGTATTTCAATTTCTTCTCTATATACAGTGATCAAACATTAAAAACAAACTTCTTTTGAAAACAGTTGTGTCAGTCAGCTGACCAACTTTCATCAGCTTAAGGATTTTCGAAGTGTCAGCCAGCTGACCAATTCTTCAGTTGACTGACAAATTTAAGTTTTCCGCTACCAATTTTTAAGTTTCACAAATCAACCCTCAAAGTTTTTAAAGACTATTCACCCCCCTCTAGCCTTAACTGTTGCCATCTGGACTTACAATTGGTATCAGAGCTTAGCTTTTTGAAAAACTGTTTTCCAAGTCTAACAGCTTGAAAGCTCGATCATGGCAACTCTAAAAGCTTTTCAATCAAACAATGTGACTCAAGTACCCATTTTTGATGAAGATCACTTTGATATTTGGAAGGAAAGAATTACAAGATACATGAACAATATAGATAAACGATTGATGGAATGTGTAAGAGGTGGTCCTATGCAACCTATGAAAATCAATACTAAAGTTGGTAAATCTTCTGCTGCAGATGATGATACTGTAAACCCTCTTGCTCCTGTAGAAGAAGAATATGTTCTCAAACCTCAATCAGAATGGACTGAGGAAGACAAAATCACCGATGGATCGGACGCCGAGCAAGACATATCTTGTCACGTGTGCACTGATGAAAACTACAAGCGCATATATGATTGTGTAATCGCCAAGGAAATTTGGGATGCTCTCAGGAGTATGTAGAAGGAGATCAAAACACCAAGGACAACAAACTTTATGATTGCATACAAGAATTTGATGCATTCAAGAAGGATCCAAAAGAATCTTTAAAAAATGCCTACGACAGATTTCTCGAGGTAAGTAATAGGTGCTCTTCTCTTGGTAAAGTTTATAGTATGAAAGATTTAAATATGCGCTTTCTTAGTAGTTTGGGAAGTGGATGGCATGTCAAGGTCACTGCCATTAAGGAAGCTAGAGACTTGAACAAAACTCATATACGTAGTCTTGTTGCAAGTATAAAGATTTATGAAAAAGAAGTTCTCAAAACTCAAGAAATTGAGAAAAATTTTAAAGGTATATCCTTCAAGTCAAGAAGAAACTTCAAAAACTTCTACATCAACTGCCGATGATGACTTTGATGAAGATGAATTTGTTGCTTTTGCTAGACAATTTAGAAAGTTTAAATCTTTTAAAAGGAACTTTCAAAAACCTTCAACAAACTTTCAAAAGTCATCATCAAACCCTCAAAAACCTTCTTCAAGCTTCCAAAAACCATCTACTTCAAACTTTCAAAAGCCTTACTTCAAAACAAATGAAGACAAGGTTGAGAAAGAAAAACTGTTGTGCTTTAACTGTAGAAAGCCTGGTCACTTTGCTTCAAATTGTCCTTTTACAAAAAATGAGTATTATAAAAGAGTTCCTAGAAATTTTGAAAAACAAAAAGGTTTAGTTGCTGAAGATCAGAATCTTGCAACTTGGATTGAAACAGATTCAGAAGATGAATCTGTTGATTTTGAGCAAGAAGCTAATATGTGTCTTGTTGCGTAATCGACAATATATGATTCGTAAAATGAGTTTCAAGTCCAAAATATTCAAAGATGCCCGAAAATGAGTCATCAAGCTCACCTATTACAAACCGCAACCGACAAAGGTCATCAAACCCGATCGCTTGTGGTTAAGTAAATAGGAAATGAATTTTATGGACAAGGAATCTTAAGTCGCCTAAAGAAAGTCAAGTCAACTTCTCCAAGGATTGCTAAAGTAAGTCATGACTCAAAAAGGCGTGGAGGAGAAGATTACTGACTCAAGTGTTGATGATTTATCGAACAAATGCAAGAAATGTATTCCAAATTTGAAACACTTAAAAGAATTCATGTTTCTCTATCTGGTGATTTTAAAAGAATTTCTGAAGAAAACTGTGAGCTTCACAAAATCAATGAGCTTTACAAAGTTCAGCAAAAAGAATTGCTGCAACTAAAATGTCTCAATGAAAAATATGAGATTCAAGCAAAAATCTCAGATGCCCAGATTGCTGACCTTGTAGAAAGAAATCTTCGATCGACCAATGTTGTTGACACTTACTCAAAGTCAAAAGTCGTAGAAACCATCATCATCCAACAGAAAGATCATGAAGACCAACATGGTCTTGGATACTCAAAGGATGATGAAGACGTGAGATCGTATAACAAGGTGAACCTAAGATTCTAAAAGGACAAGGGATCGTCTATAATGTTGTACCATTCACTTATCCTTAAATATGAATCAAGATAAGAGGTACATTAACAAAAGGATAGGTCAATAATGACAGCTTGTCGGTCTTCTAGTCACAAGCCTCAAAATCGCCGCCTAACTCAACACCGACAAATGTCACCATCGACAAATGTCGCCTAGCCGACAAAAGAGGAGGATTCAGAAGAAAGGCAACTGACAAGTTCAAGCCAATAAATTTTGTTGCTGCTAAAACCTCTAAGCTGAATCATAAGGAATCAAAGAATTCACCTCAAATGACTGATAAACCTGGTTATCACAAGTGTAAGATTTGCTCTACTTTTGGTCATCAGTCACATGAATGCTTATATAGATTTAAACCTCGACGTAACTAAAAAGCCAAATTTCGTGCAAGTTTGGATACCTAAGAAAACTAACCCTTTGGACCCAAAAGTATAAAGGGTACCATGATTTAAATATTCATATTTCAGGTATGCTTAATGACAGATGATCATTCAACCGACATATGGATATTAGATGCTGGATGCTCCGACATACGATGGATCACCGAACTCCTTACTAACATTATTGCAGCCAAAGGACCTTCTGTAATTTTTGGAGACAACTCAAAAGGAAAAACTATTGGATATGGATCCATTATCAGAGGATCTATAATAATTGAAAATGTCTCTTTGGTACAAGGTCTGAAACACAATCTTCTAAGTATCTCACAATTCTGTGATAAAGGTATGAGCTGCTCATTCTCCTCCACACACTGTTTTATCAAAAATAGCATCACTAATGAAATATTACTCACCGGTTCAAGAAAAAGAAATGTTTTTGCTATAGATTTACTTTCTTTAGATAACAGTACTCAAATTTGTTTGATAGCAAATAATATTTCAAAAAATCCATGGCTTTGGCACAAAAGACTTTCACACTTGAACTTTAAGTATCTTTCAAAACTTTCAAAAGGAGATTTGGTAAAAGGTCTGCCATCCATAACTTTTCTGACTGACAAAAAATGTGATGCTTGTATTTTGGGAAAAATAACAAAAGCCTCTTTCAAACCAAAACCATGTCTTTCAACCAAAAGAACTCTTGAGCTTCTTCATATGGATTTATTTGGCCCTGTAACAACTGCAAGCTTAGGAGGAAACAAGTATACTTTAGTTGTTGTGGATGACTACTCCAGATACACATGGGTTGAAATGATGCAATCCAAGGATGAAACTTATAGCATTCTCACTTCCCTATTCAGAATTCTTCAAACTCAAAAAGAATGTGAGATTATAAGTGTTAGATCTGACAATGGTACAGAATTCAAGAATCTTGGAATGAACACATACTGTGATGATCATAACTTCTCAGCAGTTAGAACTCCTCAGCAAAATGGTATAGCTGAAAGGAAAAACAGGACTCTGATTGAAGCATGTAAAACAATGATAGCAGAAGCAAAATTACCAAAATATTTTTGGGCAGAGGCTGTCAACACAGCATGTTTTACACAAAATAGATCTCTCATAAACAAGTTTCATGATAAGACTCCCTATGAAATATGGAGAGGTAGAACCCCTAACATTGCTTTCTTTAAGATCTTTGGGTGCAAATGCTTCATTCACTACAATGGTGGTGATTACAGAGGTAAATTTGATGAAAAAGCTGATGAAGGTATTTTTGTTGGTTATGCTAAGCATAGTAAAGCTTATATATAGAGTTTATAATAGAAAAACGCAAGTAATTGTTGAATCTATGCATGTTACTTTTGATGAATCAAGTTTATTTGAGTCTTGTAAGACTCCTGATGTTACTAACAATTTTGAAATATTTGAGACAGGAAACAGTACAGGATCAATTCAAAACAATCCTTCATCTTCAACTCCTCCTACAGAAACTATAGATATTCAGAATGAACCTCAGCAGACTGACAACCTTCAGCCAGCTGACAATCCTAATCATGTAACAATAGATCAGTCAGCTGACACACTTAATTCAGAAGCTATTCAGCCAACTGACATTCATTCATCTCCAACCATACAAACTGAACCTCTTGCAGATCTTCCTAAGGAAATTAGGGAAGCTAGACATCATCCAGTTTCAAATATCATTGGAGACCCTTTTGCTGGCCTAAGAACCAGAAGTAGCTCCAAAAATGAAACTCTTGATTCTCATGCCTTTGTCTCTTCCATTGAACCCAAAAAGATTGATGAAGCCTTGGAAGACCCTCAGTGGATTGAGGCCATGCAAGAAGAACTAAATCAGTTTGAAAGATGTAAAGTTTGGGAACTTGTGCCTAGACCCACAGATCAACAAGTCATTGGAACAAAATGGGTGTTCAGAAACAAGTTGGATGAAGATGGAAATGTTACAAGAAATAAAGCAAGGTTAGTAGCCCAAGGATATAGACAGGAGGAGGGAATTGACTATGATCAAACTTTTGCTCCTGTGGCAAGACTTGAAGCCATCAGATTGTTTCTTGCCTATGCAACCTTCAAGGACTTCAAGGTATACCAAATGGATGTAAAAAGTGCTTTCTTAAATGGAGATCTACAAGAACAAGTATTTTTGAGCAACCTCCTGGTTTCATTGATCTTAAAAAGAAGGACCATGTTTATAAGCTAAGAAAGGCTCTTTATGGTCTTAAGCAAGCACCAAGAGCATGGTATGAAACCCTATCCAAATTCCTTTTGGAAAAAGGATTTCAAAGAGGTAAAATTGATACTACTCTTTTCTCTTTAAAGCACAAATGTAATATTTTATTAGTTCAAATTTATGTTGATGATATTATTTTTGGTTCTACTAATGAAATTTTGTGCAAGAGATTTGAGCATCTTATGAAAGGAAAGTTTGAGATGAGTATGATGGGAGAACTAACTTACTTCTTAGGTTTGCAAATCAAGCAAACTTAGGAAGGGATTTTTATCCATCAATCTAAATACACTAGAGAATTGATCAAGAAATACAATCTTCAAGAAGCCAATTCAGCAACCACTCCAATGGGAGTTGAATGTCATCTAGTCACCGATTTAAAAGGGTAAGCCGCTAATACAACCGAGTACGAGGTATAGTTGATCCCTTCTTTATTTAACCGCAGCGCACCGTATATCATGTTTGTTGTATGTATATGTGCTCGGTTTCAAGCTAATCCCAAGGAATCTCATATGATTGCAGCAAAAAGAATCATTAGATATTTGATTGATACTGAAAAGTTTGGCATTTGGTATCCCAGAGACTCTTCTTTCAATCTAACAGGATATTCAGATGCTGACCTTGCAGCTTGCAGAGTTAATAGAAAAAGCACCAGTGAACATGTCGGCCTTGGAAACAGATCGATATCTTGGGCATGCAAAAAGCAAGCCTCGCCCACTTCAACTAATAAGTCGAATATATTGCGCTCTCGCATTCTTTGGATGAAACAACAACTATCGATTATGAAATGCCTATGGGAACTGTCTCTATTTATTGTGATAATACTCGCTATATCGCTTCCAAAAATCCATCATGCATTCTAAAACCAAACACATAGACATCGATATCATTTTTGAAAGATCATGTTTTTTTAATGTAAGCGATTCGGCATCTCGCGAGATTTTATTTAAATAAAGAAAAAGATACGTACTTAAGGGGACAACCAAATTTTACCCTTTCAACGGGGGACAAAGGAGCCCCGACCTCAAAATAAATACAAATAGGAAAAGATTAAGAAGAAACTCTAATCCTAGCCGTGCTTTGAGCATCAAGAAAACATTAGACTTAATAGACGAGGGAGGTCACCATTCGAATCGAAAGAGAAATTGCTACCGAGTCTATAGCCAAATTAGCCAATCCATCTAAGCAATGCACTTGCTTCTCGAAAACAGTGGCTAACAGAGAAATTCAAAGCTTGCTTCCGAATAACTATGTCCCGAATAAAGTACGCCAAAGACCAAGGGGGGAGAGGTTTTGATTAACCATATCACAAATGATCTTGGAGTCTATTTCCACCAAAACATCACTGATGCCATTCCTATAAAGCCATTCAATACCTTGTAAAAGAGCTCTAACTTCCGAAACAGAAGAAGAAGACTGCCCATAGAACGAGCCATAGGCATATACAACCAAACCGTTGCAATCCCGAACTACACCACCGCCTCCGCTACGACCTGGGTTTCCGCGACAAGCCCCATCAGAATTAAGTTTAAGATAGCCCTGAGGAGGTTTGGACCAATGAATAGCCCTAACAACCACTTTCTTGCGAGATGCATAGGAATAAATGAGACCTTGAGATTTCCGGACGCCCACAAAATTCCATGCACTGAGAATACAGTAAAGATCATGATCAACCGCATATGGAATCTGGGAGTAAGGCTTATTGATTCCTTCAAAAATCACACCATTTCTATACTTCCAAATGTTCCATAAAATGATAGAAGGCAGCAGGATAAGGGAGGCAGATTTGGCTAAGCACCAGTTGGCCATGCAACGTTGACGAATAGAAGAGCCAGTGATAGAGATTCCATGAGGAATGAAGGCTTTCCAAGTCTGAACAGCGGCATCACTAAGAATGAAAAGATGTTGAAAAGTTTCGACTTGATGATTGGAGCAGCAAGCACATATAGACGCAAGCTTAAAACCTTTTTTGAATAGACCCTCATCAACCGGCAGCCGACCCATGAATAACCGCCACATGAAAATACCGATACGATTTGGAAGGAGCTTATGCCATATGAACTTTGCCGACAAAGAAGAGTTGGAACCAGGAGCAACTAGCTCTTTCGCAGAAGACATCGTGAATTTGCCTGAAGCAGAACCTCTCCAGTAAGGTTGGTCAGGGTGCGACGAAATAGAAATATTGCTACTGGAAATTTCCTTAATGGCAGCGTCGGGCAATAAAGATTTGGCTACAGGAAGCAGAAGTCCGTTATCGTCAAACAAATCTCGAACTTTATCAACATGACAATTTAAGGGGGGAGAGAGATGTTGATTTGGAATCCAACTATCATACCATATGGATATATTTCCCTTTCCAACAATCCATCCTATATTTGGTTCACCAACAATTTAGCATTCGCATCCCAAGCCGCCCAAATGTGGGATCCTTTTCTATTAGAAGCAACCATATGAGAAGATTTACAGTATCGGGCCCGAAGAAATTGAGACCACAGATTATCCACCGTTCTAAACCGCCACCAAAGTTTAATCGAGGATGCCTTCACCAAGGACATTAAGGAAGGAATAGCAACCCCTCCAGAATGTTTGGGCAGGCAGCATATATGCCAAGCAGTCCAGTGAGTTTTGAATCTACCATCAACATTGCCCCAGAAGAAATTAGCGAAGAACTTTTCAATGGATTTGATCACGCCCATGAGTGAGGGAGGAAGCATATGCCGTAATAGATCAAGGACATGATTGATGAGCGTAATTGCCAAAGATGATTGAGAAAATTACCGATCCAAGAATCGATCTTCGTTGGAGCTTAATAGTTAGGGTCAAACAATCGCTTGGTACGGCGACCAAAATAAATAAGTAAAGCATCTAGCAAGGCCTAGCTTGAAAACCCGAAGAGAGACAATGCTTCGCCCGAGATGAAGAGATAGAGGGATTAACAAAAATTTGACTCTTGTCATAATTAACAAGCTGCCCCGAAATAGACATGTAATCAGCAATAAAGTCAGTGTGCTTCTTCAAAGATTGGGAGCTGCCATTACAGAAAATCACTATGTCATCTGCAAATGCAAGATGAGAGACAATGAGGCAACCGCTCGATGAAGAATAGCAAAGGCTGTGGTTCTCATTGTGCAATAAATTCAGACCGCGACTGAAAGCTTCGGCAGCAATAATAAAAAGGCTTGGGGAGAGAGGATCACCTTGCCGAAGGCCACATTTGGAGGGGAAGAAACCAAAGAACATCACCATTAACTGACGTAAAACCGCTTGTCCGAAATAAGCCGCCAAACCAAATCAATAAATACTTCATGAAAACCAAACTTTCGAAGGGCTTGGATGAGGAAAATCCAGGAAACCTTGTCAAATGCCTTAGCCATATCCAATTTCAGCACAACGTTAGAACCCGAAACTTTCTTGTCCAAACTGTAGACCAACTCCTGAGCAAGCAGAACGTTGTCTTGAATAACTCGACCATTAGTGAATGCACTTTGGTTGGGAGATATGATATGTGGCAGAAACTTGGCTAGACGAGAAGCTAGAATTTTAGAGATGATTTTATTACAAAAATTGCATAAACTGATAGGTCTAAGGTCCTTGAAAGAGGCATGATTGTCAACTTTCGGAATAGATACAATGAGAGTGCTAGTCCAAGATCTTGGAAACGAAAATCCAGCAAAAAATTCCTTAACAGCTTCATGGAGATCTAGCTTGATAATCTCCCAACAAGTGGTGAAAAAATGGCCCGTAAATCCGTCAGGACCTGAGGCGCTATCCCCGCTTAGGCTGGTCACACTAGACCATATATCTTGTAAAGAAGGAATTCCACTCCTCCAACATCAGCCGAGGAATCACATTAAGATCATCATGCATAGGGGGAGAGGCAGCTTGCAATTGGGAACTAAAATAATCAACAACCCCATTTTTAATGTCATCAGCATTAGAAAGAAGAGTACCCTCCATGTTCCGAATGGAATGAATATGAAGACGACGTTGTGCTTGCCGAACGGAAGAGTGAAATAGTTTTGAGTTGCCTTCCCCTTCCTTAAACCATTTGATCTTAGATTTTTGACGCCAAAATGCTTCTTCGCGAGATAGAGTCGATCGAAGATTAGCCTGAGCTTTCATCAAATTGGACCGATTATCATTAGAAGGATTAATCTCAAAAAATAATTCCTGCTCGAGAGCCTCCTCTTCAGCTACTTTAACAGCTGAGAAAATATTGCCAAATACCGTTTTGTTCCATATTCTCAAAGCTTGTTTAGTGGCCTTCAGTTTGTTTGCAAAAGATACCATGGGGCGGCCTTCAACAGAGTTACTCCAAGCAGTCTTCACAACATCTAAAAAAGTTGCATGGCGGGTCCAAACATTAAGAAACCTGAAGGCTGAAGATTTCCGATTATCAGATTTAGAGAACCGAAATAATAAAGGGCTATGATCTGAACAGGTCCGGTTGAGATGATCCACCGAAGAATTAGCAAATGAGTCCAACAGAAGTATTACGTAAGACCCTATCAATTGCTCATGGATAGTGGCGTTCCTCCCTTTTGTTCCACCTGTAAACCGAGGGCCCGAAAATCCCAAGTCTATTAATCCGTATGTAAAATACATGCATGAAAATCCAACGCCTCCGCATTGATCCTCAAAGACGCCCCCTCCCGATTTCTCGCCGATGCAAAATAATATTGAAGTCCCCGCCAACAATCCAAGGGGAATTTGAAATCTGACCACCAAGAAGAATGAGGTCGTTCCAAAGAAGCTGGCGATCAAGATTAGAGCATTTGGCATAGACTCCAGTAAAGTAGACAGAGCTGGACCACGAATAATGCTTCATCTGAAGAGTAAGTTACTGGGAGGATTCACAAACTAAAGAGCAAGTGAAAGAGGATTTAACAAAAACCATATCGAACTAGTAGAGTTTAAGAAGTAATGTCGGAACCGAAGCCTTCGAGATATAAAATGAACACGTTCCATACTAATCATAGGTTCAAAAACCGCAACCACAGAAATTTTATGAGAAGAAATTAAATGTTTTAGCCGAGCAATGGTAACATCGTTACCAATTCCGCGGGCATTCCAGAATAGTGTTTTAATTTCCATGGAAACAAAAAGTAGAGGATGTCGAACCTTTGCTTTTGATCTTGTGAGCCTATCCGAAGGGGAATGTAATGTGAATGTTTGTTCTTGTCGTGATATTCGCTTCTGCTGAGGCTTCCGCACCAGATTCATCCAACTCACCATCTTCCTCAATGACTTCTAAGTAGAACCGCAAAACGGTTGGGAGAGTGAATAGGCTGTGTACTCGAAACCGATCCTTGCTTGTCTGCATTAATTGCAACTGGCTGAGTGAATGTGTCAGAGTTTGGAACATCATTAACTACATCCTGATCAGTATCATGGGCACTTTTTGGGGCTTGATCATCAGTTTTGTCTTCTGCTGTTGTCGAAGTATGGATATTGCTATCGCCCTTATTTTGAGGATCCAAGTAAACCCTCGTCGACCAGTGGTTTTCAAAGATATGGTTTTCCTTTTCATTGACTGTAATCAATGGCAGAGTAGCTTTGTCCATATTAGCAATGTATGGCGGCTAGATTTTTCCAAATTAGGTTTTCCTTGTCCCCAAAAAGAAGAAGGGATATTGGCGGCTGGAGGTTTAGGTTTCCACCGAGTATTGTTCTTAGGTTTTACTGGCACTCGGCTTCTCCACATTAGAACATTGTCTCCGTTGGAATTGGTTCTTTCCCTTGTTAACCTGCTTTAAGTAGACTCAAGAGATGAATCCCCATCATGCCTAGCCGGTGACAAAAGGTGCATATGACGGGAGGCGTTCAATCTTAGATTGCCAAAGCCATCTGGAAGAGGGATGCCGCTATCAATCCAAATTCTAGATGGATATGCTTGGTGAGATCAACTTCAATGCAAACACGAGCTACACTGGACGAAGCAAATTAGTCAGTAGGTTATCAATGGTTAATGGCTTCCCAATCATGCTAGCTATGGAAAATAGGTCTGCTTATTAAACAGATAAATTGGCAAGTTTGGTAGAGAAACCAAACCGAACGATAGGACTTTCAACTTCCCGCGAAAATCATGAGTCCATTTGAATACCCTCATGGGATATTGACCCACAAACCATTGGTCTTTGATCCAAAGCCGTTGAAAATCAGCCTTCATGATGGATGGCTTGGATTAAGACATGCTTAGTATCGAGGTGGCCTAAGGTAACATCAGCTTTGAGGCCGAAAGTTAAGAACTCCTTTCGCATAGATTCCATGGAAGGCCTTCCGTGGAAAAATTTACCAACTAGAGTGAATTGAAAAGGCTTAGAAAGAGTTGAAACAATCCTGTAGTCTAAGTCACTGGTTCGCCTTTATAGAAAGAAGGCGAATGAGAGGATGTTAAAGGCCATGCTCTGCCGAGAACTAAGCAAAGGATTTCTTAGATGTAGGAGAGATCGAGAGTAGAAGAAGGTTCGGCATGGGCGCGATCCACCTGCCGCCAGTAGCCCGGTGGCCGCAAGCCCTGTGGCAAACCCCAGCCGAGAGGAGAGGTTTAGAGAGAGAAATTTTTTTTCGAACAAAGATTAAACATCAAAGATCATGTTGAAAAAGGCAATGTTCGCTAGAATATGTTCCTACCGATTTCAATTAGTCGACATCTTTACTAAAAGCCTTGAAAAGCCGATGCATTTGAATTCTTAAGAGAGAATTAGAATGCTTATTATGTCATGTAGAAAGATGTATTTTGCTTGTTCTAACTGCATGATAAACTTCACTTTTAAGTATCAAGCCGACAATCGACAATCTATATCGCCAAGAAGTAAGTATATGGTCACCCCAGGACAAAAAAATATTTGTCACCAAGAGTCGACACATGAAGCTCTTAAGCAACTAAGCTTCTCAGCTGACAACCTTCAGCTGGCAAAACTTCTCTTCATTCCTTATTGAATTATTCTATGAAATAAATGTCACCAAGAGTTTATTTACACACATTATGTACAAATTGACACCTATTCGACAATTGTCCAAATTGACATATCTATATCTTCAATGATAACACAGTTGATTAACAACACCGTCTGTAGTCTCTCGAGTTTTAAGCCAAAGCCGATCGATCTCGCCTAAGATTTAATCTATAAAGACTAAAATTTATTGAAAATTCTCATTTATTTCCCCGCCATTATTTTTCCTTGAACTCGCGAAGCTTTTTGAAAAGCCAAAATGACCTTTCCACTATCCCACCAACTCGCGTTGAAATGACGTGGTTTCACAAAACGGCTCATCATTGGGATAATGACTATCTCATTATAAATTGCTATTTTTATCACAAAAACCAAAATTATGTGTACTTTATCACTACACCCATATCTTCACTTTTAAAAACCCACTAACTTTTATAAGCGCCCGTCACCTATCTGTTTTTCTATTTAAAACACACTCATTCTCACTTCCCTCTTACCTTTCTCTCTCTTTAAAATCCTTCTCTCTACAAACTTCGTCTTCTTCAAAAAGATCTTTCTTCTCTCAAACCCTAACCCTAGATTCTTCCTACTCTTCATTTCTTCTTTCTTTCTTTTCTTTCTTTCTTTTGTTTTCTCGAAGTTCTTAACATATCTCTGTTGATTATTCCAGAAATGGCTTTGAACCCAAAGAATTGGATGCCTCTCGACGTTGTTTCTCTTAAATGAAGAACCACTAGTGGCTTGAATCGATTCATCTACTTACCGCAAGTGGATTAATGCCTCTCGCTTCCTCCTTCAACATACGAACCTTCACCGCCGCTAATCGAAGAATTTTTCATGGGTAAGGAGGAAAACCCACCACCCATTTTCTCTTATAGGTAATACGAGGAGCCCCCATAGTTTTTGACCTAAAACCATCATCGCCGCTTCCCAACCTCTACGACGACCTGCTCTACAACCTACACCATTCTCGCCGACACCAACGAGCCGGTGGATTAGCATGAGGGAAGTTCCGCTTGAGCTTGCCTTCTCGACAGCACACAAGCATCGATTCGCCCACTTCATTATGCTCTAGCCACGGTGATAGACAAGTGCCTAATAATCAAATCCAGAGGTCATGACAAGATCACCGAGGCCTCGATGTTTCTAATGGAAGGAATTGTGGAGAACCTGAGATGAACTGGAGTCGTTGTGAAATGTATTAAAGTCAACATTGCCAAGACAAGGAGAACATGGCAACCGGAAATCCTAGCTCACCCATCATTTGATCATCAATCGGCTTGCTCCATTCCTCGCATGTCAAGATCTACTCATCAATGTTGGTGACCTCAACCCGTTAAGATCAAGTATGTTGTCACATCGTGAGAGCTAGTATCTCAAGCAGATTTGGCCAGAAGCACCTCCAGCCTGCCTCAAGAGAGACCAAGACGACTAGACTCAAGCTTCCATGGTCGTGTCATCAAGTCGCCCACCGATTGATGGTCAAGAAGTTGAAGTTGCTCACCTGCTCAAATTAACAAGACCAAATTTCCAGAGGTCGGCCACGAGCCTGGCCAACTGTGAGGTTAGCTAAACTGTCACCAAAGAACCGGTCACCACCGACGACAAGACACCAAGTCTCGGTAAGGCAACCAAGGAGAAGGAGACTAACATTGGCACCGATATCACGCAAAGAGACGTAGAAGGAATCCCGAGCTTAATCCGTACCTTTGTCCATTTCTCCCCCACTACCGCAGAATCCGATCCTACTTCCACTCTCCCCTTCCGATCCTAGTCACCCAACACCGCTCCTATTAAGTTTTTTCCTCCAATTAGGAATCCTACCTGATCCTAGTATTCCTATTACCAAGCTAATCCAAGACTAACTCCTCATAACTGGTCCTCCCTATAGACCATTTGCCCTTTCTGGGCTCCTCTTTTCATGAGGAGAAGAAGGCCGGCAAACTCCATGTCAACCCAAGTATATATTGACCACAACCTCAAAAGGAGACCATGCGGTTGTATCCGGTCACTCCTAACCTCGCCCAAGAAGATTTGGTAGCCATTAGGCAAATACTTTGATCCTCTTCTTCCGCTTCCTCGAACGTATTCTATCTCTAATGATAGATTTGTTCAAGATGATTGGTCTATTTAGTCCGACAACGTATAACAAGGTCCATGAATTACCCTCTCTTCCTCCAATGATCCCTTCCTCGTCAAGTGCATTTGCACCGACCGAAGATGATGAACTTAACCAGACTGAGAACAACCTCAATCGACCCAGCCTAAATTAGCTAGAATCCAAAGAGTCGCAAACAAGATAAATACCGTGA
>CM028380.1:5140982-5243531 GCA_013146195.2 Codonopsis lanceolata
TGTGAAGCTATAACAAGGCACAAACTCTACAAAAGAATTACCGGTTGGCACAAATAGCTCTGTGCACCAGAAAAACAGTGTGAAGAATAGAAAGAGAACTTTTATTCTCTTTTTAATAAGCCCGATTTGAACTTCTTTCGCTTGGACATAGAAAGAGAGAACTTGTTCAATACGCCAGCTTCCCTAAGAAGTTATTGATCAGGGGAAATAAATGTACCCTTTCAAATGCAATTTCTGCATATTCTTTGCTAATTAATTATGATACCATGTTTGTTGTATCCGAGGATTTTGTGACATGATTACTTGATTATATGCTCTCAATTGCAGTTGCATCGTGTAAAAGATAGGCTCAAACAAAAGAAGATTGATCTTCATTACACCAAAGAAGCGGTCAACGTTCTGGGACATTGGGATTCGACCTAACTTTGGAGCAAGGCCTGTTAAGAGGGTGATACAACAGATGGTTGAGAATGAAATATCAATGGGAATACTAAGAGGAGATTTCAAGGAAGATGACTCTATTATTGTTGATGCTGAGACATCCCTATCAACTAAAGACGTTCCACCTCAAATGAGCTTACTTATCAGGAAAGTGGAGAACCATTCTGGTACGGAAGCCATGCTTGCAAGTAACTAAAAGTCCATCAAGATGTACACAAGTGAGTTTAGTTCTTACCCATTTACCAGTTGAGTTATTATAGTGATGACTCAAGAACAACATTTCGTATCGTAGTGCTTCTTTTAGCTTAATGCGTCCACTTGTACAAGTATTTGGCTCATCATGTTTTCAGAGGCTACTTGTAGAGTTTAGATGGACTAGTAAATAGGTAAGCTGTCCCTGCTATTTTGTCACGGTTACACTTATAAAACAGCTGCTGAAGTACCTGATTGAGATCCAGTTTTCATTTTCGCTGCTTTCTGTTGCATCAGTATTTGTCAAGTTCTTTGCTTTTATATTGTGAATCCTAGATAAGTTGTGGATTCTGTCCTGTTTGCTTCTACCACTGATTTTATGCAATCAGTTCACTCAAGAGGTAGTTTTTAGCATGAATAAAATTATTTCACCAGTCACATGAACGAAAATTTTCATTGTAATTTCAACTTATATGAACTCTTGAAGTTTGGTTATTGGTGCGTAGACTGATTTTGTTGATTTAAAAGTTTGTTTGGTGGTATTTGAGCTTTTCTCTATCAGGAAAACAAGCATAGAGCTACAAGACATGCTGGGATTTTCACGGAGGCACGCATTTTACTGGAAATACTTTGCATGAAAAGGGTTGGAGTTTTATTGTTAAGATGGTCTCAACTCTGGAGAAATTATGCTCCTTTGATCCATCATGCTTTGGAGGGGGAGGGGTAAACACTCTTTTACTCGTCCACCGAGCTTTGACAACTCTCCACCGACCTCTTTTGATCCTTGATAACACTGAGAAAACAAAAATGATGCCTATAACATGTTTCCAATCGATAGTTATACAAATCCAGACCTGCCCTCAAAGGCATGGCTCATGAGGGTTCCTTCCAAGCAACATTAGGGGGCATCCGAAGGAGCAACATAGAGGCATACTTAGAAGCAACGGTTTTGGCTACCAGGAGATCATGGATACGAAAGTATCCGAAAAGGGTGGCCTCCTGTTGTGGCTGGTTGTGGTTGTGGGTGTTGGTCAGGGTGTCTCGTGCTGTGGGTCGCAGTTGTGGGGTGTTGGTTTGGAGTCTCATTTTGCGCTCACGGTTGTTGGAAATGTAAAATATGTGCTGCTTAATTATTTGATTGCAATAAGTCGCCTATATATATTGGCTTACAAATGAAAGAATATAAGGATTACAACAAATCCGACTCCTACCTAAATACCGAGAGAGGGGAAATAAAGGAAAATAATAGAGAATATTTACAAAATCCATTGCTCCCCCTCAAGTTGGCTCGTGAAGATCTTGATTTGCCAAGGAGAAATCGAAAAAGCGGTTTGGTAAGGGTAAGGGTATCGACAACTTATAGTGGTAATGGGGCATGACTTGATGTTGTTTGACGCGATGCGTTCACGAACAAAAAAACAATCCATCTCAACGTGTTTGGTGCGCTCATGGAACATGGGATTGTTGGCAATGTGACGGCAACTTGGTTGTCACGGAACAAAGGTGTGGCCATCAAGATCCTGAAGCAGCCATCAGAACCAGAGAACTTCCACTAACAGTAGCTGCCATGGTCACCCTCCTTGTTATCACGAGACCTTGGACGACAGTCTCTCAATGAGATAAGTGGCGGTCAAGACACTCACCACAACAACGCATGGGCAGATTTACTTAAAATCTTAGAGCACTTGCAACCTTAAGAATGTGCCTATGTTTTTGCTTTACCACTTCATTTTGTTGTGGCGTATCGAGTTTCAAAAAATCATGCCATGTGTAGCATAATAGTCTAACATTCGATTCGATTGGAATTCCTGACCATTTTCACTTCTAAATTTCTTGACCTTTTGTCTAAATTGGGTTTCAATCATATTGCAAAACATGGTTAAGAAATGGCTATTTGTGTTTCATTAAATAAACCCAAACTCCACGACTAAAATCATCCACAATGGAAAAGAAATAATAAACACCCGTAAAAGATGGTGTTCGATAATCATCCCAAATATCAAAGCAGAGCAATTCAAAACACGACTTTGTTTTAATGTAAACTAGTAGGAAAATGAGTTCTAGTCTGTTTAGCTCGCACACAAGAATCACAATACGTAATATTATTCCTAAGAACTTTACCAATAGGGATTTACTAAAGCTTCGCGTCTAATGCATGACCAACCTCCTGTTTCAATAGAAGCTGACATAGTTGCACCAACAGGTTCCACGGGCTCTATGCAATATAGACCGTTGCTGCATTTACCCGCACCAATCAAGTTCCTCGAAGGTAAGACCTAAATGACACAAAAGTCCGAAAAGAAAATTAAGGCACAATTATGGTATTTCATTAATCGATTAACATAAAGAAGATTGCACTTAAAATATGGTATATTTAAAAATTTATCAATTTTGAGCCCATTTGGCCAACAAGAACATCTCCATCTCATGTGATATGCTCTGTTAAAATCCAACGGTGCGTGGGAAGTCTCTTACCAGCCATGTTTGTGGACTGCGATGCTTCATCACTCGGACCCAAATATTGGATTAACTTGATGTATTTCTTAGAAGACAAACCCAAAATCGGATTGGTATCGATCTCCATTTGCTGCTATGACCAATTCTTCCACAGTTTGTGTACTTTGGCTGCTCACGTCTGCCTCCCTTGTGATCTGACTGCTCCCCTTCATTTCGTTGTTGTTCTTTCTCATTCCGTGACTGGGCTTGAAACACAACAGCTTCAACACTTGGCTTGTGAATGGCTGTTATTAAGCGATGTTGTTCATCTTCTGTAACTAAGTGATACACGATGCCTAAGGTTGGTGTGGGCTTTATGCTTAGGATACAGTCCCAAAAACCTCGTCAAGCCCCCTGAGAAACTTGTACAATTGCTCCTTCTCCCGCAATGATGTCAGCTCCTTCAAGATGTCATACGCGCACTTTGGCAAGGGAGACATAGATTGTATCTCGTCCCATAGTCCTCTCAACTTGGTGTAGTAAGCCGACACCGAGATTCTATCTTAAAGCCTGCTTTAATTCGTATATGCATCGTAGTGCACTTTCCTTCCCAAATCTCTCCTGACTTTGGTAGCATTTTTTTATACCTTATGCTATTTCAAATCTTCTTCTCCATGGCACTACTCATCCATCCTTTGACCATGGCGTTGCAACGTTTCCATAGCATCAAGTCCGACAAACCTTCATCGGGCATGAGAATTAAGCCATCAATGAAACCGACTCATAACAAGTGACTAAAAGGTCTGTGTACCGGTTAGTATGACAATTTGTTTGACAACACATAGGTCTTAGGTTAAGTTATCCTAATCTAGTCCTACCTTCTTAATGATGATTGACAAACCAGCACTTCATATGCACTAGCACCAGCAGACTTGTTGTAGCGATAAAGATCTTCAGAAGACTCGTCACCAACAGACTTGTCATGAGCGTAACAGAATACCTTGAAGACTTGCCACCAGCAGACTTGCCACCAGCAGACTTGCTATGGTTTGAATGTTCATACAGCAACCAGTTACCAGCAGTCTTCTCCTACGGAAGACTCACTTCTCAGATTAAACATTTCACCAGCAGACTTGGCTCTGTACGTGCTATAAAGAGATAAGACTACAGTAGATCGAAACAAGAAAAATTGTTCAAGCTTCCAGTCGTTCAAATCTTTATGAAGTCTGACATCTCTGATACTGCAAAACTCTCCCTCTCTCTCTTTCTCTCACGTGGTTTCGATAAGTCAAAAAGGAATCCACTTTATTGGACAGACCACTTGACATTGCATTATGATTCAGACTCACTTTTCAGAGACTTAATAATATAGTCTGACGGGCAACAGTTCCAGGATCTGCAAGACAAAGCCTTTACCCAACAGTCAAAGATCCAGTGAACAACATCTCTATTCGACAGTCTTCAACAACGACATTATTTCAAACGAATAGAAAATTCATCTTCATCTCTCAATGATCATATTAACCCTGGTCTATAAAAGAAATCTTCCCTCTTCTTCAACACATACACATACATATACAAGTGACAAATCGGATCAACAAAGTGATTTGAAGTCATCTGCAACAAGAATGTCAAAGAAGTTGTGAGATCTACAAGAGATTGTCTTCACCAACGCATCTCAGATCTTCACAGAAGATTGCAGCGAGCACACCCAGACCTTAGCAAAACACTCTTTGTGGATTTCTAAGAAGAAACGTATTGAAGAACAAGAGGAGATGAGAAACTTTTATAGACAGAGATCAATATATTGGTCAAGAACTCAGTTCTTGATTTGAGTTCTTCATCCTTCTTCGAAGAACTCAGCCTCTGACGAGAGCTTCAGGATTTCATTCCTAAAGTTAGAGGTCAAGCTCTTGGATCGATTTGAAGATTGATTTCAGATAGTGCCCAAGAAAAATGAAAAGCTGTCTGTAAATATTGCATTCATATTTTCAGATATGTATTCAAATAAAAATGCTATTGATTGTGCAATAATCAATCATCATAGAAGGTCGAGTGCTCTGCACTCAATCATTCATATAATCTTTATCTGAACGACCTTCAAAAATGTCTTCTCATATCTGTTTCTAGTTCTCGTCTCCTATTACTCTCTTTACTTAAGAATTTGTTTATGAATGATTAAGTAAAGATCAAGGCTTGAAAGGACGAGGACAGAAACTTTACATAGAGAGTCTAGGTTGATGTATTCTATAATTTATCTTTGAATAAATTCAGATGTTCTTTAAAATGATTTATCTTTCAGTCTTTACCTCTCTATGAGCTTTCATAAACTGATTTATCCTTTGAAAAGCTATTCTCTAATGATTTCCTAAATCTACATTTGGAAGAAGGATTAAGTGTGTTGTTGTTCTGATCATATATTCGTGTACAACCACTTAAGACTTCTCTAAATCTAAGCCTTACTATTTCCGATGCTTAAATTATTTCAAACAGGCTTTTGATTTACTGGCAGTTCACCAGCATAGTTCATTACTCGGCTAAGAGCAAGTCTGCTGTTTGGTACTACCAGCAGACATGCTTAACGTGTCAACTGCCTATGCCATTAAAACCTACACTTTAAATGTAATACAAGAAAAAGTTTTTAAATTGGCATCATAGGCTATTCACCCCCTCTAGCCTATTTGAGCATCATTGTGGACCAAAAGTTCCAAACTTTAATTCTTACTTAATTATTCATAGAAGAAGTTTTTAAGTAAAGATAGCAGTAGGAGATGACAACGAGGAACAGATATGAGAAGACAATTTTTAAGGTTGTTCAGATAAGAGATATTTGAACGATTAAGTACAGAGAACTCGACTCCCTATGATGATCGATGATTGCACAATTAACAACATTTGTAATGGAATACAAATCTGAAGATATGAATGCAATACAGACAGACAGACAACTCTTCATCTTCCTTGGGCATATTTCAAAATCTATCTTCAAATCGATCTGAAGTGCTTAGCCTATAGCTTAAGAATAAATTCCAGAAGCTTTGTTAGAGACTGAGATCTTTAAAGGAGGTTGAAGGAACTCAAATCAAGCGATCTCTGTCTTGTGATATTTCTGATCTTTCTCTTCTCCTTTTCCTTTTTCTTCCTAGCAATTCACAAAAAGTGTTTTGCTAAGTTCTGGGTTCTTTCACTATGATCTTTTGTGAGGATCTGAGAGAATCGTTGTTGAAGACGATTTCCTTGGTAAATCTCATAGCTTTATCGAATAGACATGTGCTTCACCCACCTTGTTGAGGGAGAGAAGAGATTTTTCTTTTATAAACAAGGGTCATTTGATCATTGAGATGTGATGATAGATTTTTTATCAGTTTTCAATAGTTTTGTCGTTGAAGACTGTTGGATAAAGAATTTGTTCTTTGGATCTCGAACTGTTGGGTAAAGACTTTGTTCTGTAGATCCTTGAACTGTTGCCCGTCAGACTGAATTCATGTGTCTCTTAAAAGTAAGTCTAAAACATAGTGTATTGATAAATTGGTTTGTCTAATAAAGTAGATTTCTTTTGACTTTTCCAAACCAAGTGTAGAGAGAGAATATCTTGTAGGATCTGAGATGTCAAGCTTCATAAAGAACTGAATGACTTTTGAGGCTTGAACATTTTTGTCGCTTTTTAAACATTTGCAATCTTTTCTCTTTGTAGCACGTGCAGAGCCAAGTCTACTGGTATGTTGTTCATTTCTGAATGATGAGTCTTCTAGTAGAAAAGAATGTTGGTTGACGTAGTTGTGGTATGAACAATCAAACCATAGTACGTTTGCTGGTGACGAATCTTCAAGATATTTTGAGCTTATAACAAGTCTGCTGGGGATGAGTATTCATAAGATTTTTCACGCTCTAGCAGTAGCAGGTCTGCTGGTGCTGGTGCTGGTGCTGGTGCACATGAATCGCTAGTCTGTTGATCATCAAGAAATAGTAGGACTAGACCAGGAATTTCCTAATCTAAGACCTATGTGATGTCAAACAAGTTGCCACACTAACCGGTATGCAACCCTTTTAATCACTTGTTATGACAAACAATAATAGGATCAAGCAAATTAAAATGTTCAGAATATGCAAAAGAATAGGTTGATCATCGGCAGACATATTCTAAGAAAGAGTATTCCCTCAAGAAAGAGTGTTCCCTTCAATCGATAAAAAAAGAGATTAAGTTGAAAAAGATAGAGTTTTGAATTTGAAGAATTAACCTATAACCTAACCTTGAAAAGATCCGGCATTAGAGGATAATATTAATTCAGCAACATCAATATAGGTTCGAAAATAGAAATGAAAGTAATATTGTGAGCAATCTTTAACCTTTAACGTTCTAGAATAGGGCCTTAATATCCATGCATTCTAAAATAGGGCCTTAATATCCATAAGTACCAGAAAGAGTAGTAGAGTCAGTGGGCTTGGGAACCTTTGATCTAGTGAGACGATTTGAAGCTGGGATGGTTTTGGATTCCTTCAAAGCTTTAGAGGAGGAAGGAGCTTCGTGATTTAAAGCCTCAACTTTTGTAGTAGCCTCGTCATCTTCCTCAAGCATGTCAATCACAACGAACCTATTTGGAGATAAATGTAATCTAGTTGTGGAGAAGACTTCTTTATCACCCTCATTAGCAGATTGTTCATCTTCAGAGCCTATGTGAATTTCTCCAAAATTCATGGAATCAACAGCATGTAAGATAGGAGAGTCCACAACTTGATCAGTATCTTTGATTCCAGAAAGTGATTTATCACCCTCTTTAACAAATTGTTCATCTTTACGAAACTATATATTACTCCCTTCATCCCAAAATATGTCTTAATACATCAATTTTTAGCAAAAGTAGACCAAAATGCCCTTAGCATTTTTTGAATTAAACAATAATTTTTTAGGGGGTTTAATTATGTATAATTACCGATTTAAACACAAATTAATGAAAATTACGAAATAATTAAGCACTAACTTAAATTTTAATCCTAAATTACCTATGTATATGAACAGGACAACCATTGCCAAAAAAAAAAATCACTCTTCAAATCTTCTCAAAACTCTCCTATTTTTACTGCAAAAGGAGTTGAAACGTGAATATGAACGATGATAACGATGCTACGTTTACCACCGACGGGGATTTTATGATAATCTTTACTTTCAATTGTGAAATTTTTATCTACAAATATTAAATTTTTATCTCTCAAATTATTATTTTTAAGTTACATTGTTTAATTGAAAAAATATATATACATAAATTATATATGGACTGGTACTGTAGCAGTTCCTGAGGGTAAATGTGGTTGGGGACTGGGCTTGGGCCAATCACAATTGGGTTGAAGAGGAAGAGGAGGCGAGCCTATGGGTGGCGATGTGGGGGAGTGGGCTAGGGACTAGTGAGTAGGTAGGTGGGCTAGGGACTGACTGGGTTTGGGCCAGGCGCTGAAGGGGAATTGGGTTTGAAGATCTGGGCAGACTGACTGGTTTGAAGACTTGGGCCGACGGGCTGGGTTAGGAGCAGATCGAGGAAGCTGTGTTGGTGGGGTGGCTTAGAACGGCCTAGGCCGAAAGGGGCAGAGCTCGTGGTGTTGGGCTGTTGTGTGGTAGTCCTAGCAGCGGGTGGTGGTGGCAGCACAGTGGCTGACGACTGCGGTGTTCAAGATTTTTTTTTTCATAAACATAGATCAAAATTATAAAGAATAAGACTAGAAAACATACATTGTTTGAATATGTGACTAAGGTTAATATAATAATTTCACAACCAAAAGTGTTGTATTAAATACTTTATAGGTGTTGTATTAAGTGTGCCCCTTACTCAATTGCTTCTATGGGGGAGTCGATTGAGTTTTCCATCACCTCGTGATTGGTCATGCCAAGATTATCTTGGATAGCTCCAATGTTGTTCCTCTCATTAGTCATTAGGTATGTGCTGAGAAATAAAATGAAGAAAAAGGGTATTAACAAGCATTCATCCTTTTCACTTTGCTTTCTAAATGATAGAGAAAAAGGAAAGAGAAAAGAAGTTGAAATAGACAACCAAATTCCATGGTTCCAATGGTGGAAAAAAGACAGCTTGTTAAATTTTGGAAGTTGGGTCAAATCGCATATGGTGATGTAGAGATGGTATTTCTTGATGGGAAAATGAATCAAGATCAACAAAACTCACTCCCTCATTCTGTAACTTCTATGAAACCTAGGTGAAAGTAGGGTTACCAAAGTGAGACTTAAACCTTAAAATAATACTTGGATCATTACATAGTAGTCCTAACCTAAACCAAACTCAAGAGCAAAATCAAGAAAGTGCAGTCCAACAGAAGTATTGCCTCAAGTTTTTTGTACAACTCTCAAGCACCCTAACCTAAACCAAACTCTGTTTGGGTAGTCACCCATTCTGTAACTTCAAATATCTTTCATCTTGACCCCCTTGTGGTCGAACAACCATCAACAAGCTTGTCTAATATAAGTTGTTGACACTTTACATGATTATTTTACATTTGAATTCAAATATAAGCCTAAGTAGTTTCTATAAGAGTTAGCCCGAATTCACGTATGAATAGAACCACGTACAAGAATCATCAAGTTCATTACATTCAGTATTTTATAACAATGGAATTAGGAAGTAGGAACTATACAAGAATCTGATGGTTCATACATGAGGGATTGACATTCACAAACATTTGCCGTTAGTTTAAAGAGTTTGGTCATGCACATGACAGTCCATGTAATGTAACAGACAACTGCCAATAGAAGTTGATGGGATAAACAGGGTTAGATATCTTTGAAACTATTGATTGGGTGAATGTTAACATTGAGTGTTCAACCGAAAAATAGAGCAAAAATTATAGAAAGTCAGATTAATATTGAGACCTGAACAGAATAACCAAAAAGGTAAGTGCACATAAGAGTATGGGGAAGAACATATGTGAGTGTCAAAATCAAGCAACCTTCCAACTCAATTCAATATATTAAGAAAAATATGCATATAACTTGATAACTTCTTAACAAACAACACTAACAACAAACAATAGAGGAGACAAACAAAAACAGGGTTACTTCAATCATTATCTATGTTTTTTAAAACATTATCTGTGTGACATGGATTCGGGTACAAGGATCGGATACGACCGACCATACGGGTGTGGAAACATGCCAAATTTTTACAGTTGCACACACTAAACATAGGTGTCCAAGTGTCACATCTACACCTACACCCACGTCACATCAACTCGGGTACTTTGGAAAACATAAAGAATCCATGTAACAGAGATCAAAATATTTCAGTGCATTGTTTCATAAAATGATTGTATAATTGAGAACAAGTCTCTGAGTAATAGCAATAAAAAAAAGTGGCCTCACCACCAAAATTGTAAAACACCTTGGCAACTCTTTCAAGTTAGTTCAATCTTGCATCAAAATCAATTTTGCAGCACACAAGAACCAAAAACATTCTTTCATAGTTCTCCAGAAAAGAAGGTTGGCACAGAACACCAATAACCTATCTAACAAGTTCTGTTTTGGTGCAATCACTCCAAAAACAAAACAAAAAAAAGTGCATGAGCATAATAGCACATGAGTTTCTCGTGCCACGACCCAGCACAAAAACTTTTCAATTTAAAGTATCCCCATAATCAAAATTCACCCTAAGCTCAATCACCGTAAGAAAACTAATACAATCACAGGTAAGCAGGGGAGGGTAAAAGAAAACTGAAGAGTTGTCAGTTTAAGACCCACATTTAGTTGGGAAGAACCCAAAGGGGAAACTGCTGAATTCTCTTCAAAGAAGCTGGAAAAATTCCAGAAATGGAGGCATCTTCCATGTTGTATACACCAGAATCGTGACCCCCAGAGTGTGAGTGCTGCGTGGACGTCCAAGCAATGTTCGTGTCATCAGTGAAGTAGATGGAATTTCCCATTACGTCGGGTAACTCATGGGTGGAGACAGCAAAGGAGTGGTTAAGACCCACAAACAATGCCTTATCACCCAGGGACTCTACAGGTTCCCACTTGTTCTCAATCCAATCCAACTTATAAACCGCGAAACCAACAGTAATATAAGACAATTCATCGCCAAGAGTTCGCCAATCCTTTACTTCTTCGTAAAGCGTGTAGTGCTCATGCTCTTCTGCACTTACAAGAAATCCATCCTTGTCAACCCTTGTAGCAACAAACCTTAATACCAGTAAAAGATTCCCCGAGTCTTCCACTAAATATCTTCTGGTGTCCCCTGAATGCGTTCTTTGAACATCTTCGTCACCAGCAGAAGTCTTTACTCTCCATCCTTGGGGGTTGGATGGAAATTGCTTTGTTGGACTGCTGTCCATGGAAGGTTGGATGAGAGTATTCTTTGGACAACAAGGATCAGTAAAATCCCAAGATTCAATGTCGTACTGCTGCTTGTGAAAGCACTCGTCTGCCTCAGCAACAGCATAAAATCGTCTATGTTTGCTGAAATATATGACATCGTCGTACCCATCTTCGAAGGATCCTTTCAGCATAGTCCAGGCCGAGTCTCCTAGTTTACAGAAGGCAAGCGTGCAGCCTGCTACTGCTACCACAGTACAATCCTCATATCCACGATCACCTCCTCCTACTAGGACAGGGGGTGACGACAAGGCCAATTTGTGAAAGACAGAACCTTTATTAATTAATTCTTTGCAGTCAAAGGACAACTTATTCTTATTTCCGGAATAACCGACAAACTCTCTGATGAGAGCAGGAGATTGGGAGAGGTTATCAGCCTTGTAGATACGCACAAAGTGTCCTACGGGTAGGGTTTCTGTTCGAGGGAGGGGTATGTAGGGGAAAGGGTTATTAGGAACAAAAGGGTTGAATAGACCTAGTTCACAAGTGCGTGGGTGTACAAAAGCCAACCAGCCATGGGACGAACCCCTACACACAGCATCATCAGGCAAAAGAAGTTTCTCCCATGGCAATTTATTCATCTTCTTAATCGTAATTAACTCTTTATTTCTCTCATGCTTATCAATTCTCATGAAATTGTAGTGACGGTCCGTAGCTTCACCACCAATATCAGCTACCACCTCCGGTGGTACCATCATTAACGGTACTGGTGACTTACCTGCAGGGGTAGGGGATCCGCCGCGGCTTATACTGATGCCGTCGCCATAGTGGGGTGAAATCTAGTCCCCGCAGCAGTCAAACTTGAAAGATTCCTGCCCAAATCCAAAAACCTCCGCATAGACAGGTGCCAATTAGCCGCCCAAATTGTCATGGCCAAGGCGACTTATCGACTAGTGGAATGGAAGCCAAAGACTGATATACTCTTTGGAAAAAAGACACAATTTGAAACCCTAAAGCTAGAGTGTCAAAATTGAGACTGGGTCGGTCTATCTGATTTTTCAAGAGCTTGGGCCATAATTTAGAACGCCCGAAAATTCGGTGCAACCTTAAAAAACCCGAAAAGTTCGGTCCGACCCAATCATAAAGTTAAATACTTAAACTTAATAACAAAATTAAAAACTAAAACATAAATCTAAAAAGAAAAAACTATCAGATATTCATTTAAACTACTTTTTTTTCTTTTGATTAGATAAATTTATGACACAATATGATCTATTTCCAAATCATTGTTCTCTTTTTGGTTGAAACTCATATTTTAAATTGATGGAAGTGACACTTACGAAGAGGAAATAGAGTTGATCTTCCAAGTTCTAATCTAGTTTACTATGGTAGTGGTTAGTAATTTTATCGAAACTGATCTATTTAATTGAGTATCTCTCTGATATTAGCTAATAAAAACCATCAATAGTATAAACTTGATAAAAAAAATAAAATTTAAATGCTAGATTGTGTCGGGCGAATCAAAAAATGAACATTTGCTAGTTAGTATGGTTTTGCAAACTAGAACCCGAAAAACTTTGTCTATCATCAGAAAACACATATTAAAAATTGGGGAAAATATGATGAACTACAATTTGGTTATAATTTTTTTGAAAAAAATATCATTCAAGTAGCACATGTATTTTTTCTTTGGTTTGTAACATTATAGTTTTTCTAGTTTCTGTTCCGTTTAATTGTTGAAGTTACTACCTTTATTTATATTTGCTTTGGTTGCACTTTTGCTTTATAATTGTGTAAGTTAGACTAGTAAGCATGTGTGTTTTGAACTTTTGATGTGTTATATAACTTTTATTAGCTAATTTGTGAGTTTTTTTAAATAAAAAAATAGTTATTTTTTCTCCCATAGGCCCGAAGTGCACATGGGCCGGGCTTGAGTTATATGAGGCCCGCCACTATTTCGAGCCGATCCAACCCGGCTGTCGTTAAGAAAGGCCCGGTGGGCTTGAGCCGGGCCAATCCCGCCCATTTGACAGCTCTACCTAAAGCTGAAGTCTTTTAGGAAATAGAGATGACACGATGAAGGAGATAGGAAAAGGTTAAGCTGAAGTCTTTTAGGAAAAGGCTCTATTTGGCTTTGACAAAGACTTGTGCAGGTTGAGGCTCATTTTGAATACACAACATATTATGGAAAATTGCAAAAGTAAATTAGCTGAGATGGTCTACAGCAAAATTTTCAAGGTTTGAATGAATGAATATTGATGTGGAGTGATCTTGGCTTCGACTCCCCATCTATCTCTTTTAAGTTTTATTGTCCATTAACGTGAAGTTCCTCATTTTGCTCTGGCGCCTTCTTCACTTTCAATATTTGCCGAAATTTTTATGTTTCCCACATCTTGCAGTTTAATCATTTGTCAGATCCGTTAGCATCAATTGCCTTGGGATACTTGACGAACCCTAATGGATTTTGATGAAATGCTAAATGATACATTTAAAGCCAAACGTGACACATTGAAAAGACAAAAGTGATACATTTTAAGGTTATTAAAAGTGACACTATAAAGGAAATTTATTATAATTCTCATTAAAATACAAAGTAACACTCTTAATACTAAAAAGTAGCACTCTTAATACTAAAAAGTGACACTTAAAAACAAACGGTCAAAAGTGACACATTTAATACTAAAACTCGACACTTTCAATGCTAAAAAGTGACACTTTTAAGATCAATAACGATGATTTTTAGTTATAAGGCAAAATGACACTTGTAGGGTCAAAAGTAACACATTTAATGTAAAAAAATGACATTTTTAATGTTATAACGTAACACTTTAATGCCAAACGTAATGATTTTCATTTATAAAAAAATGAGATACTTTTCAAAGTGAAAGTAATACATTTAAGACTAAAAGTGACACATTTAAGCCCAAAATGTAACACTTTTTAAGGGGAAAAATTATAATTTTCATTAAAAATGCAAAGTGACACTTCTAAGGCCAAAAGTAACACATTTTATACTACAAAGTGACACTGTTAATAGTAAAAAGTGACACTCTGCAAGTATAAACATGATGGGTGGCGCTGTAATTTTCAAAAACTAAGGGGTCGCATTAAGATTTTTGAATTTTGTCTCATTTAACCTGGATAGATCCGTCTTACGGATAAGGATCCGTAAGATCGTCTTACATGAGATCACATCTTTATTATTTTATACCATTGCAGCCTCCCTTAATGACCAAAATGGTCATGCCTTTAAAATACACATATTAATTACTTACTATTGAAAAAATAAATAAATAATGTTTAGTTAATTTAACGAGCTTTATGAACTAAGTTTGAGCTTATCTTGTTCATGTGAGGCAAAACATACAAATGGGTTATCTAATTTTCTCACTTTTTACAATTCGGTCATCGAAAGTTTAAAAATGTTATTTGAGTCACCCAACTTTAGTTATCATGCAAACGACCTTTTTTTAATGGACATTAAATTTAACCATTAAGTTATATGTACAATTCTAATATATATTTTATATTGGATCGGATAAGGTTGTTAACGGATCGAAACACTTTAATCCATATCCAATTTGTTAAGCTTTCGGATTACCGGATTCGGATAAAAATCAGATAATCAGATTTAAAAACTAAATCCATATCCTAAAAATAATATCGAAATCAGATCAAAATCTGATCCATTGACAGGCTTACTCATCGTTTTCATCCCCACTCTCTCTCCACCGAATCCATTTCGCCCCATATCTATCAATCCCCCACCATGTCTCAGCCACTCATCACCGCCATTCCCAATCTCCCCTCTCGTTAAATCACGCTACCTGTAGTACCAGCACCTCTTCTTCTTGCTTTGGACTTCATCTCTCTTCTAAACCCTATATTCAAACCATCCTTAAAACAAGTCACTTAGCTGAAGATGAAGATGGAGGTGGATGTGTTGACTAAAAGATGAAGATGTCGATCGAAGAAGAGATGACATGACTGTGGATGGAGTAGGAGTCGACTATAGATGAATAGGCTCGATTGGATTTGGGTGAGGAAAGGGATGGAGTTGGTGCGGATTGGAGCCGCTTGGCCGGAGATGGAGAAAGGAAAGATGGGGGAGCTAGCCAGACTGGTAGTGAAAGAGATCCGGAATAGGGAGGAAGAGAGAACAAGTTTTTGGGAGACTTAAGAAATGAGCACCGTGGACAAGATGCTCATAAAAGGGCATCCAGAGCTTTGACCCGGAGAACCACTCCATCATCACCTTCTACCGGCCCTTAACCCTCATCGTCGGCGTCAATGGTGCCGGAAAAACCGTAATCGTTTCTCAATCTCTCACCTCGATCCGTGTGTGTGGGTGTGTAAATGTTGAAATTATTGCTGGTTTGTGTTACAGACAATTATTGAGTACTTGAAGCTCTCTTACACCGACGAATTGCCCCCAAATGCTAGGTAAGGTCAAAGTTTCATCCATGATCCCAAGGTCTCTTCTTATAATCAGGTATCTATAAATGTACTCCCCCCTTCCCGAAGTTTGACTTTTCTCAAAAATTTCCAGCAAGGTGCTACCACAGTTTTACTAATAATGAATAAAGATTTGAAAATATACAGAGGATGTATATGGAGGGAAAAAAATCTGAGTTTCTTTTACCAATATAACAAGTTGATTTCTAATGGTTATTGCTTGCAATTCCAAACTGATTGAGTTGTAGATTTTAGAGTGATTGACAGTTTAGGTATCTCCGTTGATTGCTCTTTTTGGATTCCGTAAACATTGAAAGCTCTCCATGTAGTTGTTCAATAAATGTTGAGGAGAAGATGGAGTATATGAACATTTTGACCTCTACTCTTTATACCATTGACATGTGCAATTTCTTTTTTCTATTGAACTGTAACGTCCCAAACTCGGTATCGACACCGCGGTCCCACCATTTGACCACGCCACCATCAATCATAACTTAATTCATAAATGTTCTCAAATCTCATAATAAATAAATATTAACACCCTTGACCAACATTAAAATAACCCAAAGTAACTTAATACAAAGCTTAAAACTTAACATAAGTCAATAAGCTTAGTCAAAGTACTATCTTATAACTAGATAACAAGTTTAGATCTAGAAATCTCGGAACCGCCATCTTGGTCTACCCGAGCCAAAATCCTCTAATGAATCTTACTCATTACCTGAGAAAAAAGAGTATGAAAGAGTGAGCGAACAATGCTCAGTAAGATCATATACAACACATCCGGTTACTAAGGAAGAGTTGACCAAAAACAGATCAGAGATGAATCAAGTGTCTAAAATCCATTGTTCAAAATCGATAAGCGGAAGCAGTTTTTTCAAATGTCAAATAGAAGATCAGAATTCCAAAGAAAGATAAATACTCAACGATTAACTCGAGTAGCCCACTGCCATCAACCGTCCCATATCAGTTGAAGACAACAAACTACTCACAGATATATACTCAAGATTCCAAGTGAAAGATAATAATGCAACAAGTAAACTCGAGTAACCAATTGTCATCAACCATCCCATACAAGCTCATGACAACAGATTACTCACAGAATTCCATGATCACATAAGCAATTCATAAATCATAGTTCATAGATCAACTTCACATATCATAGTTCATAGATCATTGGTATATCCGGATAACCACGCCACGGGCCAAGTGGCGTTCACAAGCATCATAATTCATAGTGTCATAAACTCAACTTAGTGATCATGGTAGAAATTCAAGTAATCAAATACTTTTACAAAATCAGGCATCACCAAAAATCATATTTTTCATATAAAAGGTATCTTACATGAAATTTAATAATTATGTGAGAATTAGCAGAAAAATCAATTCATGAGTTCGAATGAAGTGTAAGCGACGGAGTACGAATTCAAATGCCGATTTAAAGTCAGTGTACGTTTCAAGAAACATCGATATCAAGGAAGTAATGGAAACCTAACGCACGGTACATAAAAGATTGGAGACCTAGAAGAGGTATAATCTCTTACCTCAAAATGCTTAGCGTAGATGATTCCATAGCAAAATCAATCGTCCTAAGCTTGCTTGTCAAATTCTAAAATTTCAAGTAACAAGTTACTAACTAGTATTATTCTGCTAATTAAATTCGCACGTTAATACCAAATCATAGTTCTAAATGATTAATTATATCCTTAACATATACCTTATATTGACTCTAATTAAAACTCCGGACAATAATAATTAAAACTCCCAATAGGTACCTTACCAAAAGTATTAACGTATTAATATATATTCTTATAAAATACAAACTTGTTTGGTACAATAAAGTGCTCCTATTAAAAACAAAATTATAAACTTTCATTCTCTAAAATTCTAACTTAACCGACCCTCCCATTTTGAAAACAAACTTAACCCACACGCACACACACATCTTCCAATACAAACATGCATACTATTTTAATATATATGATATGCTGCAATTTCTATCTATATTCATAGCACACACATATACATACATGGTCATCCATATATATATATATATATATATATATATATATATATATATATATATATATATATATATATATATATATATATAGGCTTTAACAAAAAAAAAAGAAACTTACCAATAGTCTCTCTCCTCTCTCTCTCTCTCAACCATCGGCACACTCTCTCTCTGCCGTTTCTTCTCCCTTTTTTTACTCGTCTCTTTTCCTCCCTTCTCAACCCTATTTATATAAAATCCTATTAGGTTTCCTAACCCTAAGGTTAAATGGACCAATTTTCATTAAGTAATATTAATATGGAATTATAATTAAATCTAGTCACAAGTGGGTCAAGCCCAACCCAAATTAATTAGTTACTAAATAGGTTCAAACTATTAAATTTACACAAAACAATTATAACATTAATAAGAGCAACGTTTAGGAAAGGTAAAGGTGCAGGCCGGAATGGTGATATTTCAACTTTTTATTCCTATTTTTCAACACAATTGGAATAAAATATTTATATTTTATATTATATATTCTATGAAAAAATATATTATATTTCAATTATTTTCAACTAAAAATATATATCAATTTAAGGGTCAATTTATGTTTATAAGTACATTATAGTTATTATTATTTTATCCTCTCATGTATTTCGAACACAAGACGAATGATTTTCTTTGGTTAAAAAGACTTTACAATTAATTCATAAATTTCATATAAAATATAGACATTTTTCATTTTGATTAATAGATCAAGTTTACGATAATAATGTAAAATGTATATCAGTAACTTGCAACGATAGGAAAATTAAGAAGAAAAATGTAATATAATTAAGTTTCAAAAGCGAAATACAAGGTATTTATTAAGTTGATCATATCTAATAGACTAACGTAAGGTAACAAAATTAACAAAAAAAATTAAAACGGAACAATGCATAAGCTGTTCAAAGTCCAAACATTGCAAACCATGAAAACACCAAGGGGGAATTATAATAGAAAATATTGAAATACCTAAAACAACTTAGAAAACACGATTCTGTTTTGTGAAGAAAAACATTACTTTCTTAATCTGAAGTAGATCATTAGAATTAAAGTTACAATGAAACTGAACATGTATATTACCATCGACACGATTCTTGCTATGGTAAGCAGACGATCGGTACTCTTACTGCTACAACTACTACCAAGCTCACATTGTATATAAATCATACCACTTGGAACACATAAAACCTTACACATATAGATCAATGGTCAACTTGTCTACCAAAATTATTCCAAAGATGCTCGATCAAATCAAGCCTAAGCTGGTTGTTCACACTTCTATCTCAAACTTGATTTATTCGAGAACTAATAAATGCACCCAACACAGTCGGATCATGCTGAAGTAGTTCGTTTGGCATTGTTTCACCCACTACAGGTCTCCATCGTTCAATATTTGTTTGACGTTCATTTTCGATTATCATATTATGCAGAGTAATGTAACAATACATAATATTACTTAAGTTCGTTGGTCCCAAAATCTTATCGGGCCCCTGGTAATAACCCATTTAGCCTGCAAAACCCCAAATGCCCTCTTAACGTCCTTTCTACAAGCCTCATGTTGTTGCGTAAAATGTTTTTCCTTTTCAGTTCGAGGGCGCTTGATGGTCTGGATTAGTGTAGCGAAGTGAGGGTATATATAATCTGTGAGATAGTATCGCACGTAGTATACATTACCATTTATTTCGTATGGGGTGTATGGTGTTTGACGTTGAATGAATTTGTCGAAGATTGAGGATTGATCAAGTATATCATTGTATGTTCCCGGTGTACTGAAAAATGCATGCCAAATCCAAAGATCCTGGGATGCTACAACTTCAAGAATCATGGCCAGCTTTCCGGTATGGCTAGTGAAAGAGATCCGGAAGAGGGAGGAAGAGAGGGCAAGTTTTTGGGAGACTTAAGAAATGAGCACTGTGGACAAGATGCTCATAAAGGGCATCCAGAGCTTTGACCCGGAGAACCACTCCATCATCACCTTCTACCGCCCCTTAACCCTCATCGTCGGCATCAATGGTGCCAGAAAAACCGTAATCGTTTCTCAATCTCTCACCTCGATCCGTGTGTGTGGGTGTGTAAATGTTGAAATTATTGCTGGTTTGTGTTACATACAATTATTGAGTACTTAAAGCTCTCTTACACCGGTGAATTGCCCCCAAATGCTAGGTCAGGTCAAAGTTTCATCCATGATCCCAAGGTCTCTTCTTATAATCAGGTTTCTATAAATGTACTCACCCCTTCCCGAAGTTTGACTTTTCTCAACAATTTCCAGCAAGGTGCTACCACTGTGTTACTAATAATGAATAAAGATTTGAAATATGTACAGAGGATGTATATGGAGGGAAAAAATCTGAGTTTCTTTTACCAATATAACAAGTTGATTTCTAATGGTTATTGCTTGCAATTCCAAACTGATTGAGTTGTATTGATTTTAGAGTGATTGACAGTTTAGGTATCTCCGTTGATTGCTCTCTTTAGATTCCGTAAACATTGAAAGCTCTCAATGTAGTTGTTCAATAAATGTTGAGGAGAAGATGGAGTATATGAACATTTTGACCCCTACTCTTTATACAAATGACATGTGTAATTTCTTTTTTCTATTGAACTGTAACGCCCCAAACTCGATATCGACACCGCGGTCCCACCATTTGGCCACGTCACCATCAATCATAATTTAATTCATAAATGTTCTCAAATCTCATAATAAATAAATCTTAACACCCTTTACCAACATTAAAATAACCCAAAGTAACTTAATACAAAACTTAAAACTTAACATAAGTCAATAAGCTTAGTCAAAGTACTATCTTATAACCAGATAACAGGTTTAGATCTAGAAATCTCGGAACCGCCATCTTGGTCTACCCGAGCCAAAATCCTCTAATGAATCTTACTCATTACCTGAGAAAGAAGAGTATGAAAGAGTGAGCGAACAATGCTCAGTAAGATCATATACAACACATCCGGTTACTAAGGAAGAGTTGACCAGAAACAGATCAGAGATGAATCAAGTGTCTAAAATCCATTGTTCAAAATCGATAAGCGGAAGCAGTTTTTTCAAATGTCAAATAGAAGATCGGAATTCCAAAGAAAGATAAATACTCAACGATTGACTCGAGTAGCCCACTGCCATCAACCGTCTCATACCAGTTGAAGACAACAAACTACTCACAGATATATACTTAGGATTCCAAGTGAAAGATAATAATGCAACAAGTAAACTCAAGTAACCAATTGTCATCAACCATCCCATACAAGCTCATGACAACAGATTACTCACAAAATTTCATGATCACATAAGCAATTCATAAATCATAGTTCATAGTTCATAGATCAACTTCACATATCATAGTTCATAGATCATTGGTATATCCGGATAACCACGCCACGGGCCAAGTGGCGTTCACAAGCATCATAATTCATAGTTTCATAATTCATAGTGTCATAAACTCAACTTAGTGATCATGGTAGAAATTCAAGTAATCAAATACTTTTACAAAATCAGGCATCGCCAAAAATCATATTTTTCATATAAAAGGTATCTCACATGAAATTTAATAATTATGTGAGAATTAGCAGAAAAATCAATTCATGAGTTCGAATGAAGTGTAAGCGACGGAGTACGAATTCAAATGCCGATTTAAAGTCAGTGTACGTTTCAAGAAATATCGATATCAAGGAAGTAATGGAAGCCTAACGAACGATACATAAAAGATTGGAGACCTAAAAGAGGTATAATCTCTTACCTCGAAATGCTTAGCTTAGATGATTCCATAGAAAAATCGATCGTCCTAAGCTTGCTTGTCCAATTCTAAAATTTCAAGTAACAAGTTACTAACTAGTATTATTCTGCTAATTAAATTCTCACGTTAATACCAAATCATAGTTCTAAATGATTAATTATATCCTTAACATATACCTTATATTGACTCTAATTAAAACTCCGGACAATAATAACTAAAACTCCCAATAGGTACCTTACCAAAAGTATTAACGTATTAATATATATTCTTATAAAATACAAACTTGTTTGGTACAATAAAGTACTCCTATTAAAAACAAAATTATAAACTTTCATTCTCTAAAATTCTAACTTAACCGACCCTCCCATTTTGAAAACAAACTTAACCCACACGCACACACACATCTTCCAATACAAACATGCATACTATTTTAATATATATGATATGCTGTAATTTCTATCTATATTCATATCACACACATATACATACATGGTCATCCATATATATATATATATATATATATATATAACATATATAATACAATATATATATAATTATACCTTCCTGCACACACACTGCCAACACACACACACACACACTATTTTCACACACAACACATACACACAATACCATATATATATATATATATATATATATATATATATATATAGGCTTTAACAAAAAAAAAGAAACTTATCAATAGTCTCTCTCTCTCTCTCTCTCTCTCTCCATCGGCACACTCTCTCTCTGCCGTTTCTTCTCCCTTTTTTTTACTCGTCTCTTTTCCTCCCTTCTCAACTCTATTTATATAAAATCCTATTAGGTTTCCTAACTCTAAGGTTAAATGGACCAATTTTCGTTAAGTAATATTAATATGGAATTATAATTAAATCTAGTCACAAGTGGGCCAAGCCCAACCCAAATTAATTACTTAATACTTACTAAATAGGTTCAAACTATTAAATTTACACAAAACAATTATAACATTAATAATATAGGTCCAAAACGACTGTAATATTAATTAATGCCAATTAATATTTTAGCTAAAAGTAGCGGGGTATTACACTCTCACCCCTTTAAAAGAAGTTTAATCCCTAAACTTACGCACCTACTCAAACAAAGTCCGGGTACTTTTCTCATATCCCTTTCTTGACTTCTCAAATGGTGTCTTTTCAATTAGTCCAATAAACTCGATTAAGATCTCACCCTAGACATATTATCTAGTCCACATATATGTCGACTAAAGTCTAAAACCAATTATTAAAGGACTTACACAATTTTCTTTCCTAATGACTCCTAAAGCCTAGTAAACAATTGGCAAAGATCTAATTGCCAAGAAAGTGATATAATAAATTATTATGGCTTCATATCAATTTTTATGAGTTTGAATTTTAACGGTATTACATTCTCCCCACCTTCAAGAATTTGGTCCTCCAAATTTACCAAACTTACAACCGCAAAAATTTGTTACCACGCTTTCACTGCGCACTCTAAGTACAACCAATAACTTTTACTAGCATGAATGTTGCCTCATGTATGAGACTAGTCCTCATTTTGAGAACACAAAGCTTTCCTAACAACCTTCCACTTTCCAACTCCTTAATACCTTGAGTTGAGTCTATTCTAATTCCAAGGTGTGGCACGAAATTTACATTTATCATCAATTTCATATCATCAAGACATCCGCAAATGAAAATCTGAAACCATAAGTTTCCCCTAAATCATAGCATAAGTTCTCCACTAACGCCGTTGATGAGCACCTAATTATTCTATCAAAAGAAACTTCTTATTCATGCCCAAAACTCCTTAGATGTTGATTCACGTTCCTCCCAAAACTCGAAGTAGACCAACGTATCATAGTGAACCCGGTCACATATCGATCGAGAAACTCTTATAAAGATCAATTCATTAAATCCTTTAACGTAGCTAGGATCTTTGTAAGTCCAAACGTCACTACCAGAAACTCAGTGTCTCTAACGACCCGAACGTCCTAAAAGCAATAACCAGACCATTCCAAAAATTATGTCAAACTCATAAATGTGTAGTAGAACCAAATCGATAGGCATCCTCCACTCCCAACTCAAAGGGTAAGATCAAATACTGGTGTAACCAAAATGTACCCCTTGGTCGTTGTGTCTATAACTAAATCAAAGTATAAGTTCTGGGTAAGAATCTAAGTTGTGTAATTAAGATAACATGGTTGAGTATGAAACACTAGGATCAATAAAAACTTAATCGTCACAAAGATAAAGTTGCATGGTACCTGTCACCTCATCACTTGTTGCTCTAGCATCCCTGACAGTCATTGCAAAAATTCTTCCCTGAACTTTCGGTTTTGCTTTATCGTCACTTCCCGTTCCTCGCACAAAGTTTTCCTTTAGTGGCTCAGGGCAATCCTTGATCCTATGCTCCATCTTACCGCAATTAAAGCAAGCTCCCGTAATCCAGTAACAAGTATCTGTCCTATGCTTTCCGCCACACTTGGTACACGCAGTGTTATTATATAGGTTCTTATCCAAATTTTGATTCTGGCATTGATTTTGGTGCTAGCCCTGATGATAATTCCGGTTTGGCTGGTTGGTCTCCCTGTTATTGTTGTTCTTCGTGTTCCTTCTCTTATTTCCATAGGCCATTTCCCCCTTGATGATTACCATGATTCCTATCAGAACCATCTTCAGAACCCCTCTTTTTCTCGTCCTTCTTCCTTTGATACTCGGCAGACTCTAGTTCCATTACACGGGCTCTATCCAGCACTTTAGTATAGGTTGGCATTTGAAGAGGAGTCAACCTATAGCTAATCCGACTGTTTAGACCTCTTTCAAACTTCCTAGCTTTCTGACTTTCATCAGCAAAAAGTGCAGGAGAAAAATTTGACAACTCAATGAATTTGGCGTTGTACTCGTCAACCGTCATTTTCCCTTGCTCAAGGTTAAGAAATTCCACTAGCTTTCTGTCCTTCATACTTGGTGGAAAATACTTCTTGTTGAATGCGTCCACGAATATGTCCCAAGTGATCACTTCAACACCCCGAGACTCTAGTGTAGTCTTCTCGGAATCCCACCACTGACTAGCTTCTCCCTAAAGCACAAAGGTTGCAAGCTTCACTTGTTGTTCACTGGAGCATGTCATCGTCTCAAGGATCTTCCTCATGTGATTCAACCATTCCTCAGGTTTCTCCGTGCCAGGTGCTCCTATAAATGATTTTGGGTTGCGCTTCTGAAAACTTTCTAGCAAGTTTTTGCATGTAGGTTGAGCTGGGGCTACAGGCCGAGTTGGTGCTGCGTTTTCCTGGTTCCTATTTCCCACAAGGGCTTGTGCTATAGTTTGAAGCAAGGTCGGGAGGGTAAGGTCTACTGGCGCTGGACCAGCAACAGTTGCATTCGGCTGGGCCGCTGTAGGTACAGGTCCATTAGCGTTCGCGTTCGGTTGGACCACTTCGGGTGTAATGCCATTAACGTTCACGTTTGGTATGGGTACACCATTTTCCCCCACAATTTCAGAAGTGGAGTCCTCCATGACTCTACCAGCTCTAGTACCCCTGCCACGTTCACGACCACGAGTTCCAGCGCGACCTCCACGTGCCATGTAGTTTACATAAGAGCGATCAATAATACTATATTTAATGAAATCGAAACCTCAAAATGTGACATACTAAACGATATAAAGAGTCAGTCTATGTTGCGTGAACTGCTAACTCGCAAGGTCACTCTAATCGATCATTTGCACTATCATAAATCATAATAAAAATATTTTTTTTTAAATCAATAAATAGAAAATAACGAAATTCCATTTCAATAATTAACCGTATCTAATGTTCTTATTAATTCAAATCACAAAGCAACATCCAAAGTTTCTATTTATTTAAACTCAAAAATTTCTAATACGAAATCTCTAATCAGCCCCGATATCAAAGTACATCTTATAATCTAACACACATGATCTATTAATCAAGTTAAACCATAAGGCGAATTCCTAAAATGCTTATCGAGAAAGATACTTCAATACCCTAAAGAATCAAACCTAGGCTTATCTATTTGCCCTCAGACGTAAGTATTACCTCAAAGAGTTACACAACGAAGGAAGAGATGGTGGCCTATTTATATCTCCAGTCGTTGGAATCAATTCAAAAGTGGCCTAAAGAATCATACTTTTCATATAAAAGGTATCTTACATGAAATTTAATAATTATGTAAGAATTAGCAGAAAAATCAATTCATGAGTTCGAATGAAGTGTAAACGACGGAGTACGAATTTAAATGTCAATTTAAAGTCAGCGTACGTTTCAAGAAACATCACAGATCCATTACAGTTTCGTATATAATGAATAAAAGAAATCATTTACCTTTCGGGGGCGTTGCCCTCGAACCCCCACAAAGGGGTGCTGCCCTCTCAACCCCCGCAACCTAACCGGGCAGGTCAATCATCATTTCGTTGCGCAACAATGGTGATTTTTAAATCCAAAAGTATGTTGCCGGAGCTGTTAAAGGAGACGATAAAATTTTCGAAACAATATTTCAAAAAGTGGTCTGTTGCAGTTGAAAAATAAAACAGTAGACTTTTGAGATTAAAAATTTTGAAAAAAAAAACCGACCAGAATTTTACTCAACGATTTAATGACTGTTTTGCCATTTAAGCGAACCATGTTGGAAAGAAAAGTCATGCCTCATAGACTGAACTTTTTAGTTCAATGGCACATGACTTTTAGTAGAGTAGGTCTTATGTCACACTGTATTACATATCATAATTCGTAACATTAAACTCTAATTTTTCACTACTCAACTCATCAAAATGATAAGTCGGATCGGGTCAGAAAGGTCTATCTTCCAAAAAATACGCGTAACGGTCTTCCCTAGTTTTTTGCATTTTTAGAATAACAGTAATATAAGAATTCTTACACCAAAAAGAAAAAAAAACAATATTAAATGATAATTAAATCCCAAAGAGCACACACCTTCTCCACTAGGAGTATAGGTGATTCGATTTGATTTGGTTTAGATCAAAATCACAAATCGAACCACCAACAATTGGTTCCATTTTTTTTTTAAATCAAACCGAACCTCTCGGTTCGGCTTGGTTCGATTTTATAATTTATATCAATTATTTTTAATCAACTTAACCAATATTAACAATAATAACATTAAAAATAATATTTTAATTTGTTATTAACATCAAACATTAGAAAATAACATAGTAAAAGTAAATTATCATAAATAAAACAACATAAATTACAAAATAAACACAAACAATAGAAGGAAAAAACAAACAATAGAACAATCTAGATTTGATTTAGTTTAGTAACTAATACATATAGTTTGATTTGGTTTGATAACAATAACCGTGAACCAAACCGTCTAGGATTAAAACCGAATCAAACCGAATGATTTCGTTTGGTTTTATTCGGTTTCGTGGTTCGGTAGTTCCAAATATTTTAAACCGAACCGAACCGAACCTCTCAATTTTATGTTACTTCCTTTTGGTAATTATTAGAGTATAGCTTTGCCCTCTTCATGGATTAAACTTATCCTAACTTAATAGTTTGCACTTCATGTAGTAGAACTTTATTACATAGTAGGTCATTTTCATTTGCAATATTAGTTTCTACTAAATATAATGTCAAGAAATACACCTTAGATAATGGCAATGGTTGACCATATGGGGGTGTATTGGAACCACGGAACCGAACCAAATCAAATCATTCGGTTTGGTTCAGTTTTGATCCAAGACGGTTTCAAAAATAATTTATATAAACCACAAAATAGAAACCGTCTTGGACCAAAACCGAACCAAACCGAATGATTTGATTTGGTTCGGTTCCGTGGTTCCAATACACCCCCCTATGGTCCACCATTGCCATTATCTAAGATGTATTTCTTGACATAATATTTAGTAGAAACTAATATTGCAAATGAAAATGACCTACTATGTAATAAAGTTCTACTACATGAAGTGCAAACTATTAAGTTAGAATAAGTTTAATCCATGAAGAGGGCAAAGCTATACTCTAATAATTACCAAAAGGAAGTAACATAAACTAGTTTTACTTCAAATCTTCTCTTCCTCACAAGAGTGGAAGCCTCAGTATCTAAAACTCAACTGCATGTGCCGAAGGAATGGGGGAAAGCTTCACATCCAAAATCGCCTTCCTTCGAATTTGACGTACTTTGTTCCTGCATTGCATGGATCAAATTATTATTATATAACGATGATGGCGAAACTAGCAACAAAGAATTGTGATCCAATATTATCAAAATATGAAAACCTAGATTGACATTCAAGGGGAAAAAGGAAGAAGAAAGAAATGAGATCAAGTATCCTAAAACAGTCCTTGAATCGGGTACAACATTGCTGGATCTGGCTCCTGTAACACATTTCTCTAAGTTCCTACAATATGTTGTTAGATACTTGTTAAGTAAACGTACAAGTTTTAAGAGTTCAAATGCTCGTAGCAAACATCTAAAACATTGAAATGTATCCAGAGAAAAGCTGAGAGAACTAAGATAAAGTGTCTTGGTGCAGAGCAACAAAAATTTGACGCCCGTGTTTGGTGATAAGTACAAGTTTTATGCTTGCCTATGGTTCTTTGGATGGATGATGACACACCGAGATCCTCTTTTAAGAGGTCATGTGATCATCAATAGCACGTAATCAGAAAGCTGGGAACCGCTTGGTGCGAAGAAACCTGGGAAGACTGGGGGGCTTGGTGCAAGAAAGCTTAGCACTAAGACAAGCGGAAAGTCTTTATGACCAGAAACCTGAAGAACCACCTGTGCAAGTTTCCACCTCAGCAAATAGCACCCCGACAGCTGCACCATCTTTTACTTCTCGTTTTGAGTATACAGATAATGTCCAAGCTGCTGAGACTGGTCCTGGGGGCACACATGTGCTCAGCCATGTATCGCCACCTAAGTCATCTAGCTTCTTTGCAGAATATGGGATGGATGGTGCTTTCTCATCGAAAGTTCAAATTCAAAATACTGATGAAGCAAGGAAGAAGTTCAGTAGTTCACTAATGCCAAATCTATTTCATCAGCTCAATTTTTTGGGGATTAGAGCAAAGCAAACTTGAATAGCCAAGTTTCTCTGCAGAAGTTCTCAGGTTCAGCAGCCATCTCAAGTGCTGATCTCTTTGGGCATGACAGAGATAATTCTGCTCTTGATCTCAGTGCTAGTGATCTCATTAATCGACTATCTTTCCAGGCACAGCAGGACATCTCTTCCATCAGGAATATCGCAGGAGAAACTGGAAAGAAACTCAGCTCTCTGGCCTCGAATTTGATGTCTGATCTCCAGGACAGAATCCTCTGATTTATGATGTATTTTCTCAAGGGTTAGTCACAAATACCCATCCAATATTTTGTAAAGAGTTCGGCTCTATATTTTGTTTTCAATTTTCAGTAGAACAATAAGATATTATAAGATTCTTAAAGTCCTTTGGCTTTTGCAAGCTCGAGTTGTAGCTGAAACTAATTGTGATGTATGATTACTTTTTTTCTTTTTTCGCCGTTACAATTTACGGAATATAAAAAAATTTCAACCCTCAAAAAAAAAAAAACACGTGATCACTTTACGAGGGTCATATAGGAATAATGCCAATAATGTGGGTCAAATTTTTAAGTATCATAATTAAAGGGTCCAATGATAAACTTATTAGAGGTCATGGGCAAACCACATTGATCAAACACAGTGTACTCAAACACATACGTCTGAATGTATATATACATGGAGCTGTTCAAATATCTATCACTAATCATTCTCAATACCATAGATTGAGATGAAAAATTGGAATAAAAAGTCAGATCCTTATCACTAATCTTTCTCAGTACCATCCAACACAGAACCCATTCAAGCAAAAGAATGTATACTACCCACCTACGAAACAAGAGCAAAGTCTAAAGTTTGGGGGCGGTTTGTAAAGAAAGTCTAAGCGCAAGGACCAATGGTGTAATTAGCAATGTATATACACACGTGCATAGATGCATATATAAATATACAAACATATATTACGTATCAGTGTATTCAAACACATGCACACGTGTTTATATACATGGAGCTGATTGGATACTCAAAGGTATCCTAACAACATGCCAGTTCTCTTTAGTTTTTACCCAAAATGAGGGTTATATTCTTAAAATAATACTCCCTCCGTCCCTAAATTATTGTCCTCCTTTCCTTTTTCATCCGTCCCAAAATAATTGTCCACTTTAAAACTTACCTTTTTAGAACATCATTTTTACCACTTTACCCTTACTTTTTCACCCTACTTTAATTATGGGTCACATACACATGGGCTTTAAAGGAAACTACACATTAAACCAATATTAATAATCCAGTCAAATAGATTTTCTTAAACGGTGCGCCGGGTCAACTAGGACAATAAATTAGGGACAGAGGGAGTAGTATGGAGGATAACATTGTGATATGGACATTGTTTCCATCTTCAAGCAGTCTTAGTTTGAGAATCACCTTTTCGAAGTTTTTCTAGAGGAAAAGGGAAGATTTGTAGCTATGAATCTTCCTTCAATGGTTGAAGGCAAGCCTTTCATTTCTCTGCCTATGCGGACATATTTAGTAGACCCACCCTCACTTGATTACTCTATCCAATACCCCTACCTTTCTATCTTCTCCCGTGTAAGTTGCATAATCAGTGAGGGCCAAAGTCATTGCTAGCATAAAGGATATGGACTCAAAGGCATAAAGTGCAGAACAAATCACAAGCCTTAGATATAATATCTATCCATTTAAAATGGAAGAAATACTCATTAGTACTTAAAACTGATATCCTAAACTATCTTCTTCTAGTGAACTTTCCCCTTTTTCATCTATTAATCCACAACAGTGGATTGCGAGCAGCATAGTTAGCCCACCACCAAAAACTACCTCTCCTTCATATAACCTACACGGCCCATAAACTAACACCCCAGACCAACAAAATTAACATGCAAACCAATCCCTAATCAGCCCTGAATTTCCTAAATCAAAACCTTGAAACTGCACCAAATTGAAGAAGGGTGAAATAAGGACGGGAGGTACATTGCCAACATTACAATATTGTAGGTAAAGTAGAAGTTATTAGCTGCAAGTGTTCCCCACACAACACAATCTACTTTCACTTCTTTTTCAAATCACTTTGTTGTTTCAATGCTCTGAGACTGTTAGATCAAAAACAACAACAAAAAAACAGTCCAACTTTAGTGCCTAATCTATGAGCACATCAACTCAAATCCCAGTCTAATTTCCCCACACGATTCCATACTTCATCTTCCCTACAAAGTTCTTTTACTTCACAATATCCTCTCCAACACTACACCACTGAATCCCACACTACCGCTTCTCTATATCCTCAAGATGTTCTTCTATCTCAACCTTTCTACTTTCTAAAACTGACATCCCCCACTCTCCTTTATATCATAGTCACAATTCCTTTAATTTTATAGCTATAGATATATAGGAAGAAGTTAAAAGTAACAGGTTTTCACTTTCCATGGTCTTCTTTTTGGTTGGTCCATAAATGTCTCGTTTTTGGCAGGTTTTTCTTATTTATAGAAGAGAAGCTTTCAATTTTTACATACTGCTCAATGTTTTGGATTTGTCATCATTCTAGGCTCAATATTGAAATTTTACACTATCATCCTAGGGAAAACCATTTTCTTAGTTCCAACATCATTTCAAATTTAAACATCTTGATTCTTACTGGGTGATCCTCAAAACAATAAAAAATAAAAAAATCTTCCTTAGTGGTAAAAGTCTAACTATTCAAAATAGACTGCTTCACACCCTACTGTCCTATATTAGCAATTTATCATCATAGATACTTAATACAGCACATGTGTTAAGATACAACACTTTTTTTTATAAAAGTTTACTAAAACGCCCTTAAGTATCTAAAGAAGTGAGAAAAAAATAAGAAAAAAAAACCATAATTAAGAACCTATGTTAATTGGGTGACGTACCTGCGTTAAGTAACTCCCTTCATCATATACTATTATAATCTATATTCCCTGTAGATTACAAGATTACAAAATAACGAAAAAGTAAAAGTGACCAAGATGACACTCTTGCCTCCTACCTTCCATTTTGCCGATCTTATTTGCATTAATCTAGATTACCTTCCGGAATAGATACTTATTATCACGGTTCGGTCCACTATCTCCTAGATATCCAATCTCTGTCCTTTCGGGAAGGCCGTTACTCATGAAAACCAACTCTTAGGAGGGGTATAGAAGAAGACTAGTTCTTCATCGACATACATATATGGAAAAGTTAGCTATTAGATTTTAGCTAATAGATTGAGATGAAAGAGTACAACTTTTCACCAGATATATATGCAAAGTCTTACTTGACCATTTTCGCTCTTTGCCCGGGGGGAGATAGGCGTAGTCCTTCTTCGAAGAGATATTTTTTACTGAAATAGAAAAAGTAGTGAATTCCGTGAACAATATGCGCTTAGTACCAAGCATAAGCAGGAAAACATTTCTAGAAAGAATATAATTGAAGAACTGCTGTCCTCACGGTAAGCACCGAAGAGGTCTTTTGACTAGGCTTTCTATTCTTAGAGATAGGACTGACGAAGGGAAGTCAGGGTGGCCTTGATGACACAGTGATGCAGGCAGTTTCGCACTTGACTACCTCGACCGTTTCGACCGGGTGAGCGGAAAACGGCATAACTTTTGACTCGGGTGGAGTTACTGGGCACGCCGCATATCAAATCAAGGCTCTCGGAAAGGCGGACAAAATAAACTGAGCAAAGCTCGGTTACGAGCTATTTTTAAGGCCAAAAAACGTCATTTAAATAGGGTTACGGGCCATTGAAGTTTTTAAATTAATTTCGGGTTTTTTTTGTAATTTCGACAATTTATTACTTTTAGGGTTTTGAGCATATTTAAACACTTTTAGGGTTGTTTGAGAGGCAGTTTTTGCCGTTTTATGAATAATACACTCTTTTCCCAATTCCGGTATTCATTGAATCAACACGAATTAATGCCCAGATCGTGGTAGGTTTGTGAACCTCAACAAGGTTTGGAAGATCAACGCTGATAGTTGTGCGCGATCTCAACAGTTGATAGTTATCGTTACTCTTATTTACCTTCCGCTACATCACATAGGCAACTGGGATCTCACACAGGGATCTCACACAGCTCTCTCCTCAGAACGTTTTCTCTCGTTCTTGCTCGTGGAATCCCAGACAAGAGCAGGTAGGATGGTCCCGTGATGGTCTGTATTTTCGCTTCCAATTAGCAGGGCCGATTTCGGTCTAGCTAAGAAGAAGCTGCTGCAGTCAATTAGTACGAATTTATATGTCATTTCTATCTATTTCGTCCGTCTTTGGCATCTTAAAGCCTAGTCTATTGAAGTATTTGTCTTCTAAATGCACCAAATTATTCTTCTTTCACGGGTAAAACTAAAGCATGAGAGATTACAGTTTTCCCTGCTAAGAGCAGTCAATTTCTCCTTTCATGATTCTTTCTCCTCCCGACCATCTATCTTCAAATTCCCTGCAATCATGGGAATCCGTCATATACTCGGGAACAAAAACGGCCTGGCACCTAAACCCATTTTTACCTTCCGAGCGAGCCTCTGGGATCTCCTGTAAACCCCCATTCTATGGTAAAGGGAGGATATTAGGGGAAGCAGTGAGTGGAGATTCCCTTGCAGAGAGCCGGATGAGGGGAGACCCTCACGTTTGGAACTACGCTCAATCACTCAGTCGAAGCAGAAGCTAATAGGGAGGGTGCCCTTGGAACGTAGTAGAGAAAGGGCTTGGAGAACTCTTTAGATAGTCCGAGATGCGAGGTTGGAGATAGGCCGAACACTTTGATTACTTACAGGGCTTTAGACTTCTGGGGCTAGGCAGAGATAGGATCGATCAGTACACTAAGAACTCGTGTCGAAATCGCCCTAGTTTAGAAGTGGTTAGTGAGGGCCGGGAACTCACTCCATGTGCCTAGAAACTCATCAGGTTCTACACAGAGGCAAATTTTAGTGTGAATTCTATCTTGCGATTCTCATACTAATGATAAATGTTTTTATCCCGATTGGCATAATTTATATGGTACTAAGCTGATTTGGCCAAGATGCCCAACAACATCATGATATTTCTATGGTACTAAACCTGATTTGGTCAAGATGCCCAACAATATTCATACAAACAAGCAAGAACAAATTAGAATTAGAAATAATATCTATTTCTTAGATTGGTTTTTCCCCATTCAGAAATTTCTTCAACCGTGTTAGGGCATTTGAAGAAATTTCTGAATTGGGGAAAATCCAATCAAAGAAATAGGTATTATTTCTAATTCTAATTATTATCATTGTATTAACATTCATATTACTTCTATTATTATTATTACTTATTAATTTTAGTATTGATTTTATTATATTAATTTTATTTATATTATTATTTTTACTTATTATTATCATTGATTTTATTATTTGTAATATTATCTTTTATTATTATAATATTGATATTAATATTACTTTTATTATAATTACTTATTATTATTACGATTATTTTACTATTTACTATATTATTATTAATATTACTTTTTAGTAGTATTATTATCATTATCATTATTAATGATAATAATAATTATTATTATTATTATATTTATCATTATTAAGACTATATTTATTATTATTATAACTATTATCATTATTCATATTATTATTTATTAATATTATTATAATTCTTTTTATTATTATTTATTATAATTATTATTCATTATTATTATTATTATTACTTTTTGTTTTTATTACTATTATTAAGAAGGGTACATAAGTGACCTGTACATGTCTTATGACTTATCTTACCATAAGTGAAATCAAATACTTCAAAAACCAACTTATGGTAAGTCATAAGTCACAAGTATTTCCAGATAAGCCAAATCATTATTCATATTATTATTTATTAATACTATTATAATTCCTTTTATTATTATTTATTATAATTATTATTCATTATTATTATTATTACTTATTGTTTTTATTACTATTATTAAGAAGGGTAAATAAGTGACTTGTACATGACTTATGACTTATCTTACCATAAGTGAAATCAAATGCTTCAAAAACAACTTATGGTAAGTCATAAGTCATAAGTATTTCCAGATAAGCCAATTCATTATTGATATTATTATTTATTAATATTATTATAATTCCTTTTATTATTATTTATTATAATTATTATTCATTATTATTATTATTCCTTTTATTATTGTTTTTATTACTATTATTAAGAAGGATAATTAAGTGGCTTGTACATGACTTATAACTTATCTTACCATAAGTAAAATCAAATGCTTCAAAAACAACTTATGATAAGTCATAAGTCATAAGCATTTCCAGATAAGCCAAATCAAACAGGCCCAATGCTTCTTTCTAAAAGTGGATAGTTGCTGCTGCACAACACCACCCCTTCTTCTCCTTCCTTCTAATAGGAGAATAGAGAGAGAGAGGGAGAGTCAAAGGAGTCAACCGTTGGTGGAAGCCCTCAATCGCTATTAGGGATTGAAGGTTGAAGGCAGGGAGATAGCCGAGAAGGGGAAGGGTGAGGATCTTCTCAAATGGTGAGTTATCTGTCAGTTTGGGAAGGTAGAGGCTAACCACACCCCAAAATCCACTCTATGCACTCTATTTCCTGTATTGAAATTAGGGGTGGCAATGACTGACGCGACACGATAACATGAACCAACACGACGCGATTATAAAACACGATTATAGAGACAAATGACACGATAAGACTAGCACGACACGACATGACAGGAAACACGACACGTAAGGCGCGATATTATTAATATATTCAAAATAAAAGTTATTATTATATTTATGATCAAATTAGATAAATAACATGAAAACACGATAATGAGACACGAACACGACAGGTAGCACGAATCGCCACCCCTAATTGAAATGGGGTACTTTTGTGTTGTATAATGCAGTAAATGGGGTGTAGAAAGTGGGTTTTGGAGTGTAGTTAGCCCCACCCATTTAGGAATTGGATTTATGGATTTAAGAGCACTTAGATTTGGAGGAAAAATAAAATACGTGATACTTTATTAATATATACGTATGTTTAAGTTTTATATATATACATATTGCATTGAAGTATCTAATATAGACACACACACATGTATATGTATATATAACCTGGCGAACCAACTTGCCCATCATGGAATGGAACTCGTGCGAGCCCAGCCCGTTAAACCCGCCTATAAGCAATCTCATATTTTTAGAACCCAAACCCACCTTTCTTTAAGTAATGGGGCAGACCAGCCCATTTTGACAACTCTACTCACTCCTAAAGTCAGTCTACAAGTTTCGGTCTTTCTTGTGTCTTGACTGTGCAATTCTCAACCTTTATGGTTGGTTATGATCATTTAATAGATATTCTCCCTCCGTTCCGTGTAAAGAGTACATCATACAATTTTGGGAAGTTTCACCTTAAGAGTCCACTTTCAAAAAAAAAATTATGTTCATCATCTTCATAACATTTTAACTTTTTACCCTTATACTGCAATTAACATATTGATTATGTTCAAGCATTTTTATATATCCCTTAATAAATAAACTTTTCAAACATAGACTCTTTGAGAGGAACGGAGGGAGTATACAAAACAGAGATTTTTTGGTCCCCTTTCTACCCTGTACATATATAGTTTAATGGCAATATAGTTGTTGTCACTCAAATTGGACCAAATATTAATTCTTAAACCCTATGGGCTTGTTTGGTAGTCGGACAAGGATAAGCAGTATTATTAATCCTAGTACTATTAGTACCCTCGCTATTAATCCTCACTTGTATATCGGGGATAGTTTTGAGATTACAAATATTAATCCCAATTTTTTTTAGTGAGGGCGCTAATAATACCACCCTTCCCCTTGGTATTAATAGTGAGGGGATAATGACTTTATCCGGATAACTCGTGCTATTAGTCCCGACCACTTATTACGTACCAAACATCAGACAACTCGGCTTATTAATCATATCAGGCCTTAATCCTGGCTATCAAACGGCATGCACCTATGTGTTCACGCTCGTTAAGCATATTGCAACGTCTCTCCCAGTTTCCCAGCCAACCTTGTTTTTTGTTATTATACACCATATGTTCCATATCATATGCCAAGGTTTTGTGTTTGTAAGTGTGGAATGGGAGCTCATGGAAAAAGCACCACATGATTGCACGCCACACATTTGTCCGGGATAATCAACCAAGCGAGGTCTTACTTCGTAGCCAGTACAACCCTTAGAAACTTCACTTGAAGTAACCACCTGCAATGGGGGTGTTGTGCACGTTTCTGTGTGCTGGACATGTAAAAACCCTAGGCAAGTCAAGTTCAAAAGGACAACTACCTTTAATGCTCATACACCAAGGTTTGTAGTTTTGAGGTGAAAAAGGAGCTCGAAGCTCATGACAGACTTGCCACAGCATCACACATCCACATTTGTGCAGGCAATCATCCAAGGGAGGATTAGAAACTACACTTAATGTAACAGCACACACTTGGGAGGGGTGCGAGCGGGTTGTTGGAGTGGGGTTAAATTAGGGAACTCAGATTAAGAAGATCCGTCTAGGCCTGTTCCACCGGAACCTATTGCGGCCCAGGAGCCAATAGCCATTGGGTGTGGACAACGCCAAGGAAGATGCGGCATTAAGGGTTTGCAACACCAGAAGCCATAATGGTGCCGTGGGGGGTGTGTTAGGTTTGCAAATTGTGTACACAAAGGAACCAAGGGAATTCATTTTTTTTATAGGTAAGTATGGTCCCTTGTTACAGGGATAGGAACCAAGAACCTCTAGAAACTTGAGGGGATTCATAATCTGATTTACTCCTAAAGGGTGGCCCCACTAGGGCCTGGTTAGGTAGATACAGGTTGAGGGTTCTCAAGTTGCGGCCCTTCTGCCTGGAATATAGAAATGGGAATAGCATTTATCAAGATGGTACTGATGGGTGCATGTAAAACTAATGCACCATCAGATATTAGCATCTACAAAATATAAGTTGTGCTCATTGAACTTCAAACCAGATTTTGTTTTTAAACTGTTTTAGTATTGTTGCACATGTCCATCAGAAAACATAATATGGATGGTAAAACACAGTTTCTGTGATGCATTAGTACCATTTGAAGAGGTTATGAGAGATAATTGTTACAAGATAATGCCAAGTCATAAAGCATCTAATTAGACCCCAAGCTCACTGTCTACCTTCAGAAAGCTCCTGGCTACCTTCAGATTACAGGAGAAAACAATAACTAGAATCTCAGTAGTCAGAACCATGTCATGAAACATCTAACCTGCAGACCTCAAGCTCACAGGCTACCTTCAGATTATGGCTCTAATGTCAAGGGAAATCTAGCACATGCCCTAAACTTAATCGTGGGCTTCTAAACTTAAGATTAATGAAATCACACTCGTACAACTGAAGTAGAATCTCAGGACTTTCCTGTCACATACCATAAATACCAGGAAAGGGGGGCTTAGTGAGGCATATGACCTTTCATCCGTATACCAATCAACATGAACTATCACCCTTAATCACCGAAACATACAAATCTTTTTATTTAATCGGCATTAAAACTTGGGTCTCACAGGTTCAACATTTACAGGTCATGTCAAACAAGGAATGGAAAACCCAAAAGTTTGATTGATATTGACCTGATGAGTTATAGAATCTCTGCTGGTTCAACTGTGTTTGACAATATCTGGATGTTTAAAAAACATATTTGCCATTTTTTTTGTAATTTTAATGAGCATTTGAACTAGGAGCAAATCGAATCATAATCTATATGCAAATGAATTTCCCACAACGACCAAATTTTTTTATAGGTAAGTGTGGCCTCTTGTTGGTATGGGGATTGGAAGTAAATTTTACACCTCATTCTTAATAGAGAAGGCTTCAAACCATTCATTTAGGATCCTAGGGTCTTGGTGCAGCTTAAGAAAGGCTCCAGGAAGAGAAATTCAACAACTTAAGAAGCTTCATAACTTTCTTGAGTTCAAGGTGGAATAGTCAAGTATTTAGTTAATAGTCTTATAATGGGGTACTAATAGAATATTAGATCAAGTCAGTTTTATATTAGTTTTCTAATTAACCCATGGTTCTTATTTGATTATTCAGTTATTTAATTGAGTCTAAAATCTAATACAATTTACAATTAGTTGTCCTGATTAGTTTCTAGATGGATTTGAGATGAGGAGTAGCCTATAAATTGCTTGTAATAATACTTTCAGTTTATTCAGAGAACAGTAATAAGATTTTTCCCAGTAGCAAATAGCTTTAATTTATTGAATGTACTGTGAGATGCAATTCTCTTGAATGTGATGCTCAGGAACCCTAGGCATGATGCCTAAGGTTGCCATGGGTGTAGCCAGGATTTTTCCCTAATTAGTCAACTTTTATAATCAAGACTTGACCATAAGTTGCAGTACTACAATAACATGATGCTTATCAATTAAACAAAATGATGTTATGCACCCAAAAGATATTAAACTTTCGCAGTCAACACTTTTACTACAGAAAAGAGCCTCAGATATAGCTCAGATTGGTTTTGTTCACCAGGAAGAGATTCAACGAAATAGTTAAGGATAAAACAAAGTTAACAACAATATATCAAAGACAGACTGGACTGGAGGACAGAAGGTCAAAAGATTATATATGAACAACGAGAAATATGGAGATGGAGCAGTATCAGCGAGTACAATTGCATCATTCTTAGGCGATTTCAATTGAGCTTGTGGAGGCAATGCAAATAAGAAAATCTACCTGAGCATGCACATCCTAGTACTTAACATTTAAATGACGACGTTAATTGACATTTTTGAGCAAATCCAATAGAAATAGACATAGGCCCCATAATTTCGAATAAATAAATCGAATCAAAAATTGCAAACACTCAAATTTGTAGCTAAAAACACATAAATAATGGTGGAAATACCAACCTTCATTGTCAGAGTTGATTTAAGAGCACTTAGATTTGGAGGAAAAATAAAATACGTGATACTTTATTAATATATACATATGTTTAAGTTTTACATATATACATACTGCATTGAAGTATCTAATATAGACACACACACACATGTATATGTATATATAACCTGGCGAACCAACTTGCCCATCATGGAATGGAACTCGTGCGAGCCCAGCCCGTTAAACCCGCCTATAAGCAGTCTCATATTTTTAGAACCCAAACCCACCTTTCTTTAAGTAATGGGGCAGACCAGCTGACGTAGGACAAGATTTGATTAGTTTTAATTTTAAGTTTGAATATTTTTATTGGCAAAAACTTGTGTAAGACCGTCTTACGGATCCCAATCCGTAAGACGGAGCCCCATTTACAAATTCGGGGCTTAATAACAAAACCTGTTAATAAATATCACAAAAACAGGCTAGCCGAGTTGGTTATAGGCGGAAGTTAGAGATTCTGTTCAAGCAGGTTGGCGGTTTGGTACCCCCCAGCTTCAATATTTTGTTTTAATGCTTATTTCCTCTATTTGCTTCGATGCCCCTCCACTTTCAATGTTTGCCGCCGAATTCTCACGCCTTGCAATTTAATCCTTTGTCAGCTCCATTAGCATCAATTGCCTTGGGATACTTGACAGATCCTAACGAACTTTGATGAAATGCTAAATGACACATTTAAAACTAATGTGACACATTTTAATGTCCGATACCCCCCAGCTTCAATATTTTGTTTTAATGCTTATTTCCTCTATTTGCTTCGATGCCCCTCCACTTTCAATGTTTGCCGAATTCCTACGCCTTGCAATTTAATCCTTTGTCGGCTCAGTTAGCATCAATTGCCTTGGGATACTTGACAGATCCTAACGAACTTTGATGAAATGCTAAATGACACATTTAAAACTAATGTGACACATTTTAATGTTAAAAGTGACACTATAAATGAAAATTTATTATAATTCTTATCAAAATAAAAAGTGACACTCTTAATACTAAAAAGTGATACATTTTATACTAAAAAGAGACACTCTTAATACTAAAAAGTGACACATTAAATATTAAAAAGTGACGCATTCAATACTAAAACTTGATATTTTCAATGCTAAAAAGTAATACATTTAATTTTAAAAAACATTTTTTAGTATTAAATATGTTACTTTTTAGTATTAAGAGTGTCACTTTTTAGTATTAAACGTGTTACTTTTTAGTATTAAGAGTGTCACTTTTAGTATTAAGAGTGTCACTTTTAGTATTAAAAGTGTCACTTTTAGCATTAAGAGTATTACTTTGAATTTTAATGAGAATTATAATAAATTTCACTTTATAGTCACTTTCAACCTTAAAATGTGTCACTTTTGTCTTTAAACGTGTCATTTAGCATTTCGTTAAAATCCATTAAGGTCCGTCAAGTATTAAATGTGTCACTTTTTAGTATTAAAGGTATCACTTTTTAGTATTAAGAGTGTCACTTTTTAGTATTAATAGTGTTACTTTTTAGTATTAAGAGTGTCACTTTTAATACTAAAAAGTTACACATTTAATACTAAAAAGTTACACATTAAGAGTATTCCTTTGAATTTTAATGAGAATTATAATAAATTTCTCTTTATTGTCACTTTTTAGTATTAAGAGTGTCACTTTTTAGTATTAAGAGTGTTACTTTTTAGTATTAAGAGTGTCACTTTTTAGCATTAAGAGTATTACTTTGAATTTTAATGAGAATTATAATAAATTTCCCTTTATAGTGTCACTTTCAACCTTAAAATGTGTCACTTTTGTCTTTTTAAGGTGTCACGTTTGGCTTTAAACGTGTCATTTAGCATTTCGTTAAAGTCCATTACGGTCCGTCAAGTATTAAATGTGTCACTTTTTAGTATTAAAGGTATCATTTTTTAGTATTAAGAGTGTCACTTTTAATACTAAAAAGTTACACATTTAATACTAAAAAGTGACACTTTAATACTAAAAAGTTACACATTAAAAGTATTCCTTTGAATTTTAATGAGAATTATAATAAATTTCTCTTTATTGTGTCACTTTCAACCTTAAAATGTGTCACGTTTGACTTTAAACGTGTCATTTAGTATTTCGTTAAATTCTATTAAAATCCGTCAAGTATCTCAAGACAATTGATGTTAACGGGCTGACAAAGGATTAAACAATAAGGCGTGGGAAACATAAGAACAAACCTTGAAAGTGCAGGGGCACCGGAGCAAAATGACACATAACAATAAAACTGAAAAACAGGCTGAAGGGTTTCGAACCCCAGACCCATGCTCAATTCGCTAAGCCTTAAGCACACTACAGCTGACCAACTAAGCCAATTTCGTTTTTATGATTTTTAATAACGTATTATTTATTTATTATGACCCGCGAATTTCTAAATGGGGCTCCGTCTTACGGTAAGACCGTCTTACAGGATACCACCTCAATTTTATTTTATTGTAATTTTCGTATTTATTTTTAATAGGGTAGTATTTTTATGATTAGAAGTAGATTTAGGCAACTAAGTGATGAATTTATGAATTTAAGTATTTATTTTCGTAAATAGGTTAGGTTGTGTTTTAGCAAGTTTTAACTTGTTTTCCAAGCATTACTAGTCTTATAAAAATAGGTTCCATTGTAATTCCGAATTAATGCATTTTTTTCAATAAAATAAGAGTTTTCTCTTATATCTGGTGGATTCCAGTTATTTCTTCCTGGTGGATTCTAGGTTGGTTAAGGTTTGACGTGTTCAACCTTATATTCGTTCGTTCGTACGTTAACGAACATACGTTTGATTCTCTTTTCACCCGTTTGTGTGTTACGAACAAGACTCCTTTTTGTTACACGTTTCCGTAATGCATCATATGGTATCAGAGCGCCAGTTTCACAGTTTCTCAACTCGTGAACGATCTTGGAGATGAAATAAGCTTATTCTAGGTACAACCGTTCCATTCGATCTTAAAGTTTTCTGTCCTGTTTGTTCAGTTTCTGGAAACCTTATTTTATTATAGGGGTTGTTAGCCAAAAAAAAAATCAGTTTTTTTTTTTTGCCTAGCAGGCTTTTTCGCCACGAAATTTTCTGACTGCGCCCAAAAGTTCTTATTAGGGACAGTTCTTCCGTGCCTAATACTCTGTATTTGGCACTGTTTTGTTTCTGGCCGTCGCAAATACTCCTGTTTCATCTGCAGAATTATGTTGTTTAAAACAGAAATAGATTTTATGGGAGAAGAAACTAGAATAGAATCTGAATTTCGTTCTAGATGTCTCGTGAAGGATAGAGCATGTAGTTTGGTTATTGATGGTGCTAGTTTGTCGAATTTTGCTAGTACTTATATGGTTGAAAAATTGGAGCTTCCAACTATTCAACACCCATGTCCGTATAAATTGCAAAATTTCGTTGGCAACCATGAGATCGAAGTAAATGAACAAGTGTTGGTAGAATTAAGCATCGGTCACTACAAAAATGAAGTGTTATGTGATGTGATACCAATGGCAGAATGACATGTTTTGTTAGGAAGACCTTGGCATTATGATCGACATGCAACACACGATGGCTGCACCAATAAATATTATTTTACCTTCGATCGACGGAGATTCAGACTTACACCGATGTCTCTGACTCGAGCTTCTGAAGAAAGGGAAAGGGTAGCAGAGAATTATAAGAAGTATCAACATGAAAAGGAAAGACTTGAAAGAAAGAAAGTGGAGGAAAATCTAAATTTGCTTGAGCTTGCGTTTGGAAACATGCATGATCATGTTAATCAATTATTTCTTGAGGGAGATAGTTGTGATAAACATAATTTTGGGGATACAGTAGATTTTGGAATTGCAAATTTATTTGATGAAGAGAATATGAATGTGTCCGTGACTGATAAGGCATCTACACATGTTATGCCAACCAAGTTTGTGTTTGCTTCTCCTATTTTCTTTCAAGTTTTTTCCTTGTCGATTCCAGATTTGTTCAAGGATTTCGAAGAATCGGGGTTGCGAGAAAATCTATACTACTTAAAATATCTTTTTGTTTGGCATGGACGATTTAAAGTTTCGGATATGAACTCGAGGACGAGTTCTTTTAAAGTGTGGGTGAATGACGTAGGACAAGATTTGATTAGTTTTAATTTTAAGTTTGAATATTTTTATTTTATTGTAATTTTCGTATTTATTTTTAATAGGATAGTATTTTTATGATTAGAAGTAAATTTAGGCAACTAAGTGATGAATTTAAGTCCTATTAGGTTACTATATAGGTTAGGTTGTGTTTTAGCAAGTTTTAACTTGTTTTCCAAGCATTACTAGTCTTATAAAAATAGGTTCCATTGTAATTCCGAATTAATGCATTTTTTTTTTCAATAAAATAAGTGTTTTCTCTTTTATCTGGTGGATTCCAGTTATTTCTTCCTGGTGGATTCTAGGTTGGTTAAGGTTTGACGTGTTCAACCTTATATTCGTTCGTTCGTACGTTAACGAACATACGTTTGATTCTCTTTTCACCCGTTCGCGTGTTACGAACAAGATTCCTTTTTGTTACACGTTTCTGTAATGCATCACCAGCCCATTTTAACAACTCTAATCACTCCTAAAGTCAATCTACAAGTTTCGGTCTTTCTTGTGTCTTGACCATGCAATTCTCAACCTTTATGGCTAGTTATGATCTTTGTAATAATACTTTCGTTTCTTCTTTTCAGATATGTTCCTACATTGTCGCCGGCCCGTCGCCCTGTTACTGGCTTCCTTCGCTACGAGATTCGATGAGATTCGTAACTAGTCCTTTCTCTGGTGGCGGCGTGGTTCCTTTCCCGGATCCGAGTCGTCCTCTAGGAAACCACCCATCCTGTGTATAAATTGTCCAGAAATTGAATTCCAAAGTTACAAAGATCTTAGGAAGCATTACGAATGTAAGAACAAATGTGAAAAGAAGAAACGAAAGACGATCATACACCAGGTGGAGGAATGGTGGCTGAAATGTAAAAACGGGCTTGCCAAGATAGATGATCCACATAACTGCCCTAATACCGTGGAACAAATATCTGATTGGAGAAAAACACAATCCAAAAAATAGGTATTATTTCCAATTAGATTTTGTTCTTGGTATGTTCTTGGGCATCTTGGCCAAATTTGCTCCAAATCATGCACTTGAATGGTTTGCTACAAATTTTTTGCTTGAATTAGAATTATAAACCACCATGCACAATAAAATTTAGTTCCACTGTATATCCTACATACATATTCTCTTTTCCTTGACAAAATTATGAGCCCTAGATCATTCACAATCTTGTGTGGAAGCAGAACAATCAATCACATTTGACAGAGAAAGGAGAAGGATAGAAACGAATAGGATTGATCATCTTTGATTTTGTTATTTCTCTTACGTGTTAAACCGTAAGAACAAAGGAAATATATATAACTATCAATCTAACGAAAGAAAAAAAGGCTAAAACAAAAAAGGCAACGAAGGCATAAAGAAAAGCTACACTCGCTACCCTCTGACTATAACAAATTTACACCCGCTACCCCTGAATATATAACAAAGCTATATAACAGAATCAGGCTTATTGCACTTGAGTCCCTTTAGTCTTTCTTTTCCTCTTTCTGATTTGTTGGTGATGCTGTGTACTTGAAGTAGTAACATTAACAGCCCCCCTCAAGTTGCAAGAGGTAAAAATATTTTTAACTTGCAACTTGCCCAACAGATGATAGAATTGAGGAGATGACAGAGCCTTGGTGAAGATATCTGCAGGTTGATCTGTAGACACTATGTACTTGGTGGAGACTAATCCCTTTTGCACCATTTCTCTGACAAGATGACAATCAATGTCTATGTGCTTTGTTCTCTCATGAAAGACTGGATTGGCTGCAATGTGGATAGCAGACTGGTTGTCACAGTACAGGGAAACAGGAGTGATGGAAGTGAAATTAAAGTCTTTTAGAAGGGAGATCAGCCACTTGATTTCACAACATGTGTTGGCCATACTCCTATACTCAGCCTCTGCAGATGATCTGCTAATTGTGGACTGCTTCTTGCACTTCCAAGAGATAAGAGAGGTACCCAAATAGATACAAAAACCTGAAAGGGATCTTCTTGTAATGGGACAGACAGCCCAATCAGAATCACAGTAGGCTCTTAACTGAATCTGTGCTGGAAAAGAAAAGTCCTTGACCAGGACAGCCCTTAATATATTTGACTAGTTTGAGGGCAGCATGCCAGTGAGCATCCAAGGGAGAAGCCATAAATTGACTTAAAACTTGCACACTGTAGGCTATGTCTGGTCTAGTAATGGATAGATATATCAGTCTCCCAATAAGTCTTCTATAGGTTGCAGGATCAGCCATGGAGGAGGAAGAGATAATAGCCAGCTTATGGTCTTTTTCAATAGGAATTAGAGCGGAGTTTGGCATTGACAAGCCCGTTGTCTTTGATGATTTCCAAGGCATATTTCCTTTGATGAAGACAGATCCCTGTCTTGTTTCTTGCAACTTCAAGGCCAAGGAAATACTTAAGATGCCCTAGGTCTTTGATTGGAAAGATAGATTTCAGATGATCTTTAACTTGAGTTATCAGTTTTTCACTAGTTCCTGTGATAAGAAGGTCATCAACATAGATAAGAACAGTTACAAATTCTGAATCAAAGTTAAGATAAAAGAGAGTATAGTCATTTAAAGACTGTTTGAATCCAAATTGAGTAAGAGTGGTGGATAGTTTTTCAAACCATTGCCTTGGGGCTTGTTTCAGCCCATAGAGAGATTTGGAGAGTTTACATACCAAAGAGGAGGATGAATGATCAGGAGAAATAGGAGAGTATCCTTGAGGCAGATCCATGTACACTTCTTCATGTAAGTCACCATGTAGGAAAGCATTGGATACATCTAGTTGGAATACAAGCCATTGTTCTACTGCAGGCTGCAGCTATAGCAAGAAAAACTTTTACAGAATTCATCTTTGCCACATGAGAAAAGGTTTCAAAGTAGTCATTGCCTTCAACCTGAGTAAATCCTTTGGCAACAAGTCTGGCCTTATATCTGTTTACAGTGCCATCAGAGTTGTATTTTATTCTAAAAATCCACTTGCATCCTACAATTTTCTTATTTGCTGGAAGGGGTTGAAGAGTCCATGTATTATTGTTTTCCAAAGCTTGTAGTTCCTCAGACATGGCTTGACACCATAGAGGGTTTTGAATAGCTTGTTGGTAAGTTTTAGGTTCATGGATTGTGGAAATGTTGCAAGAGAAGTTTTTATAAGGAATAGATATATTAGCATAAGAACAATAGTTATCAATAGGATAAGGGGTAGTGTGAACTTTAGAAGATTGAACAAATGTAGGAGGAAGATCAGTATAATCCTGGAACTTAGCTGGAATAGTTCTTTGTCTTTGAGGTCTTTGAGGCATAGTAGGAATAGATTGAGAAGGAGAGGGATCATTATGAACATTTTCAGAATTGTCATCAGAAGAGTCATTTTGAGAAGTAGAAGAGTAATTATTTGAGTCACTGTCAGATTTGTCTGCATAATTGATGTTGTTAGGTTCAGTTGGATTCGGTTTCTTCTTCAAGAGTAGTGTTGGTAGGATTAAAACGCATTTTCTTGAAGGGTTTGAGTGGTATGAGGTTTAATATTTTTGAAAGGAAAGATATCTTCATAGAAGACAATGTCTCTGCTATATAGGACCTGATGAGTTTCAAGGTTGTAAACCTTGTATGCTTTCTTATTATTGGGATATCCAATGAAGACACATCTTTGAGCTCTAGGTGATAACTTATCTCTGGCATGAGAAGCAGTGGAAGCATAGCACAAACAACCAAAGGTCTTAATATGTTGATAAGTAGGAGGGGTTCCAAATAGGGCTTCAAAGGGAGTTTTAAACTTAATGACAGAACTGGGAAGTCTGTTGATTAAGTAGGTGGCAGTGAGAAGACAATCACCCCAAAATTTCTTAGGGAGGTTGGCTTGAAACCTAAGGGCTCTAGCAAGTTCAAGAAGATGTCTGTGTTTTCTCTCAGCTCTACCATTTTGCTGAGGGGTGTCAACACAGGTGGTTTGATGCAAGAGGCCTTGGGATAACAGTAGTTGACCAACTCCATCATTAAGAAATTCGCTCCATTATCGCCCGAGACTTTTAACATTAGTGTTGAATTGATTTCTTGCCATGTTAAGGAAGTATTCCAGATTTTGACAGACTTGAGATTTGGTTTTTAAAAGAAAAGTCCAAGTCACCCTAGAAAAGTCATCAACTATGGTTAGAAAAGAGGTACAACCATCATAAGTGCTTTTTTCTCAGAAGGTCCCCATACATCACGGTTGTATGAGACCAAAGAGTTCTGTACTATGAGAATCACTTAAGGGAAAAGGTTGTCTGGTTTGTCTAGCTAAATGACATATTTCACAGTGCACATTGGTCAAAGAATTTAATTATGTGCTTCATAGATTGTAAAGGAACATGTCCAAGTCTAGTGTGCCACAGATACACTTTATTGATAGGTTCAGTAAAAGCAAAAGTATTATTAACATTGAAGGATTTCATGTACATAGAGGTAGTCTGCTTAGGGTAGAGAGTTTCTGATAGAATTAATTTGTATAAGCCTCCTTCATATCTACCAATCTCCTTGCCTTTCTGTTGAATTTGGTCCTGAAGAAAACAAGAAGTGGTAGTGAATGTTAAGCAGACATTACTATCATTAATAAGCTTGCTCCCAGAAATTAGGTTGAAATGAAAATCAGGGGCAAAATAAACATTCTTAAGTACAATGTTTCCTATCAATGTTACAGTTCCTTTATGAGTAACAAGGGAAGTTTTTCCATTGGGTAAGAATATCATAATATTGACAGATGTAGGATTGGTGAGGCAATCAAAACAGGTAGTAATATGATCACTAGCACCTGTGTCTATAATCCAATCACAACAGGAAGGTTTCAAACTGGTAAGAGAAACAGGTTTAGAAGTATTATTTTGGATACCTGACATATGATCTTCAGGGGTATCCATAAGAGCTGAAGCAGATGTAACATTCTTGTTGTTGTTGAGCATGATCATAAGTTGCTGAAGCTGTCCAGGTGTGAAATGATTAGCAGCTTCAGTGGCTTCAGTCTTTTCCTTGGTAGGATGTTGGGTGACAGCAGTGTTAATACTTGAGTTGGTCTTGGATTTTCCTTTGTTTCTTGGCATTCTTGACAGATCAGGCTTGGTACCAAACCATTGATGCCATTCAGGATATCCATGAAGAAAAAAAACACTTGTCTTTGGTGTGAGAATCACCATGACAGTAATCACAAAAAAACTTTCCCTTTGAAGTAGAATTTTGAGATCCTCCTGTGGTTTTCCCTTTACTGAATCTGTTGGTATTAACTTTTCCCATGAGGGCAGAAGAGGTACTATCCAGATTTATACTTGTGTATTGCTGTCTTTGACCTTCTTCTTGAATCAACATGGAAACAACTTTAGCAACTGAGGGGAGAGGATGCATTCTAAGAATCTGTCCCCTAACATCTGCATAATTCTCTGAGAGCCCCATCAAATTTTGGGTCAACTTGGTGACATGGTCATAGTCTTCTTGAACTGCATTGGCTCCACAAGTGCAAATGCATATACATTTAGGTTTTTGGAGAAGGTTTGTGAGTTCATCCCACAAACCCCTGAACTTGGTAAAGTAGGCATTAATATTCAGATTTCCTTGAGTGCACAGCATAATGCTCTTTTGAATTTGAAAGATTTTGGGGGCATCGCTTAAGGAGAATCTTGTAATGATATCATCCCATATCTCACTGGCAGTTGTAAAGTAAACAATACTTTGACGAATTTCTGAATTGACAAAATTAAGGAGCCAAGAAACAACCATACTGTTGCATCTTTCCCAAGAAAAATGAATTCTTGTGACACTTTGTAAGAGGCTCTTTCTGAAATGCCTCATAAAGCTATCTATCGGGGCTTTTAAAAGTGTTATTTTACAAATTGTCAATTTTTATTTTGAAATGCCTCGTAAAGTTATTTTTTGAGGCTTTTATGAGTGTCATTTTACTAAATACCACATTATTTTTCAAAAAAGCTAATAAAATGGCCTATTAGGGCCTTTTTAAGTGTTATTTAATTAATTAGGTAATTTCTTGAGGCACTTCACAATTGGCGCAATTTTTGTTGCCGCGTTGATAATTCATAAACGCGGTTTTTTTTTTCTACTTCGGCACACAAACCTTTTCCCTTTCCCGCACTTCTTACTTTTCCCCTTTCCCGCACCAGTTATTTTCCTCCATTTCCTAGCTGTTTTCTTCTCTTCTCCTTGCCCTTTCCGGTTTCCACCGCTGCCAGCAACAGTTTCTCTCTTCATCGTTCTTCTTCAATTCAAAAATTGGAGTTTTGCTTTTGCTAGTGCTAGCGATGTAAGTTCCTCTATTCATCTTTCTATCTCTCTCTTTATAATTTTGCAGTTTCTCTTTTCATCTCTATTCTTCAATTCGAAAAAATTGGTGTTTTGATTTTGATGTAATTCTTCTTCCAATTCTTAGTTGAACCCTGGAACTGAAGACGGGAAAGGCTTTCAAACTATCCTAAATTGATTGAAGATCATTTATGAAAGCTTTCAATTACAATTGGGTCCATCTTCCAGGATTTTCACTTTTCTAAAAGAAAGGGGAGAGGAAGGATTGACCCGTTTAGTATGATTTCGAAGAAAGATTGTTTGCAACAGGTGGAGACATTTTCTTCGCCTATGTCTCTATCTCCTTCACTCTCTTCGTGCAATTGCTGCTGTAGCTGGGAATCCCTTTGGTAAGATCCACACTCTCTCCCTCTTGTATTCGTTCTCTATTCTCCCCTTATTTCTGCCCAAACCTAGCTTGCACTATTGTGCCCTAGTTTTTAACAACCAGTTAGTTTTCCCAAATTACAGGAACTTTGTCTTCGTGCGATCTCGTTGCTAGGGCTTTTATGAAATTCCTTCTGTTGAGCAACTTTCTGTCTATCGTTCAATTACTTGTTTCGGAATCCCTTTGGTAAGAATGTCTCTCTCGCTTTCATATTCTTTCTCTATTCTCCCCTGATTTGTGCCCTAACCTAGCTTGCACTAATGCGCCCTAGTTCATAAACCCATGTTGCTTGATTTTTGTGCATGTGTGAGTGAATCCCTATGTTTAATTGTGTGTGCCTACAGTTTGTGTTTTATTTTGGTTAGTCTTAGAAGTTAGGAGTACTACCCTGCATATGGTTTGGTTTCTGAAAGGTTGAAGTAGTTGACAAGTTGTGGTTCATATGGAGATACTTGTGTTGGTGTGAACTCTATTACTTCTAATTGAGAAGTATATATATATATATATATATATATATATATATATATAGCATGTATTTTTATTGGCCAAAGAGGATCAATATAATCTGATCACAGGTTTTGAGATTTTTAGTTTTTGAGAAAGACAGGAATGTAGAAGTTGTCCCCCATGGAACTAACTAATGTCTACCTTAGCCATTTCGAGTCTAGTCTCAGCACATGGTTAAGAAAAAAGGTTCGATCAACCATAAAACGAGACCAACTGTGTCTGAGCTTGATATGCTCTTCCACCATTCTAAGTCGACCAAATCAGTGTGCTTGCCTTCAAATAAGTAGTCTTTTTTTTTGGCTGTTGTCAAACCATTATGAACTTCTCTCCAAATAACTGAATATAGAAGGGTGGAAATTAAGGAAATTAAGGAATTCTTGTCATCTTCTCCACTCTACCATTTATGGTTAAGGATTTCAATTATGATGACAGTTTCCTAAAACTGTGAACTGAAGTTTCTTTCTTTTGAAATGAAGTATATCTAATAGAACTCCCCCATTCCTTCGTTTCTAAATATTGTGAGTTGTGACAGTCAGGAATTAATCATTTACCGTCTGAAGTATATCTAATATGTCCTTTGATTGTTAAAAATTAGGGTACAAGATCAAAGTAATCGCTCTCCCTCCCTAATATGTATGCGTGTTTGTCTTTGTGCGTGTGAGAATGTGATTTTTTGTTTTTTGTTTTTAAATTGGAAGTTGTATTAGAGATACCCATTTGGGGATTTTTAATTCTGTAAATTTTCATTTTGTTTTCAAAATTTAGAGACTAGTTGAAGGGTTGGAATCAAAGGATTGGTTGAGGGTTTGTGATTGTGACTCACTGAATAATGCTAGGAGGTTTGCCCTGTCTCATTCCAACCTCTTGCAACCAATTACGTAAGACATTTTCATTATCATTCCTTTATTTTAGATTTAGCCAGTAGGTAGCTTTAATTTCTTGGGAATTCCTTAGGTCGCCCTCTTGCTTTCTTAATCTCTCCGTTGATGATTTGTGCCCTAATTTTTAACTTGTTGATTTTCCCAAATTGTAGAGGAAGGATTCTCATCAATATCCCCAAATTTGTCTCTCAGTTACTTCGTCTCCCTATTTGTGCTCTCGTGAAGCATCACCTACTTATCCAAGTCAGTTGCTATTCAAAAATACTCAAGGTAATTCATTACTAATCACTTTTGTTTTTTCACTCTAGATAATAATCTTCAATTAACGTGGTTGTTTAATTGACTTTTTTCATTTGAATTTCGATATTTAAATTTGTGTTTGGATTTATTTGTTAAACTGCAATTTCATACCTATTACTTCATCACTAGAATGTACATGATGGAATTGATTTGGCAATTTGAGCTTATGAATTATGTGATATGGAATTTACTAGTCTTATATTGTTTGAAATGACATGTTATAGTCAGATGACCCCAAATATGTTCAAAGTTTTTGATGTTGTGATGTGATTTTATATGCTCTGAAGTATGCCATGGCTTCTATTTCCCTTGTCAAGTTTGGTTTTGTTTTGTTGGAACTTGGTTGCATGGGCTGATATATTATTGGGATCGAATTTGTTTTTTGTGGGTGCATACACTAGAAGAAGTTAAGTCAATCTAAATTTGACATCCTTGGTTTTGATTGGTGTATGGGCGTAAGGTTACTTTGTTGGGCCTATTGGCCCATTTACTGGTGTATGAACCATGATGAGACAGTGCACTTCTTATTAAGATTTGTTGTAATTCTCTTTTGCATTCTCTTAACCTTGTACCATTGCATGTAGTGTAGCATAGTGGATGAGGTAATTTGTGTCAATTATTATTTTTTGTTGGGCAATATTATGTTCAGGATATATTGGTTGTAATCTATATAATGGGATCAATATACGATTATGGATGACACAACTGTACAACTATGCATGTATTCAGTGTAGGCATTTCTTCTTATTGATGCACTTGTTCCATGGTTGTTGTTTATTGCATTAACATATATAAAGATTTACGTATTTGATGGACTCCCTTACTTCCACTCAATTGGTCCTGATTTGAAAGTAAAACATTTTAGGGATAGATACCTACCATTGGAAATGTGGATTGTATCCAACACTTGGGATCAACATAGTTGTGGCAGTTAATTGCAGAAATAGAGAAATATCTTGAGAGGGCTTGGACAGATACAACTATACAGTATACCCATTATCCCACGTTACAAAGTGTGATCTAATAAAAAATGAACAATTTCGTTAGAAGTAGAGAAAACCTAAATTAGCATGGAAAGCTCTAGTCGAGAATGACGTCGGTGAGTGTGGTTCTCCAATGATATTGTGACAAACTCATTGGACTGAACCCAGTGGCAAAAAATAATTCGGGTTTGTGATGGTGGTATAAGGAGATTGATAATTTATTGTTTTTAGCTACTTTTCTATGTCATAGATGAAGAGTACAGCTAGGATTTAATGTTAAGTTAGAACTTTGTGTGCTTTGCAATCTCATTTGAAAGTGGGACTCTTTGATAGGAATTGAGGAGTATATGATGTCTCTTAGTTCAGATCATTAAATCAATATGGACTCGGTAATTGTGATGAGACTTTCACCTCCTCTGGGAGTAATGCACAGGGAATTGTGGTGATTTTTTGAAGATATGAACACCAACTCTCTTTCTAGTTATATTGTTGGAAGTTTAGTTAGTAGTGGACACTTTGGCTGACCAGTCAAGCATGAACGATCAAAATTTTCTTGGTTCTAGTGTACATAGTCTTGCTTAAGTGGATGAGTACTTGGATAAATTTACAACTGTTATTGGTTGGTTTTGCATAAATATTTCAAGGAATTTGGCTGCAATTCGATATTTTATTGCTTTTTTTTTTTGGTTGGGGGGGGGGGTGGCGGGTAATTGTTTACCTTTGCAATTGATTAATGATGAGTGGCTAGTAAATAGTAATTGTGTTGGAGTTCAGAGTTGGACTTGGTTGTTGAAGTTATAAAGGAATTTTATTCACTTTTGATAAACCTTGATGACTTCCTTCATGCATATCTTGACTATGCTCTTTTGTTTGCTGTTGCTGCAAAGTTAATGTTAGAGGTTAACATGAATGTAGTTGTCTATCGTTCATGAATCATGATAATATGTTATTTTTGTTAAGGACTCTTACCTTACTGTGGTGCTTTTGTCTAGTGTTCCAAAACTTCAACTTTACCCCAATAAATCTTCTTCTCTTTATCTTTCTATTTTGAACTAATATCAAATGCCCCAGCTGATATTAATCATGCACGCTCTTATACCTAAGTCTACATCTTCCAAGCTACTCAAAATTTAAATGAGAATGATATGTTGGGATATATATATATATATATATATATATATATATATATATATATATATATATACTAGGTTGCACGGACACGGATACGCGGACACGGGACACGGGGATACGTGATTTTCAAAAAATATAGGACACGGGTGCGGGGGGGTAAAGTGTAAATATTCAAATTATAAGGATTAAAATGTAAATATTCAAAATATAAGGACCAAATTATAATATTGTTTGTAACAACTAACAATTAACAAGTAAAATTTAATTTATAATTGAAGTTTATAAATTATAATAAAGTACATTAGTACACAAATTTTATAAAAATTAAAATTTTTCATATTTAATGTTTCACTGTTTAACAAACAGTAACTCAAAGTCTCAAGTCAATGACAACAGTCTAACACTGTTCAATGTTCATCGTTCAGTAAGGTAAATAGTTAATAAAATAAACAATACTTAATAGTTTAGTTACTTTAGTTACTTTAGTATACTTGTCTTGTAGTTGTAACACTGTTCACTGTAGACTACAGTCTGTAGTTGTTGACACCAAGTCTAAGTGACTTAGACAGTTAGACTTAAATTACTGAACCACTTCAGTGGAGAGAAGACGGAGGAGAGAGACTAAGAGAGTAACTGTCTAACTGCGTAAGAGACTTTCCAGTCACCACCGACGAAGACGAGATGAAGAGTAGAATTAGTAGATCGACGACGAGGAATCGACTGAACTCTGAACAGAGAAGGTCGCAGTGTCGCACCGTAGACAGAGAAGGTCGGCACACGCCACACAGAGAAGGACGGCACTCGGCAAGTCGCCTTTCGAAGGGGCCCGGCCGGCGGCGTACACGGTGGGCGTCGGCGACGAGATTTTTATGGGGCTATCGTTCGGGATTTTGAGAGGGCTAATAGCGATCGAGATTCATGACGAAGTGTTGATCGATGTTAGTAGTCGATCAAGCAGCCGCGTCTGACTTCCCGGCTTCCAGGTGCGTATCTAGATACCCTAAGGCTCGCACCGGTGTCAGTGTCCAAAATTTCGAAAATACAAATTCGGCCCCAATACGTATTTTGGGCCGTATCTTCCGCGTCCGTGGCGTGTCCGCGTCGCTACCGTGTCGGACTCGGAATTCGCGGGGCACTTGCCGTGTCCGTGCAACATAGTATATATATATATATGTATGTATATGTATATGGAAATAATTAAAATAAGGGTAATAAGTTGATTATGGTTATACATCTCTTGAAGGAGGGAGGCGGTTGGCTAGTGTGAAGGAGAGAGATGTATGATATTCAACTTGAAGAATGATATTTGATGAGAACTGACATAGAAAAGAGAAAACAGAATACTGAATACAGAGAAATTTTAAATGTTGACCGAATATTGGACTTGACCTATAGCTTCGATAAAGAAAGATGAACTTGCTTGTAATATCATACAAGACAAGAGCAACATGACAAATCCAGACTTACATCACTTTTTTACTACAGTAATTCTTCAAACTACAAAAAACACATCACTGTCTCCAATCTAAACCAATGAAAACAGAAATGGTATTCCAACTATGAAACTGGTGTTCAAGTAGAGTTATTCTCCACCTTATACATGTATAAGACACAGAAATTGAGTCCTCGATCAGATTGAACTTGCAATTGATAAAAGCTTTCTTGGATCTCCTTAATTCTTTACAATACCAAACATTCCTACATGTGGCATGGATGTTGAGTAAATTGAAATGTGTAATATTACCCATTTATTTTGGTGCAGGTGCATATTAACTTGCTTGGGGTGCCCTCATTTGATGGGTGTGCACCATTGTTTCGTTGATGATTAAAAAGAATTTGTGGTTGGTAAAACAACTTTTACACCTCAATCTTCTGAGCCACTCACCCACCTTTCGACTCAAATTACAGATGCCACAAACACTTCCATTTCATTCAATCTCCCTCATTTTCCTTCACCACGACACCCTACGTAGTTGTCCTTTCAGTCCCCATACTAGCTATGGGACTGTTTCTTGATTCTCATTACCCTTTATTCTACTCTCTTTCCATGCAACTATTGCTTGTATAATAGGCTTTGGCTATGGGACTGTTTCAGATGTATCTCGGGACATCATAAATCATTTTATCACCATTTTCTTGGATGCATATATCATACTTTAATTTATATTTGATACTTTTTCTTGCTTTCTGAAGTCTGTAAGGCTACAAGGCTACAAATATTGACATGTCTTAAGCTTCATAGTTGTGAGGGCATAACTTTTGCTTCAATGGATGCAATAGCTCATAGTTACATGTTGAGGGTTTGAACCTGCTATATAGCCTTCAACATTTTATCTTGTGAAAACAGTCATGTCTCAACCAAAAGTCAGATGTTTTCAGTCATGCAGGTTTTGGAGCTTGATAATTGCAGTTTACTACACTTCAGTCTCCTTGGATCTTTCTCATTATCACAGGTAAAATATTCAACATCAACCATCCATCTTTCAACGCTTGGAGTTAATCATTTACCGTCAGATAATAATACTACCAACTGATTAGGAGTAACCTTTTGAGAAGAATCTCCTGGGACCAAATCAGGGGCAATAGCGGCTGTTCTGGTAATCTGGTCCCTTCAGCAATTGAACCTGACAATTAGACATGAAATTCATCATAAATAAAAACTTGTGGACATCTTAACTAGCAGTATGTGTTTCAGCAATAAGAGTTCAGATATTATCTAAATTTTTTGAGAGTAGATTGAAAATTGGCTACTCCGAAGTTTTTGTACTATAACCGGTATATCCAAAATCAAGCTATTAACGTACATGATAAGTATGACGAATGTGTTGTGATCACATTCTAATTTTTTTGATAAGTAATAATTAAATAAATAGGGAGACTGATTACTTGAATATTTTGCCAGCGCCTAATGTTTCTGGGTAAACCAGAGGGTGTCGCAAGCATTTTAGAGAAACTTCTACAATCTGAAAATAAAGATGATGTTTTGTTGGCATTTCAAATAGCTTTTGATCTCATTGAGAATGAGCACCAAGCTTTTCTTTTGAGTGTGAGAGAATCTGCACCCTTGTCTGCTGAAGCAGATTCTGCTCAAAGTGGAGATACAACCAACCGTGTCTGAGGACATTCAAATGACCGATGGTGCACAGGCTGCTGATGCTAATGTTCCCGAAACAGATCCAAATGAAGTGATCTATGCTGAGAGGTTGACAAAATTAAAAGGAATTTTGTCTGGAGAGACTTCCATACAGTTGACCCTCTAATTCCTATACAGTCATAAGAAGTGAGGCGCCCTTGCTTTATTTTTATTGCGCTCAACTCTTTCTGTGAATCTAGTTTGTTTTTTATGGATAATACTTATGATGTATTGAATCTGCCATAGCTTGTCTAGATTTTACTAACAGAAGTTCAGGAGATGAATCTTTGCCTTCAGAATGTATAACAAACTCTCTAAGGGAAAATGGCAATGTGAGTAAGTTCCTTGGTATTAATGATTTAACATCAATGCTTCATGTGGCTCCACTAAAGAGGTTAGCCAAGCTGCTACCCACTCTAATGGATCTATCTTACTTGACACGTACGTAAGGTTTAGGCGGACCTTGGCAGCCAATGATGAATGACTGTGAGACCAGACAAAATTTCTTATAACTTGGGCTATTCTCTATAAGAATTACCTGACAGGAAATATGCAGATTTACATGTAGTCTTAATAATTGTCACTGCAGAATTATAGGAGTATTTGAAATATATAAAAAGTATATTAGGTAGAGACAATATAATTTGATATATAGAGTGTATTAAGTTCAAAAGGTATTGGTTTTGAATTCTTTACTTTTTGCAGTGAAACCACCAATAACAACTTGCTGACAGACATTGAAAAAAGAACTGGTGTTAACCAGTCAATAGACTTTAAGAAACCGGATGAATCAGAATCTCAATTGCAGCAGACATAACTCTCTAGGAAAAAAATGACATTCATTGATAGCAAAAGGATCAGCAGCACACAAGTTAATCCTCCAGATGAAAGAAGGTGAGGCAGGGTTTTGGTTTTAGTAATGTCCGTGAGTATTTTGAGTTCTGTTAATGCCATGCTCATGATGATTATTTATAGGGAGACTGACCTTAAAGCTACACAAAGTGGGATCAGTTTGGCTGGTATAAGTTCACAACCTAGAAAGCTAAGAGGTGATCCTGTTGAGACAGGAAAAGTGGAGGGTGAAAAAGGCATTAATAGCACTAGGTGAGGTTCTTAATTGTTATGCCAAGAATTGGAGTTCCATTGTCAAGTTTGACCTTCATTAATACTGCTGCTCAAGAATAATGAATAGATGATTAATGTTTAGAACCACTTAAAGCAATGCTTTATGCTTTTATTAATTCCCCATATGTTTAATGACAGGGACTGCCCCAATAGAATCTGTAAGTAAGGTAATGGGTAATTCAAGGACACAGTATCAAGATGTAAGCAAGGATAGACTAGTCTTGATCAAAGGTGAAATGAACATCGAAGATTGAAATGCTCTCAGGTAATTTCTTTCTTTATCATGTTTCAAGAGTAGTTAACTTCTCAAGTCAATTAATTACAACAGAGTACCCTAGTGCATTCTAAAGTATTAATTTACACATTATTTCGTTTGAAGCAGTTACATGTATTATTCTGCATATATACTTGACAATAGTAAATGTCTTTGTTAATTTGGATGTTCTAGAATAAGGAATACATTATTTCGTTTGAAGCAGTTACATGCTCTCAGGTCATTTGTTAATTTCGATGTTCATCTTCTGTACTGGCATGCCTTCTTATTGATATAGTAGATGTTCTAAGTTAATTTGGCACTCTATTCTGTTAAGAAACAGTCAACAACTTTTGTAATGGATGAAATCATGGAAACAATACATAGTTTACGTTTCAAGGTGTGTCTTTTGCAACTCTCACCTGCATCTGTCCAACCTGGGTTCCCACAACAGGCACCATCAGTATTAAGTTTATAAACACCAGTAGGGGGCTTGATCCAATGAATCACACTAATGGTCTTGGTGGAAATGCAACCCAAGCAAGAAGCAGAAAAATCCTTGTATTCTGTCTCACTAGACCACCAGCAACAACCATATCATGCTTCTCTAAAACAACCCCATCAACAAGTGTTGCGCCCATACCAACAAAACGCTTTATATTCAATAGTGCATCCATGTAGAATAGTGCGATGACCTGCGTGTTTGAAATATAGTTCATCGTCCAGATAATTTGGGGGAGTCTAATCAGGCAGTTAAAGTTGTCACCTACAGTCACGTTCATGTTGTTAGCTGGACCCAATGTCTATTATCTTATGAACTAGTCAATAAATAGGTGAACTTGGTTTTATCTCACAAGTCACAATCCTATATCAAACGTGCCTCTGTTGAAGAGAATCAACAGCATGCAAGGGGTGTAGCCTAAAGTTATAAAATCCTAATGAGTGACACAATGCTAATAATGATATATTCGCACAAGTATTAGGAAAAGAAAAACCAGGTCAAGTGCGCATGAGTGGATTAGGTGTTTGCCCAACTGATTTGTGAGGCACAATGCCAAGTCGTGCTACAGCTTACAGAATGGCCATGGAATTTAAGACAACCTTAGACACTGTGGCAAGAAAATACGATGAGTTAAGCACTAGGTTTGAGCGCATGGAGTCTATGCTTATGAATGGTGGTAGGAATGGAGGCACTCCTTCAAATCCATCAAGTGAACCTCAAGGGTCTTCTCAATTGAATCGCTCTAGTGAACCTATTGGTGTCTTCTCAACATTAAATAGTTCACCTATCATCCACATGTCTTACAATTCGAGTAAGTCTTATTTGTACTTAACGATGAAAGTTGCTTGTTTGCCTTAATTTGGATCATGACAGTTGATTAATTTGGATCATATAAAGTTACTAGATTCATGTTTGCTATCTATCATATCTCCCAATGTGCTCTTGCAATACAAATCAAATAAATTCATAGTCGATTGGAACTGATCAACCAAAAAGTTGAGCGGAAATGCTCATCAGTCTCATATATACAAGTACTGATATGGTTGGTTGCTGTTCACCAAAATCCACGTTATTTGTCAACTGTGTTTAGATAGTCATGGCAATTTTTAAGTTTTGAATAATTCAGTTTTGGAAGGGGGGTCAAATCCTAAACACATCTTTCTTAGCTTCTTGATCTTGTAAGCCTTTATATATTAGCTAGCATGCGGTTGCTAATGCAATCGCTATTTTGGTGGTGAGTTTCACGTATAAAAATGAGCAATTTTTTCCCATATAATGATTTCCTGGTCTTTGGTTTTACATACCACTGTAGATAATATGCTTTCTGCTAGATAAGCTGCCAGGCTCTCTTGTTAAATTCCTAGAGTGCTAGGATTGCTGAACTACTTGCATCTTCGTCGAGCAGGAACTTGTTAATTTGATGTTATCTTTTGTTCCACCAGAGAGCGGGTTGGTTTAGCAATTGGGACCTCAGGAGTTTATATATGGTTAAGCTCCAGTTTTGACTATCAACCTTATTTAGCCGAGGTAAGTGAACATTTTAGCACATGACATAGTTAAGTTTTCGGATAGGCAACTCCGATTAGCTTCTTCTTCTGAAACCATTGATATTGTATTTGTGTGTGAACTGAAGATACATGCATGTGGTTTCAAGTTTTTGTTGTCCTGTTAAATGGTAATAACCTGTTTGGAATTTATTTTCATAATTGTGCGTTTTGAATAAGGGTATGCCAATCATGAGTTTGATTGGACTCAGAGGAACCAATGGATTCTCAATGCTTTACCATCCTTCCATTGGATTCTCAGAGAAATTGTCTGGAATTCCTTACTTAATTGAGTTATAGATATTACCATTATTTTAGCCCTGCTGTGATCAACAGAGAAACAACGACCTTGGTGAAAGAAGTGACTATTGAATTGCTTAAACTTACTTATACTGAAGTAAATGTCATTACATTGTGTTGTTTTATTTGTGCAATGTATTGCTGCACATTAATGTTTTTAAAAAAAAAATTAAATTCTGTATATTAAATCATCTTGAAGTAAGTGCATGTAAATTGCATTGTTTCATTTGTTATAACCCCTAGCGTAATATAGTCATTAGTAACATTGGATTATTTCAATATTGTTTCGATTAGTTATTCAATTCCTTCTTTCGACATTTTCTACTTGCATTGATTTCTACATTCACGTCATTCCTAGTGGATTTGTCTCCAGATTAATGTTGGGTTTATTTTATTTATGTTTTAGGTCGGTGCAATAGTCTCTATCAAGAGTATTGGAAATGCAAACCATGTTGTTGCCAAGAAAATCATCTCTAGTATTGATCCAAAAACACAAGTGGAAGGTGCAAATTTAGGTCATAATTGGTGTGGAGTACAGGTTCAAGTTCTTGTGGAATGGGACGAAGAGTTAATTAGGCCATTTGGAGTTTTTACAACAATTGGAGATGCGATTGGATCACCTATAGCTTGGCATTTATGATTGGTATGTTTGTATTATTTAAGTCCATTAATCATGATAATAAGCGTGTGTATGTCATTTTTTTTACTTCTACTAATTTAAATTTATATATTTTATAGGTAACACCGTCGGATTTTGACTCAATCTAGTTGCAACCTCAAAATAGTGCAGATGGAGAACTTCATATATTAGTTCCAATGAACAACTTATGTTTTATTAGTGTGTTATTCTATTTTTGCTAGTATGTTGCAATGACTATGCATGATTAGTTTTATTTTGATATGCCTAAATTATTGAAATACTGGGTCTGGGACAATGTAATTAAAGTGTTGGTGATTAATTTTATGATACCTATTTGATGATTATGTATTTTTGTTATTATATCTTTAACTATTTTTTTTTTCCATATCTTGTTTATAGATGAAACAACAATAGCATGAAATTAAATATATTGAGCAGGTTGATGCTATTGTCCTTTGGGGGCTCTTTTTTATTGCCTTAATATTACTACTTAGGGCCTTTTGATGTGCCCCAATAGGAACTGGTAAGACAACTTTTATAGATTACATATAGAAGCATTTTGAAGTGCCTTAATAGCAAACTATAGAACAGTCTCTATAGAGTAGTTATTGAGACACTTCTAGGTGTTGTTTCAATAGTTCTATTAAGACATTTGATGGTAGTTAAAAACAGTTTGAATTTTCTAAAGTGACATTTGCAAGAGTCGTAATAGTTAACATTCCACATTTCAAATTGCTTTACGAGGCACTTGTAAATGACACTACAGAAAATCTATTAAGGCTTTTATATGAGCCTCATAAAGTGGTAGCCTGTTGAGGCACTTGAAATAGCCTCGATGGTTTATTGAGGCTTCGAAACAAGCGACACTTATTCCAAGTGCCTCGAGGTTGAAAAAGCCTCAATAAGGTACCTATCGGGGCACTTTTAAGAGCCTTGAAAGACATAATTTGTTGTAGTTATACTTAGATGGGGGAATTGGTTTCTTATGTAGGCCATTGATCATACCAAGTTTGTTTTTGGCAGATAAGGCCGTGGTGACAACTATTTTCCATTGATTAAAGTTAGTATTGGAGAGGGTTTCAGATACAAGAATCATTCCTGGGTGATCATTGGGATGAAGGTAGAGAGGGTGGCTAGAGGTTAGTTGAAGAGAGGATTCAGGGAGATCATAAGCATCAACAAAATCAACAAAATCATTGTTGATGGTAATGTTGCCTTTAGTGGAATCAACTGAGGCATTATTAGTGGTAGGATTATCATCCTTAAGATCCTTAAGATCTTCAGAAGTAATTTCGGATGTCATGAAGGAACAAGAAAAAGAGAAGGAACAGAAGAACATATAAGAATCACGAATAAAGAGAGGCAAGATTGCTGGGAAAGAGAATGTTTACCATTCGAGAGATCATCCACAGATTTCCCTTTAAGAATCGATGTTGACTTGTTCTGATACCATGACAAAATTATGAGCCCTAGATCATTCGCAATCTTGTGTGGAAGCAGAACAATCAATCACATTTGACAGAGAAATGAGAAGGATAGAAACGAATAGGATTGATCATCTTTGATTTTGTTATTTCTCTTCTGTGTTAAACCAGAAGAACAAAGGAAATATATATAACTATCAATCTAACAGAAAGTAACAGAAGGCTAAACAGAAAACAAAAGGCAACAGAAGGCATAAAGAAAAGCTACACTCGCTACCCTCTGACTATAACAAATTTACACCCGCTACCCTGAATATATAACAAAGCTATATAACAGAATCAGGCTTATTGCACTTGAGTCCCTTTAGTCTTTCTTTTCCTCTTTCTGATTTGTTGGTGATGCTGTGTACTTGAAGTAGTAACATTAACAGTTTTAGCAGGAAAACCTTCCAGTAGCACCTTTGTTATTGATGTCTCGCGTAGGGATGGAAGTTTTAACACTGCATATAAGCTTTTAGCTGCCCAATTGCGTCTCATGTATATCTTATGCCTCTGTATAGAAATATGTGGGGAACTTACAAAACATCTTTAGTGTAAATAAATTTAGTGAATTTTACCTTTATTATTATCATTGTATTAACATTCATACTACTTTTATTATTATTATTATCACTTATTAATTTTAGTATTGATTTTATTATATTAATAATAATATTAATTTTATTATATCATTATTTTTACTCATTATTATCATTGATTTTATTATTAGTAATATTATCTTTTATTATTATAATATTGATATTAATATTACTTTGATTATTATTACTTATTATTATTACGATTATTTTTACTATTTACTATATTATTATTAATATTACTTTTTAGTATTATTACTATTATTATCATTAATAATAATAATAATAATTATTATTGTTATATTTATCATTATTAAGACTATATTTGTTATTATTATTATAACTATTATCATTATTCATATTATTATTTATTAATATTATTATAATTCCTTTTATTATTGTTTATTATAATTATTATTCATTATTATTATTATTACTTGTTGTTTTTATTACTATTATTAAGAAGGGTAATTAAGTGGCTTATACATGACTTATCACTTATCTTACCATAAGTGAAATCGAATAGTTCAAAAACAACTTATGGTAAGTCATAAGTCATAAGCATTTCCAGATAAGCCAAATCAAACAGCCCCAATATGGGCATGTTTGATTTGACTTATCTGAATGTGTTTATTACTTATGACTTACCATAAGTTGTTTGTGAAATGTTTGATTTCACTTATGATAAGATAAGTCATGAGTCATGTATAAGTCACTTAAAGTACATGTAAGGTCATAAGTTATAAACACTAATCATATTACTCATACTCTTTTAAGAATAATGAATTTGTAAGTCATTTTTTTGAAAAGAATATTTTATTTTTTGTTGACTTATAAAAGTTTTCACGTTGATTACATTTTCAAATGGTTACCAAACACTTAAAAATGTGGAAAAAAAAAGTTTTCCAGAAATCATTTTCTGTAAAACAAACGGAAATTTAGTTTAGAAGTACCAGAAATATTGTTTGGAAAATAATGCACATGTTATGTTATGGTTGAATATTTATAAACTTCCTTCGTTACTTAAAAATGCATATATAATTTAATTTGCTATTGATCTGATTTTCACTTTACAAATAGATCTCTCTCGTAGATAAGTATCCTTATAAAACACACACTATTGTATTATTTATAGTAGTGTCAATATATTTAATAGGTATACGTATTGGTAAAAACTTGTATAAAACGGTTTTACAAATATTTTTTATAAGATGGATCTTATTTCCCCAATCCATTGTGTATTGATGGATTAAGTTGTGAGAGAGTGAAACTTCTTCTTAAAAATTAAGATCCGTAAGACGGTCTTACAGAAAATCTACTCATGCGTATTAAAAAGATACTCTTTTAGAAACGGAAAGAGTACTTAGTATGCTGAATCAAATATAGAAATTTTATATGCTAGGTCTAAGGGCAAAATTGTAACTATACCCCTAATGATGAGAAAACATAATAGTGATTATACAAGTTTCATAGACTAATAGGAAATTAGAATAGAACAAAAAGTGGGTTAGTGGAATAACGAAAGTAGATTTGGATGGATTATGCGAAGAGAATGTAATTTGGTTGTATGGCACATGGGATTACATACCCAAAGTAGAAGGATAATCTAGTAAATTAACAAAATAATTCAATGAATTGGTATGGGTACCGTATGGGCATGGGAATAAAGAAGTCCAGAAGTCAGCCTTTGGCTTTTGAATTTGAAGGGACCCACCTTCGTCCCCCCAGGCCCCCACCCAACACTTACCATTGAAGTCAAAAGAGCCAACACTCCATTATTATCTCTCTCACACTCTCTCTCTCTCTCTCACACACAAGTATACACACAGTTATTATTTCGTTGTCCTCATGGATTTAATTTAATTAGTCAAAAGCTAGTAAATTTAGATATAATTATTATTTCGTCCACCGTATTTACCATACATCAGCCATCCAACAAATCAAAACATAAATAAATAAAAAAAAGGATAAATCACAATATTGGTCCTTGATTATAGACCGGTTATAGTAATAGTTCTTTAACATTTTTTTGTTAAATTTGGATCCTATGAATATTAAATTTTTTATAACTATAGTTCCTTTTGATGGACACCGCTAAAAAGTTACTGTTAAGTTGTCGTGTGTCTTACATGTGTGTTAAGTGTTACAATGAAATTTTTCTAAATTTAACTTATATCACAATTTTCAATGAAATCCCTAGGGTTTGAAAAAAGACCCAAAAGCCTTCTTCTCCAATTACACATACAATCTTACTTAATTAAACACAAATGAATTAAAGTGAAACAATCTTACTTGAATTAATTAATTAAACTGAAGCGATCTTAATTGAAAATTGTGATATAAGTTAGGTTTGGAAAAAAATATTTTAATCCTTACTTAACGCACGTGTGAGGCACATGACAATTTAACGATAATTTTTTAACGACATTCATCAAACAGACTGTAGTTGTGAAAAATTAATACTCGTAAGACACAAATTTGAAAAAAAAATTTTGTTAAAGGACTATTATTATGACCGACCTATAGTTGAGGGACCAATGTTGCGATTTTCCCATAAAAAGAAATACAAAAAAATTGAGCTAAGAACGAAGGGTGATTATCAAGCCGGTTCCACTTTCGAATAATTTCTAACCGTTAAAGTCTTCTATATTTTAATTTAACCAGTAAAAGATATTTTTAGGACAAAAGGATTAGTATACCTTAAATGAATAAAGATGTGCGCACAAAGCTTCCACCATGGTGTAAAATAGCAATGCCTCAGGTTTCAAAATCCATGCATCGCAATTCTAAATTGGGGCATTGGGTTCAAAATTGATGCATTGCGGTTAGTAATTTCCAAACAATTGGTACTGTGGCGTAAAGCGCAAACTAAGATCCAGGTGCTGAGTTGACAATGAAGTCAATATCCAAGCCCTCTGTTCGTCGATGCACCCTACTGCGTTTGCATGGAATTGAATAAATAGTGGGATCCCAATCCATGCTATATATGTATTAATTGGAGAGCCAATCGCTTTCTCGACGGAATTTATCTCGAACCATGAAATCGTCTCTACAAAGGGAAGTAATGAAAGGAATTTACATATACCACCAACCTTGATTGTCCCCAATAAAAGAGGGAAAATCCTTATTGACTTAGGGCGAAGAGCTCACCTTCTCGATCTTATCTTAATAGGAAGCGTGGGGAGGAATGGATTATAAGAGCGGGTGAGAGACATAGGATTAAATGAAGAAGGCCTTTATGAGGGGCCTATGTTGCCCATTCTTTCGTTCAGTTAATTAAATCGGGATTTTTGCATTGCAAGCCCGATGCTTGCATCGCAAAATCCAATTTGAGCATCGAGATTTACTTTCCTTTATATTTGAACACCAAATTGATGCATCACCATTCCAAATAGCTGCATCACGAACCAAATCGATGCTCGAACCAAATCAATGCAAAAACAAATCAGATCCAAAAGTGGATTTGAGAAGGATATATATATATATATATACACACACACACACATTTACATCCAGGTTTAGAGCAACGAATGGAAAAGTATCAAGGATAGTTTCCAAAAAAGTAATTCATACGAAAAAAGATTTTTCCCTTTTCTACCTCTCTTAATATGATATTGGCATGGACAAACAAACAAATCAGTAGGGGTGTGCATGTGCTCTAAGCCCACGAGATTTGGCATATCCCAGTATGCACCCATCTCTCCATGGGCTTCAGTTTCCAATGCCCAGTATAGTAGGCTTCATGGGGGCATAAAATTAATGGGCTTTGACGGGCATTTCACTGGCATTGGCTTTGATGGGCTTATGGATTGAATTATAGGTTTTGAAAATTTTGTACCTATCAAATCTTGGGATTTAAAATGATTTCAGTCCATATAATTTATATTTTATACCCATAAAAAATTTAGATTAGCATCAATAGTTTCTAGAGATTAAATGAAATAAACATTTATCATCTCAACTTTAAACAATGGAGACTTGCCATTTTGGGCTTAATAGATTGATAGAAGAAGAAAAGAAGTGATGCGGTAGGGTACTACTATACTAGGTAATAGTTAAATACACTATAAAACATTAAAACGGTGTAGTATTGCAAATAAATGGGTCGGGATGAGCACAACAGACATTAAAAAAGTAAGGGCCCAATCTTACCTGAGCCCATGGGCATCCCTAGCTTCAAAGCCCAAAATTGATGAAGACTTTATGGGCATGGGAAATGCATGCATTGTGGGCCTTATGGGCTGATGGGCAGGTTTGCTCACCCTTACAAATCAGGCAATGAATTGATCTTATCTTAATCAAATGCATGGGGAGGAATGGATTACAAGAGTAGGCAAAAAACATTGGATTAAATGAAGAAAGGCCCTTCTAAGGGGCCTCCGCTACTCCCTTGGAGGGATAGGTTGCCACCCCTTCTTTAAGGGAGTGATAGGTTGCCACCCCTTCTTTATATATATATATATAGTGAGAGAGAGAGAGGTCAATGACTTGGTGTGGTCAGGTACGTGGTGGGTATTAATGGAACAAATTTATGAAAATATACTTATGCGGTTAAAACAACTGACGTACTGGAGCAATTAAAAAGATATTAAACAACGTTAGGCCCACTACTAACTGGCTAACAAACACAAAAAATAACTTGGAATGACAAAAGGTATCGTGAGCCCGAGTTTGTGATTTTCTTACAATCTTTTGCATTAGTGTCGTTTGATGATTTTTAACATAAATCTCAATATTTATATGTTGTTAAAAAGATTTGAAACAATGTTCGGCCCAATATTAACTGGCTAACAAACACAAAAAAATAACTTGGAATGACAAAAGATATCGTGAGCATGAGTTTGTGGTTTTTCTTACAAGATTTTGTATTAGTGTCGCTTGATGATTTTTAACATAAATCTCAATACTTATATGTTGTTAAGTTGGTGATGACAAAATTGATCTAATGGTATAGACATTTAAGTAAATTTGATTTAACGATACTAACATTAAAGTTTGTAAAAATATCACAAATTTGAGTTCGGTAATATCATACTTCATTTGGAAATACTAAATTTAGTTATGAATGATTCATTGGATGGACATTGAACTCTTTGGGCCTTGGCTAAGTGTTTATTTTTTAAACTTATCTTAAAATAAGTGTTTTATAGTAAATATTTTATCAATGATGTCCTTATTGATCGAAGCCAACTAATGAAAGCTTACACGAGAAGTCATATGATGAAGCTTATTGAAGAAGCTTTAGTAAGGCTTACAAGGGAAGCTTCAACAAAGCTTACAGAGAAAACTTCTCAAGGCTTACAAAAGAAGCTTTACGAGGCTTCTAGTAAAAGCCTCACGAAAGCTTACTAGAGAAGTTTTACGTTGTTTAATAGTGGAAGCTTACTAGAGACGCTTTACAAAACTTACAGAGGAAGCCGCTATCGTTCTACTATAAATAGTAGACTATTGTATTCATTTCAATAGAACTTAAAAGTTTTCTTAAATACTTATTCCCTTGTACTCTCTCTAGACTATATTAAATGTCCGGTGGTGGATGCAATAACATTTTGATATCGTATTAGTCTGGCAATACATGAAAAGCTTGATAACCACATTTATATGACACATTTGACAACAATATTTATATGAAAATCCTTGAATGATTCAAGATGCCTGAACATACAATTCAAATACTCGGGAAATCTATAAAGATCTTTAAATGGGTTAAAACAATCTGGAAGGATGGGATATAACTATCTCAGTGAATATTTGGTGAGAAAAGGATACAAGAATGATCCTATATGTCCATGTGTTTTTGTAGGTCCAGTTGGCAACTGGTAAGACTAAAGAGGAGTGAATAGTCTTTTAAACTAAAAGGGTTGTTTAAAAAAACTTGTCAAAGTTGTTAGGGGAAAGATTAAGTGTCAGCTAGCTAATGGTGTCAATCGGCTAAGAAAATTTGCTTCGGGATTTGTTATTATTGCTATATATGTTAATGATCTTAACATTATTAGAGTCCTGAAAAACTTTGAATAATTGTTAATTGTTTAAAGATTTGAAATGAATGATCTTGAAAAAACAAAATTATGTATCATTCTACACATCGAGCACCTTAATGAAGGTTAGAGCTGTCAAACGGGCCGGACTGGCCCAGCGCAGTCGAAGCCCATTGGGCCTTTCTTAATGGCGAAACGGGTCGGGCCGGATCGAAAATAGTGGCGGGCCTCATAGAACTCAAGCTCAGCCCATGCACACTTCGGGCCGATGGCCCAAAAAAATAACTATTTTTTTAATTAAAAAAACTCACAAATTAGCTAATAAAAGTTATACAACACATCAAAAGTTCAAAACGCATATACTTACTAGTCAAACTTATACAATTACAAAGCAAAAGTGCAACCAAAGCAAATATAAAAAAAGGTAGTAAGAGCACCACCATTGCTATGTAAAAAATCATCTTCCTATTTGGAAGTTGCCCCATTTGCAATGGTAGACCTTCCAAATTGTTTTCCTAAATGACATGGCATGAGAGAGAAAAAAATTTCTTCCAAATTAGGAAGCCAAAATCAAATAAGGAAGCAAGGGCGCTTTAGGTCATGCCACACACGTGTGGCAGCGTGCACTTCACGCATTGGGGCGGCGAGTGAGTGAAGGCGAATCGGTGGGGCCCAGCTCTGTTGTGTCTGTTTGATGACTTTTTTTCTTATTTAAAAAAAAATTTAAAGCCAACTTTACCGTTGGTGTGGGGGATTCCGGTTTGGTGGGGGGGTGTGTGGGTCCCAATGAGCACAATAATAAGCTAGAAGGGGGGGTTGAATAGCTTATTAACACTTTAAAACTTTTAAAGTAAGTTCCTTGAAAGTTACTTGAAATCTATGAAAAGAATCAAGTAGCGGAAGACCTTCAAGAAATTGTTCCGAGTCCGCCGATAAGGGACTACTGGTAGACCTTTTACGATTACTTAAGTTCTGCTGAAATGGATGAAGTAAACAATGAAGCCAGGCGGTTCAATAATTAAACGCAGACGAGAAGGAAATAACACAAGTATTTTGGGATGGTTCACACTATAATGAATGAGTGCTCGTCCCACCACCAAGGCGATCAACCTTGGATTTAAATTGTGCACTATGTTTTCCACTTAGATCAATTACAAAGAATATCCCTAATGGATCGTGTACAAAATATTGACTTGTGTTTGGGTCTAGGGAATTAAATATCTGTAAATACAAGATATTTAATTAGATGTAATATAGTTAATGGAAGTAAACAACAAGAAGAATAAAACAATAAATGTTGAAGAGAAGCTTCTTGTTGTTGACGAGGACTTCTAGATCTGTTGAGGATCTATTGAATGCCGGTGAAAAGACTTGGAGTTCTGTAGATTCGAGCAATTTAAGTGTTCGATTGATTACATCAGATTGTCTTCTTTTATTCCGATCTTCAATGGCGTATTTAAAGTGTGCACTTCAAAAGATCCGTTGGAGAGACGAAGACTTCAACAACTCTTTTCATAAATGCATTAAATGCATGGGTCGTCGATCAAGGAATTTCGTCTTCACGATAACTAGAGCGAGATAATCATTTCGAGATCTTCAAAAAGGTGGGCGATTTGGTGTCGATCCGAGATGAAGCGAGAAGTAGGGGCAGTCGCTTTATCGCTTTACATCGAAAAGATCTCAGACGAAAAGTATTCTGCTGAAAGTTGCTTTCGGCGGCTTGACATGTCGTGAAAAGACTTAGATTAATTCAAATATCATATGGGAATAAGTTTGAATTAATCCAACTAGCTTTGATCTCGGAGAGGACACGTAGAAGCGCATCACCGACACGAGGTCTACCGATCTTAAGCTTTGAGCGGGTCTTCGGTGAAGCGTAGAAGTGGTCTTCCGATGTTCCCGAAAAAGTCCTACAAAAACTATACAAGGCAAAGTTCTATACACAGTTGCCACGCTAATCGATACTGCCAGATTAGCCATCGAAGTATAAAACTAATGTAATGTACCGATCGATATAAATTTAACACAAGAATTAACAATCTCCTCCTATTTATATCCGGTCATCATTACTACAAATGAGGGTTTTAAAACAAGCTATTTAATAGATAATAGCATGTCCGAGAAAGTTTATATATTACGTAATCGGTAGACATGCCTCTATTAAACGTAATAACACCTCGATGCAAGGACTAATCTAAGTGCATAAGAATAAGAGAGTCAAAGAATAGCACAGAGATCGTGCCAGCTTAAATCAATTTAAACCGAATGTTTAAATTCTCATATAGATAAACAATAAAGCAAAGAAGAATTTAAACAACATAATTTTTGAAAAAGCAAGTAATCATCTGTATTTATAAACAAGATGTTTACATTTTGACGTAAGTTTTCAAAAATAAGATAAATACAAAGGAAAGGGAAGAAAAGATACAAAAGCTACCAAGGTCTTTTCCTTTGCCTTTGTCTCACAGCCTCCTTTTCTTCTTCTTTTCGCTCTAGCTCTTCCATTCTTCTTTGGTATTCGGCATACGCATCGCTTGGAGGTGCCGTGGAACGAGAACGGTAGTCCGCCTTCACGAAGACGCATTTGTTCTCTTCCATCGGCATTCGATTGATAGATCTCATTTGTTTCTCCTCCGTGATGGCCGGATCACGATCCCGTTGGCATTCATAATGTCATGAGCGAGTTTCGAGCGAGGTTGTTGAGTTCCATAATAGAGTACGGCCAGTGGCCGAGATGGAGAGTGATGGCGTGGAAGAGCTCGTAGAAAATGGAACCTATGATACGGCAGCCTTCATCTCGCTGAGCTTCTACGTTGATCTTGACATCGGTGAAGTCGTGCACATCTGCCCAAAACGAGTCAGACATCCTCTTGAAATTGTCGAAGAGTAGTGGCGGTCCGATGTTGGCCTTGGCCGCGCGGGGCTACTTCAAGATAGCGGTAGATATGCTTGTGAGTTCGCCTAACCCCGGTAGATGGCATCTAGCACGGACAAAACTTCAAGACATTGGTGGTGATTGGAAGTAGATGCTTGGCCAATGTGAATGGTGCCTGCAGGCGAGTCTGCGAGCGATGGTCTGCATTGGATATGGGGAGTTACTCGAGGCGTAAGAGGATGAGTCTTGGGTTGGTATGGTTTTTGTGGAAGAGGATAGGGTTATAGGGAGGAGGAGGGGAGTTGGTGGGGAATCAGCGGTTCCATATCGATTGTCGGAATTTTCACCGATGTGGGAGGATTGGGAATGGGTTCGTGAGAGAACCGTAAAGAAGTGGGCGGTGGTAGAATAGGAATTTTGGTTTTTGAAGAGAAGGTTGGGGAGGTTGAGAAGGTTGAGGAGGTTGATGAGAAGAGGTGAATAGATTCGCATCGATGTAAGCTCGAAGAGGAACTTGGCAGCCAGCAGGTCTAAGGGTTGTGGTGTGGTTGAAGAAGTTGGTTGGGATTGGGGTGGCGAGGAGGGTGTGGATGGGTCGTGAGTAGTTAAAGGGTGAAGGAGGAGGAGGAGTTGGGGTTCTCGGCTCCTCCCGATTTCGAGGCTCCTCCCGAGGGATGACTCCTCCCAGGTGGTGAATTCCTCCGAGTAGATGACTCGTAAGAGGAATAGATAAAGGGTTGAGAGTATAGTCAAGGGTTGATAGTAAGGCCTGGGCGCGGTAGTTGGTCAGTTCGGTAGTCGCGTATAGTTGAAGGGTTGACGCCGAGTTGAGTCAGGGGCATCGGTAGAGGTAGTTGGTTGGTCGGTAGAGGGTTGGGTATCCGTAGCTCTCCTTTCTTCCTCGTGAATAGAGACTCACCGCTTCATCGGCAGAGGTTGGAGGGATCGCAAGGGTCGGGTGCTGGTCTTCAAAGGTTTTACGAAGTCTCCTTCGCTTAGGCTCGGGAGGCGCAGGAGGTGGTGAAGGAGGTTGGCCGGATTGCAGAGGGTTTGGCTTGGGTAGATGGAGGAGAGGAATGGCCGGATTGGCCTCGGTGCCTTCTTCTTCGGCCTTCCTTCATCTCTTTACGGATCCACTGCCCCGGCTCCTCTTCGCTTGAGGTGCCACTACCGGCCTTGTCTTTTTGGCTTTGCTTTGGTCGTCGCTATTTTGGACCTTAGCGCAGCCTCGCTCTCTCATCGCCTGCACCTTGGCCTTAGATGGAGGTCCGTGGCCACTTGATCATCAAACTTGGCGAGGCCTTTTCAAGGTCTTGCTTGCTTGGTGCCTACATGTGCTTCCATATTGAAGCGGTGACCAAGATAGGTGCAAAGCTTGGCCACTTTGTCAAGAGAGACAGCGGTAGACCTTTCTCGCACTGGCGCTTGTTCTCGTGATTCAGCGTATTTACCGAAAACGAGGCTCGTGAGTTGTTTGTCCTTGGCCACCGTGATACAACCTATCTTCTTTCAAAGAAGAGTTGATGGTCGCATCATCCCTTAAAAGCGGCGCTTGATCGCCTCGACGGCGGGCGCTGCAAGTGGGTTGCTTTTGCTTTCTCCACCCACGCTTTAGCTCGTCGAAGATGATGAGCCCCAGCTGAGACGAAGTCGTAGAAATATAGCACTTGTCGCTTGATCTGCCGGGCAAGAACATGTCATGTGCTCCACTCTGAATAGAAGCCCCTTGTCTAGAAGGTGGTCCGTGCAAGAGACGCCAAGAGGGAACAAGTTTCGAGCATTTTCCCTGAGGCCCCGAGAGCATCTACTCCCTCATGGCTTCCTGTGCATGTAAAGCCTCACCGTGGTTGCCGAAATAGCTCCTCCGTAATGCACGCCAATTATGGTGGAAATAGATTTGGCGCGTGACTCGAGATGGGACGGACTCGAATCCACCCACGAAGAGCGCCTCGTTCATGAGCTCCATTCGTTGATAAAATTCTTCTCGCCAGAAGATACCGTAAGTTTTGTCGCTGAGGCGTAAGAGGGGCGTAATCCCGCAGGCGCCCATATCCTCGCAAGCTTTTACTCCCAAGCAATGCCTATAGAATTGATTGACAAGGTCAATGCACATGCCAGAATGTATAGCTTCGGTCCAAAGCGACAATGATGTCATGAGCGCTGGATAGATGGGATATCCCGGAAGATTGATGTTTGAACTGAGGAATGACTTTTTCAGGTCAAAGCCTTCCTCGCCCGTCGCTTGGATTTTGAGGTTCTTGCCCGAAAGAAAACAAAATAAAAGTTAGGGCTTTTCATCTAGACATCTAAACAAGTAGGAATTTCAAAGTTTTCCAAAATAATTCGAAATTTTCAACGCAAAAACTTGAAACCCTAGAATGTTTAGAGAAACCACACTCGAGAAAAACATAACGTGTTTTCATAAGAATGAACAATGAATAAACAAAACGATCGTTAGAATTCATGATTATAACAACAACAATGGCGAATTATCGTATGAACTCGAAATGACGGCTAGAATTCCAAAAGAATTTTAAGTTTATACTGAAATGCGTAACCACATGGAAAATTTCGAGTAGAGTAGAGAAAACGTACTCATTGTTGAAGATGAGAAGAAGAAACAAGAAGAAGAACGTGAATTTGCGTAAAGTAGTTACTAGCCAGAGAGAGAGAAAAGTTTCGTCAAAGGGTTTCGTGAAAGTTTGGAAATGACGGTCGCTCGAGGACTATTTAAAGGCGAGAAAATATCGCTTTTGAAAAAGCGGAACTTAAGATATTTTCTTAAGTACCAAATTTTGTCCTTGACCCCTTTATTGCTTTAGAAACCTCTTTAGCGTAAAATAGACTAAGTAAGAGTACTAACCTTTAGGTCTTCCTAAAAAGAAGAACTTACGTCTTCCGATTAGTCTAATACCGGGTCTACCTATGAAAGGAAACATTAACAAAAATTTTAAAATTAAGCAAGAGGATCAATCATACCAAGATTTCTCCTTAAATAAGCAAACCTGGTGGCATCCAAAGGGTTTTGTGAGAATGTTCGCCAATTGATGCTCGCTTGGAACATATTCCATCGATGTTACCTTTTTTCCACATGATCTTTGAGAAAATGATAACGAATATCAATGTGCTTTGTTTTTGAATGCATCATCGATTTTTGGAGATCGAGATATGATGTGTTGTCACACATGATTGGGCGCTAGCCTTGATGTTGTAAGTCCACCAATTGTTGCTTCATCCATAGCAGCTTGAGAACAATAATGCCATTGCAAAGAATATATTCCCTCGCTTGCGTGGTTGAGTTTGCCACCGATCCTTGTTTCTTGCAAGACCATGAGACGAGTCTGCTTCCAAGAAATTGACAAGTCCCACCGGTGCTTTTTCTCGCCACTTTGCGTGTCGCATAATCTGATCCGAGTATCCAACTAAATTGAAGTTGTTGGATTTTGAATACCGATGCCTAGATTTGTTGTTTTTGAAACATATCGATGATACGCTTGGCGAAGCAAATGTGACTCCTTTGGATCTGCTCGAAATCTAGCACAAACACAAACAGCAAACATAATGTCGTCTACTAGCAAGAAGGTAAAGAAGTGAACCTATGATTCCTCGATACTTGGTCATGTTCTCTTGCTTCCCTTTTCATCTTTGTCAAGATGGCGGTCGGTAGACATTGGAGTTTCAAATCCTTTGGTGAATCAAGACCAAACTTCTTGATTAGTTCCTTTGCATATTTGGTTTGGCCGATGAAGATTCCTCAAGTCCGTTGTATCTGTCTAGAAAATAGGTAAGTTCGCCCATCATGCTCATCTCGAACTTGCTTTGCATCGCTTCTCGAATCTTTTGCACGGGCTTTGGTTAGTTGATCCAAAGATGATGTCGCCCACATAGATTTGTACCCGAAGAGAATGGCCTTTGTGCTTGAGGATGAATAAAGTAGTGTCGATTCTTCCTCTCACGAATCCTTGTTCAATTAAGAACTTGGATAGAGTTTCATACCAAGCTCTAGGAGCTTGCTTCAGTCCGTAGAGCTTTCTTGAGCGGTAGACGTGGTCCGCTTTGTCCGAGTTGACAAATCCCTGAGGTCGCTCCACGATACGCTTCTTGAAGATCACCATTCGAAAGGCACTCTTAACATCCATCCGATACACTTTGAAGTCCATGAACGAGGCATAAGCTAGAAAGATTCGATTGCTTCTAGTCTAGCAACAGAGCAAATGTTTCATCAAAGTCAATTCCTTCTTCCCGCTCTGGTAGCCCCGAGCAACCAATCTAGCTTTGTTTCGGTGACATTTCCATCTTCATCTCTTTTATTTCGAATACCCACTTGGTGCCGATGACCGGATGATCGATCGGTCTTTGAACTAAGCTCCACACCTTACATCTTTCAAACGGTTCACTCTTCTTGCATAGCTTCAATCCAGTTATGATCTTCGATGGCTTCATCAATCTTCTTTGGTTCGAGTTCCGATACAAATGCATAAGCAAACAACGTTTCTTCTCGAACCTTATTTCTCGAACTCCGAGTTGAGATCACCAATGATTTGGGAAATGGGATGATCTCTTGCTTCAATAATAGTTGGAGGAAGATCACTTCGTGGATTCTTCCCTTAAGAATTCAGAGTTGGTTGAGAAGGAGATTCACCAAAATCGTTTCGGAAGAAATAGAGTCTTCAAAACTTTCATTTTCTCGGTGAACAAGAAGGATGAGAGATCTCAGAAGGTGCTTGGGGTAAAACAAGAGATGGGTTCGTGGTCAACAGATGAGTTGTTATCGGTATCGGTAGAGGTCTCTTCTACCGGTGAAGGGTTACCGATATTGGTGGGATCTGCAGCTTGCCGCTTTTCGATAAGGATTGGAAGTAGATGTCGTATTTGTACTGCCTCATCATTATCGGAATCATTAGCAACGCTCGGAGCCATTCTAGGCTCTAACAAGTCATATTCATCAAAAGAAACATGCACGATTCTAAGATTTTTAAGTTAGATTTACCGAAAATGCGAAATGCTTTTGAATGTTTGGAATACCCGAGAAAAATTCCTTCGTCTCGATTTTGCATCAAATTTTCCTCTATACTCTTTTCCATTGTAAAGAATAAAACATTTACAAATTTAAGATTTTAAGAAATCCAATGTTTGGGATCTTCCTCTCCATATTTCATATGGAGTTTTATTATGAAACTTGTTTACCGTGGATCTATTTGGGTGGTAAAGCAAGCAAGATGGCTAGCCTAAATACTGAAGTTTAGCTTCGCCAAGATTGTTCTAGCCGCTTCAATCGTTTACGTTCTCTTCCGCTCAGCTACACCATTTTGTTGAGGAGTACCCGGCAGAGAAGTTGTGGCCGATCCCATGGTCATCGCAGCAGACTTTTCTACACCATTGTTTTTGAATTCAAGTGTTGTCCGATCTTATGTCACAAATGTCTTCAAGCTTTTGAGTTTGAAGTCTTCTAAAAAGTGCGTGACTAGATCATATGTTTCATCTTTAGATGTCATAGTTTCAATCCAAGTGAATCTAGAGTAGTCATCAACTACTACAAGTGTGTACTTGTCTCCCGAAATCGGCCGTTGTAATAGGTCCAAAGAGATCCATATGCAGTTGAAGAGGTCCGTTTGTTGATAAAAGCAGACTTTCTTTTGAAGGAAGACTTGGAAAGTTTTCCTAGTTGACAAGCTTTACAACTTCGTCATGATCGGCACACCGTAGGTAGACCTTTGACAAGCCCATTTTTGGAGAGCTTGGAGAGGTGCTTGAAGTTGAGGTGATCGAGACGCTTGTGCCATAGCCATTTGTTGTCACGAACATTGTTGGCTACTAGACACGGTTTGAGAATCTCCCTAGAAGATTTAAGTCCACGACATAGACGTTTCCTTGTCTATTGCCTGGTCAAGATTGTAGAGCACGATTCACCTTCTTTGATGAGGCACGGTTGGAATTGAATTGGCATAGAAGTCCTTTGTCGCACTGTGATATGCTCGAGAAGATTGTGCTTTAAACCACTTACTAGAGAAACTTTGTTGATGGAGAGACTTCCTCTAGTAATTGAGCCATATCAATTGTCTTTCCTCTTGCATTGTCTCAGAAAATATGGGTCCTTTTGCTTCAGCCTATATACAGAAGAAGACTGCTCCCATCATGTGTCTTGAACGACCCTTGCCTAGGTACCGGATGTCTTTATTTTCTCGATTCTATAGCCATGAAGCATTCTAAAAGAGTTAAAGCAAAACAAGGTACCCTTTATTTGGGTCCTAAGGATTAGCAACCTTTGCAACCCATACACCTTGACCTTGAGAGAACTAGGTCTCTCGGATCTTGGAGTGAACCTTAGCAGCACTGCGGTGCCGGATGGCCTAAGCAATGACAAGAATGACATAAATGGAAAGACCATAGAAGAGCTGTTAGAGTCTTCAACCGAAGAGTGCTTATGATCATTCCTTTTCTTGACATTCATTTTCGGTTCGACTTTGCTTGTTGACGGTAGACTTAATTGGTTTCTTTCGACTCTTCCTAGGTAGGTTACCAACGGACTTAGCTTTAGCTTTTCGTTGAGAACCTTTTCGGGAGGATTCGGTAGAATACCTTTAAGTTTACCTTCAACAGTAAAGCATCTTTGCTGTTTCATAGACAAACTTGATAGTTACGGTAGAGGTTTAGTAGGTCTACCGGCGGACTTTGCCTTGGCATAGTCGTTGCGGTAGACTTCACTTTCTCTACCGTTACCTTCTCATTTCTCATTTGAATCATTCATTTTGGCTTTTCCTTTCGAGCTTTAGGGTAAACATAAGGGACACTTGAGTAACCAAGGCCTTGTTTCCCTATATTTCCAAATGTCTGCTTAGAGAAAGATATATCATTAGCGGTTTCTTTGAGGATTCTCCTTTCTCTTTGGCGAAGAGATTGTCGGAAGAGACACATCCGAATATCCTATGCCTGTTTTATCATTGCTAGATTTTTGGCTTGTAAGGATTTCTTCAAATGCATCCTTGGAACTATTCCAGGAGTCAATTGTCTTTGCAAGGCAATTTTCTCTAGGTCAAGTCCTTTGATGTGCTCGGTCGGGCAGTCAATTTTGTCATGAAGAAATTTGTTTTCTTCCTTCGCTTTGATACTCTCTTGTTGACGACTATTGAGAGTTTGAATCTCACTACCATCAAAGATTTCTCGTGAGTTTCTCGCAGTTCTTTGGCCGCTTAACATAGGCTACTCTAAAGGAATTAAATTCTTCAAGCATATCCCGATTATCCTTGAGAAGTTCTTCCTTCTTGAAGCTATCATTCTTGGTTTCATTTTTGTCCAAAGGACTTGGTGAAACTACAACTTCATTTTGAGTCATAGGTAGGACATGAATCATGAGCTATTAAGCATATGTTAGCTTGCTCACAATCCTCTTCCTCCTCTTCGAATCGGTTTCAAACCATGTAGCAACCTGTTTATCTTCTATGTCTTCAGCCAACATACCTTTTTGTTTTTGAAATTTTCTAAACGAGGGTTTTCGGTATGCTTCAAATTTTGGCTTAGGACATTTTGAGGCAAAATGACCAGGTTTCCTACAGTTATAACACACAAGCTCTTCCTTAGATGAGCTTTCACCAATCTTCTGAAAGGTTGTTGGTGAGTGTTCTTCCTTCCATATTTTGCAAATTTTTGAAAACGTTTAACAAACATAGCAAATTGTTCATCGGATAAAAAATCATTTTCACTTTGGAAGAAGTAGAAGGTTTGTTTTCAACAATGATTTCTTCTTGGACCATGGTGGCGAGAGACACGCTCGAACTGTTTGTCTTGCTCTAGAGCTTGATTAACTTCAAGTTCATAAACCTTTAAACTTGCGTAGAGACTACGAAGAGTCATCTCGTTTAAGTTTTTAGATTCTTTCATAGCCGTGGTCTTCACATGCCATAAGCTACCTAGAGAGCCTAGAAACCTCATGTTCATTTCCTTTTTGTCATACGTTTTACCAAGAGAAAAGCAACTATTTATTACCTCACTGAATCGATCGATGCTTGTCTCAAGGTTTCCTTAGGATCCTTTTGAAAGAATCAAGCTATTTGGATGTATGTATATTTTCTGTTGTCTCTTGTGTCTTGGTCTCCTTCCAAGTATTCTACAAGAGCTTCCCACATCTCTTTCGCAGTTGTACATCGAATCACTTGTTGGTATGTGCTTGTGTCTAGAGAGCTGGTGATTATATTGATTGCTTTCTTTGTCAAGTTCAACTTTCTATCGTCCTCTGTCCATTCGATTCTTCTTTAGGAACTTCTGCGGGGTTCAGCGATGGAGGCTAGAAGATTTGCCTTCATTGGTACATGTTGACTGCGGTGACACATTTCCATAACATGTTGTCAATAGAGTTCATGAATCTCATTACTTTATCCTTCCATACATCAAAATGACCTTCGTCCAATATTGGGACGTGGTTAGCATTAGATGTAGGCAGCATATAGTGTGTTTGTGCCATTATGTCGTATCTCTCAAGAGTTTAATCTTGGAAAAACTTGTTTTCGAAGAGTAAGGCTCTGATACCAATTGTGGGTCCCAATGAGCACAATAATAAGCTAGAAGGGGGGTTGAATAGCTTATTAACACTTTAAAACTTTTAAGTAAGTTCCTTGAAAGTTACTTGCAATCTATGAAAAGAATCAAGTAGCGGAAGACCTTCAAGAGAAATGTTCAGTGCCGATAAGGACTACCGGTAGACCTTTTCAGATTACTTAAGTTCATTGAAATGGATGAAGTAAACAATGAAACTAAGCAGTTCAATAAATAAGCAGATAGTAAGGAAATAACACAAGTATTTTGGGATGGTTCACACTATAATGAGTGCTACGTCCACCACCAAGGCGATCAACCTTGGATTTAAATTGTGCACTATGTTTTCCACTTAGATCAATTACGAAGAATATCCCTAATGGATCGTGTACAAAATATTGACTTGTGTTTGGGTCTAGGGAATTAAATATCGTAAATACAAGATATTTAATTAGATGCGAAGTATATAGTTAATGGAAGTAAACAACAAGAAGAATAAAACAATAAATGTTGAAGAAGCGACTTCTTGTTGTTGACGAGGACTTCTAGATCCGTTGAGGATCTATTGAATGCTTGGTGAAAGACTTGGAGTTGTGTAGATTGAGCAATTCTTTAAGTGTTCGATTGATTCTGTTCTTGTTGTCTTTTTGTTCCAGTCTTCAATGGCAGTATTTAAAGCAAGTGCACTTCAAAAGATCCGTTGGAGAAGATGAAGACTTCAACAACTCTTTTCATAAATGCATTAAATGCATGGGGTCAAAAAGGAATTTCGTCTTCACAGATAACTAGAGCGATAATCATTTACGAGATCTTCAAAAGGTGGGCGATTTGGTGTCGGATCGAGAGATGAAGCGAGAAGTAGGGGCGATGCCTTTCTTGCTTTACCTTTATCGGGGCGAAAAAAGTATTCTGCTTTTCGGAAAGTTGCTTTCGGCGGCTTGACATGTCGAGGAAAAGACTTGGATTAATTCAAATAACATATGGGAATAAGTTTGAATTAATCCGCTAGCTTATCTGGAGAGGACACGTAGAAGCGGATCAGTGGACACGAGGTCTACCGATCTTAAGCTTTGAGCAGGTCTTCAGGTGAAGCGAGAAGTGGTCTTAGATGTTCTGAAAAAGTCCTACAAAAACTATACAAGGCAAAGTTCTATACACAGTTGCCACGCTAATCGATACGCAGCCCGATTAGCCACTGAAGTATAAAACTAATGTAATGTACTGATCAGATATAAATTTAACATAAGAATCAACATATATATCAGACACTCTGGCACAAGTGGCTCTGGCTTTGTCCAAAACCTTGCGCTCCTGAAAAAAAAAAACAGAAAAGGGAGGAAAATAGAGGTAAGTCTCCCACAAACCCTTTCTCCTTACAGATTTAATACATGACATTTTTCAAAAACAAAAAAAAACAAAAAAAATAATAAATAAATAAATATATATATATATATTTGTACATTAAAATTGTTTTCTGCACATAAAAAAAATAATATATAATATATACATGTCACATTTTTTTTTATTTTCACATTCATGTAAAGATAAATTAACCATGCATTCACATCACAAAGCATCTCATGTATATTCAGCGTCGCATTTGCATCAAATAATGTAGTACATGCATCCATTATTATTTAATAAGCTGTATTAGGAGTGCGCGAAAAAGAAATTAAAAATGCCACCTGCCATAGAAAAAGAATATCTACTTGACATTTCTTATATCCTCACAGCATTAACATGCATGAAAAATAAGTTTTGGTACATAAAATATATCTGTTGTGTCTTGCACATATCCGAAAATGTATCCAAAAAATGTGTCCGGAAAAATTCGCATTTCATTCCGAAAATTCCATATTGTGAATATATGTCATGTAAAAATATTCTTAGAGCTAAAACATGCATCATATAGCCTTATTTGCATTAACATTATAGATCATGCATAGTAGAGTCAAATAGTAACTACTAGTTCAATTTGGGCATCGCAAAAATAAATTGTCCAAATCTCATGCATTATTACCATAATTGCATCATTTTAGCTCATAAATCACATGCATAAATATCATAAGCAGCATATATATACTCCAAAAGTCCAAAACAGCACGGAAAATGAGCAGATCTGAAAAATTAACCAAATGGGTGGAAGAAAGTTATACTCACATTGGGATCAGGAAGATTCGAGATGTGCTTGTACTAGTCTCGCACCAGATTGCCCCAATCGTGCTCTGAGTAATAATAGCCGGCATGGTTCCGGATCAAGGGAGGAAGTTCTTTCTTTTCTTCGCCAGATTCTGGGTCCATTGGTGCTTTTCCCTTTCTGGATCTAGAAGAAGAAGCCATTTACGCAGAAAAACAAAAAAATTGACGGAAGAAAATTGAGAAAATGAGAGAAAATGAAAAAAAAAAAAAAAAAGGAATGAAAGCAACTTACCCCGTCGGCAATGGAAGCTGAGGAGCAGAAGAGAGAAAGAATGAAGGCTTCTGCCTTCATTCCCGTAAGTAAAGAAGAAAAGGGAGGAAAAGTGAGATTTTCACTTTTCCCCTCAACAATTCGATCGACAATTAAGTCCTCAAAATTTCAGAGTTGCAAAGTGGCCCCTGAGACTTAACAGAAAGTTAACAAAAGCGATTTTGTTAACCACATTCAACGGTCTTTCACCCAAAAAGCAAGGAAAGCTCATATCTCCAGCAAATCAGCTGCCCAATAAGCAGAAAAGTCAGAAAATTCAGCGGCAAAGGTAAGCCCCTCTTCTTTTGAAAAATTTTTGCAAAAAGAAATGAAAAGAAAAGAAAAGAAAAATCAATCAAAGAAAGAAAGAAAGAGAAAAAAAAAGAGAATCAGAGAATAATAAAGTCATGAAGAAAAAAAACAAACAAACAGAAAAAAAAATGAAAAAAAAAAGAGAAGAAAGAAGGAAATCCCCAGCATGAAAAAAATCAAAACGGCAGAAAAAGCCAAATCTGTTGAACCAACAGCAGCAGTGAAAAGCAAACAGGTAAGAAAGGTAAGAAAGGTAAGATTTCTTATTCTCCTTTCAAAAATAAAAGAAAAATCCTTTTCAAAAGGTTTTGTTAAAAAAAAAGAAAGAAAAAAAAGAGGAATATTCAAAAAAAACAAAAAAAGGGAAGAAGGAAAAGAAAAATCTCTTTGTCGTATCCAACGACGGATTTTTATCGGTTGGATACAGTTTTCGAAAAATTTGAAGAACATTTTTTATCGTATTCGATGTCGGGTATTTATCGGTCGAATACAGTTTTCGAAAATCTGAAGGTCCTCTTATTGTGTTTGGAAGCAAGGTATTCACCAGCCAGACACAATTTTAAGACTGCCTCTTAACATATTTCAACGACAGGTATTTATCGGTTGAAATATGGTTTTTGAAATACACAAAAATCTTCATACCGTATTTGACAACGATTTCGGACCGAAAGAGTACGATTTTTCGAAAAACATGAAAATCTTTTCTTCGTTTGTGTTCTCGGATGGGTTTTGACCCAAAGGACACAACTTCCTCATTTGGTTGTTTGTTTCGGCTTAGGCCGAACTACGTTTGGTCTGATTCCTTTTATTAAGGGATACGTAGGCAGCCTACATTAGTAGGTCCGACCATCAGAGCTTTTAATTTGCATATCTGCTTAAAAACTGCGATAACCTGCTATAACTGACTAAAAATGTCTAGGATATGGAGGTTTGATAAATTGCTGCATTATAACTGCTACCTGCTGCATATTTCTCCCTCGTTTTGAAATTAAACGAAATTGGAGAGTCTATTCTTATCAACGATGTTCGTCTACTCTGCGGGTTACCGTAGACTCCATCGTTGAGGGCTCTGTAGACACCCCAATTTCGTACACTGAGTATGTGACATGACATAAAATATCAAGACCTATTAAAACATTAACAAATGTCAAGTTACAGGGTCAAAAGTGCAAAAGGACAAAGCAGGATGCGCAAAAGGACGAATTGCAGGGACTAAAGTGTTCAAAAATGCCAAACTTTGAGAAATGGGCGTGGCTCCCATAATAATTGGGCATGGCGCCCAAAATGAAGGAGGATGGCGCCCAAATTCATTCTCTGTGCACTGTTCATCAAATAGTTGCCACAATTCACAACTCTCGCAGCACAGTGTTCACTCGTTTGATGCATGAAGAAGGAAATGGGCATGGCTACCCATTAAATTGGGCATGGCGCCCAAATATGATGAGGGTGGCGCCCAAAAATGCTTCTCTGCCACTGTTCATCCAAATAGTTGCCGCAAAATGCAACATTTCCAGCGCGCTGTACACCCGGTTGATGCGCAGAGAAGAAATTGTTATTCCACCGATGTCCCAGCTTCCTCCTATAAATAGAGGCACCCATCTCCTCATTCAACAACAGAAAATTTGCGTAAAGCTTCTCCGCGTTCTCGTTACGCTGGAGAATTAGAGAGCGGTGTGAGATAGTGAGAGATCACCTCAAAAGCCTCGAAACCCTGCCAAACTTCCTCCAAACACAAAACCAACCGATAGAAGTGTACCTTAGCCCCCCAGCTAGGTATCCACCCTTTTTCCCTGGTCCAAAAATCGTGGAAAGAGCAGTTGCTCTGCCCGATTTAAAAGGCCAAATCGCTCAGAAATAAGTCGTTATTCTGCCCGATTTCAGCCTACCTCAAGCCAACAAACAACCAAACACAAACAGTTACCCTGCCCCGATCCCGAGGCTGAAAAGTAACTTTCAGAGCAGTCACGCTGCCCAAATTCAAACAACACACAACACACAACTTCAACAACAAAAAAAATGACTCTCTCTCCCCGAGGGACAGAGCGAGCACACCCTAGGCTGTTGTAAGTTTTTACTTTTAAAGTCTTACATTTGTTTGTAAAAGTATTATTTCTAGTTCGGCCCAATGTAGCCATATAAGCAGTTGTGCTGCCCGGATTTAATTAGGAAATAGTACTAAATGTAGCCGTTATTATGGTCAAATGTTTTCAGATGTATTTGTAATTATTTGTTTTATCTATTCATTAAAGTCTTTATTTGTAAATTATTTCCAATCCGGTCCAATGTAAATATATAAGCAGTTATGCTGCCCGGATTTTGTTAGGAAATAATACTAAATGTAGCCGTTATAATGACAAAATATTTCCAAGTATATTTGTAATTGTTTGTAAAAGAGATTGTTGTAAGTCCGTAAATAATATAGATGTAATGGATATATTTGTAGGCAATTAATGCTTTATTTATCTGTTTAATAAATATAACAAAAAGCATACGTTAGCCAAAAACCGTTTTGAGACCGAAAGGGCGAGTTGGGTGCCTAGCACCTTCCCAACTCGTAACTTAGCCTCCGAACCCGTTTTCTTCATCTCTGGTTTTCTTTTTCTGGTTTTGCTTTATTTTTGCCTTAAAATAAAGATGGCGACTCTAAAAACATTTTGGATCCAGTGGGGCCTCGCAACATCTTTCTTTGCACTTTCACGTTCTCCCCTAAAAAAAGGAGAATGGGAATGGAAAGGTGATGTATTCCTATGTTCTGGTATCCCCTAAACAAGGGATAACTTGACATAGAAAACCCAAAGCACTCATAGTGATCCGAAATAGGCCATAAAGCTATTTTCATAAAATCCATAGTGGGGGCGCTGCAACATCTTTCTTTGCACTTTCACGTTCTCCCCTAAACAAGGGAGGATGGGAATGGAAAGGTGATGTTTTCCTATATCCTGGTATCCCCTAAAAAAGGGATAACTTGACATAGAAAATCCAAAGCTCCCATATTGGATCAAAATCCACTAAAGGCAACCGAGGCGCATTCCAACGCGTTACTCCGACAGCACTCCTCTCACACTTTTGATTTCGTCCTCCCCTAGACAAGATTGGGGAATGGGAGGATTGGGGAATGGGTTCGGTAGAGAACCAGAAAGAAGGGGCAGGGTAGAATAGGAATTTTGGTTTTTGAAGGGAAGGTTGGGGAGGTTGAGAAGGTTGACGAGGTTGATGAGAAGAGGTGAATAGATCTGCTACTGACGAAAGCTCGAAGAGGAACTTGGCAGCAGCAGGGTCTAAGGGTTGTGGTGTGGTTGAAGAAGTTGGTTGGGATTGGGGTGGTGAGGAAGGTGTGGATGGGTCAGGTGAGTAGTTAAAGGGTGAAGGAGGAGGAGGAGTTGGGGTTCCGCCGGCTCCTCCCCGATTTTGAGGCTCCTCCCGAGGGATAGACTCCTCCGGAGGTGGTGAATTCCTCCGAGTAGATGACTCGGAAGGAATAGATGAAGGAAGGGTTGACGGGCATAGTTGAAGGCTGTAAGGCGGCGTAGTTGGTTGGGGTTCGGTAGTTGGTATAGTTGAAGGGTTGACAGCTGAGTGTCAGGCGCCGGTAGAGGTAGTTGGTTGGTCGGGAGGGGTCAGTACCGGTAGCTCTCCTTTTCTTCCTCGGCCGAATAGGAGACTCACCGCTTCATCTAGAGGTTGGAGGGATCGCCGGTGGCTGGTCTTCAAAGGTTTTACGAAGTCTCCTTCGCTTAGGTTTGGGAGTGGGTGCGTGAGGTGGTGAAGGAGGTTGGCTGGATTGGGTAGAAGGCTTGGCTTGGGTAGATGGAGGAGAGGAATGGCTGGATTGGCCTCGGTGCCTTCTTCTTCTCGGCCTTCCTTCATCTCCTTACGGATCCACTTGGCCTCGCTCCTCTTCGCTGGAGGTGCCACTTCCCGCCTTGTCTTTTGGCTTTGCCCTCGGTCGCTATTTTGGACCTTAGCAGCTCGCCTCATCGCGGATTTTTGGCCTTTAGATGAGGTCCGTGGCCACTTGATCATCAAACTTGGCGAGGCCTTTTGAAGGTCTTGCTTGCAGCCTACATGTGCTTCCATATTGAAGCGGTGACCAAGATAGGTGCAGCTTGGCCACTTTTTCAAGAGAGACCGGCGGTAGACCTTCTCGCACCGGCGCTTGTTCTCGTGATTCAGTATTTACCGAAAAACGAGGTCGTGAGTTGTTTGTCCTTGGCCACCGTGATACAACTCATCTTCTTTCAAAGAAGAGTTGATGGCTGCATCATCCCTTAAAAGGGCGTTGATCGGCCTCGACGGCGCTTTGCAAGTGGGCTCTTTGCTTTCTCCACCCACGCTTTAGCTCGTCGAAGATGATGAGCCCCCGCAGCTGAGACGAAGTCAGAAATACAAAGAAAGACCGGTCGGGCTTGATCTGTTGGCCAAGAACATGTCATGTGCTCCACTCTTGAATAGAAGCCCCTTGTCTAGAAGGTGGCTGGTGCAGTAGACGTCAAGAGGGAACAAGTTTCGGAGCATCTTCCCTTGAGGCTCCCGGAGAGTGTCTACTCCCCTCATGGCTTCCCAGGCATGTAAAGCCTCAGCCGTGGTTGCTGAAATAGCTCCTCCGTAATGCACGCCAATGATGGTGGATATAGTTTTGGCGGTGACGGAGATGGGACGGCCTCGAATCCACCCACGAAGAGCAGTCTGGTTCATGAGCTCCATTCGTTGATAAAATTCTTCTCGCCAGAAGATATCCGTAGGTTTTGTCGCTTGAGGCGTAAGAGGGGCAATCCCGCAGGCGCCCATATCCTCGCAAGCTTTTACGCCGGCAGCCTATAGAATTGATTGACGTAAGGTCAATGCACATGCCAGAATGTATAGCTTGGGTCCAAAGCAACAATAATGTCATGAGCGGCGGATAGATGGGATATCCCGAAGATTGATGTTTGAACCGGAGGAATGACTTTTTCAGGGTCAAAAGCCTTCCCGCTGTCGCGCTTGGATTTTGAGGTTCTTGCCTGAAAGAAAAACAAAATAAAAGTTAGGGCTTTTCATCAAGACATCTAAACAAGTAGGAATTTCAAAGTTTTCCAAAATAATTCGAAATTTTCAACGCAAAAACTTGAAACCCTAGAATGTTTAGAGAAACCACACTCGAGAAAAACATAACAGAAGTTTTCATAAGAATGAACAATGAATAAACAAAAACGACTGTTAGTATTCAGGATTATAACAACAACAATGGCGAATTATCAGATAAACTCGAAAATGACGGTTAGAATTCCAAAAGAATTTTAAGTTTATACCGAAATGCAACGGTACATGGAAAATTTCGAGTAGAGTAGAGAAAACGTACTCATTGTTTGAAGATGAGAAGAAGAAACAAGAAGAAGAACGTGAATTTGCATAAAGTAGTTACTCAGAGAGAGAGAGAAAAAGTTTCTGCTCAAAGGGTTTCGAAAGTTTGGAAATGACGGTTCGAGGACTATTTAAAGGCGAGAAAATATCGCTTTGAAAAGCTGAACTTAAGATATTTTCTTAAGTACCAAATTTCGTCCCTGACCCCTTTTATTGCTTTAGAAACCTCTTTAGCGTAAATAGACTAAGTAAGAGTACTAACCTTTAGGTCTTCCTAAAGAAGAACTTACGCCTTCCGATTAGTCTAGTATCGGGTCTACCTATGAAAGAAACATTAACAAAATTTTAAAATTAAGCAAGAGGATCAATCATACCAAGATTTCTCCTTAAATAAGCAAACCCGGTGGCATCCAAAGGGTTTTGTGAGAATGTTCCGCTAATTGATGCTCGCTTGGAACATATTCCGCATCGATGTTACCTTTTTCCACATGATCTTTGAGAAAATGATAACGAATATCAATGTGCTTTGTCTTTGAATGCATCATCGATTTTTGGAGATCGAGATAGCCGATGTGTTGTCACACATGATTGGGCGCTGCCTTGATGTTGTAGTCCACTAGTTGTTGCTTCATCCATAGCAGCTTGAGAGCAACAATGCCAAAGAATATATTCTCGCTCGTGGTTGAGTTTGCCACCGATCCTTGTTTCTTGCAAGACCATGAGACGAGTCTGCTTTCCAAGAAATTGACAAGTCCCACCGGTGCTTCTTCTCGCCACTTTGCAAAGTCGCATAATCGCATCCGAGTATCCAACTAGAATTGAAGTTGTTGGATTTTGAATACCGATGCCTAGATTTGTTGTTTTTGAAACATATCTCGATGATACGCTTGGCGAAGCAAATGTGACTCCTTTGGATCTCGCCTCGAAATCTAGCACAAACACAAACAAAGAAACATAATGTCGTCTACTAGCAAGAAGGTAAAGAAGTGAACCTATGATTCCTCGATACTTGGTCATGTTCTCTTGCTTTCCCTTTTCATCTTTGTCAAGATGGCGCCGGTAGACATTGGAGTTTCAAATCCTTTGGCTGAATCAAGACCAAACTTCTTGATTAGTTCCTTTGCATATTTGGTTTGGTCGATGAAGATTCCGTCTCAAGTCCGTTGTATCTCGCAGCCCTAGAAAATAGGTAAGTTCGCCCATCATGCTCATCTCGAACTTGCTTTGCATCGCCTTCTCGAATCTTTTGCACGTGCTTTGGTTAGTTGATCCAAAGATGATGTCGCCCACATAGATTTGTACCGTAAGAGAATGGCCTTTGTGCTTGAGGATGAATAAAGTAGTGTCGATTCTTCCTCTCACGAATCCTTGTTCAATTAAGAACTTGGATAGAGTTTCATACCAAGCTCTAGGAGCTTGCTTCAGCCGTAGAGAGCTTTCTTGAGTCGGTAGACGTGGTCCGCTTTGTCTCGAGATGACAAATCCTCGAGGTCGCTCCACGATACGCTTGAAGATCACCATTCGTAAAGGCACTCTTAACATCCATCCGATACACTTTGAAGTCCATGAACGAGGCATAAGCTAGAAAGATTCTCGATTGCTTCTAGTCTAGCAACAGAGCAAAAGTTTCATCAAAGTCAATTCCTTCTTCCCCGCTTGCAGCCCCGAGCAACCAATCTAGCTTTGTTTCTCGTGACATTTCCATCTTCATCTCTTTTATTTCTCGAATACCCACTTGGTGCCGATGACCGATGATCGCCGGTCTTTGAACTAAGCTCCACACCTTACATCTTTCAAACCGGTTCAGCTCTTCTTGCATAGCTTCAATCCAGCTTATGATCTTCGATGGCTTCATCAATCTTCTTTGGTTCGAAGTTCCGATACAAATGCATAAGCAAACAACGCTTCTTCTCGAACCTTATTTCTCGCATTTAACTCGAGTTGAGATCACCAATGATTTGGGAAATGGGATGATCTCTTGCTTCAATAATAGTTGAGGAAGATCACTTCGTGGATTCTTCCCTTAAGAATTCTCGAGTTGGTTGAGAAGGAGATTCACCAAAATCTGTTCAAGAAATAGAGTCTTCAAAACTTTCATTTTCTCGTGAACAAGAAGGATGAGAGATCTCAGAAAGGTGCTTGGGGTAAAACGTAAGAGATGGGTTCAGTGGTCAACAGATGAGTTGTTATCGGTATCTGTGAGAGGTCTCTTCTACCGGTGAAGGGTTACCGATATTGGTGGATCTCAGCTGCCGTCGATAAGGATTGGAAGTAGATGTTGTATTTGTACTGCCTCATCATTATCGTAATCATTAGCAACGCTCGAGCCATTCTAGGCTCTAACAAGTCATATTCATCAAAAGAAACATGCACGTATTCTAAGATTTTTAAGTTAGATTTATCGAAAATGCGAAATGCTTTTGAATGTTTGAATACCCTTTAAAAATTCCTTCGTCTGATTTTGCATCAAATTTTCCTCTATACTCTTTTCCATTGTAAAGAATAAAACATTTACACCGAAGATTTTAAGAAATCCAATGTTTGGGATCTTCCTCTCCATATTTCATATGGAGTTTTATTATGAAACTTGTTTACTGTGGATCTATTCTGGGTAAAGCAAGCAAGATTGATCCGCTCGCCTGTAAATACTTCGAAGTTTAGCTTCGCCAAAGATTGTTCTAGCCGCTTCAATCGTTGTTCTGTTTCTTCCGCTCAGCCTACACCATTTTGTTGAGGAGTACCGGCAGAGAAGTTGTGGCCGATCCCATGGTCATCGCAAGATTTTCTACACCATTGTTTTTGAATTCGTCGTTGTCCGATCTTATGTCACAAATGTCTTCAAGCTTTTGAGTTTGAAGTCTTCTAAAAAGTGCAAAGACTAGATCATACGTTTCATCTTTAGATGTCATAGTTTCAATCCAAGTGAATCTAGAGTAGTCATCAACTACTACAAGTGTGTACTTGTCTCCCGAAATACCGGGTCGTTGTAATAGGTCCAAAGAGATCCATATGCGTGTTGAAGAGGTCTGCTTTGTTGATAAAACAGACTTTCTTTTGAAGGAAGACTTGGAAAGTTTTCCTAGTTGACAAGCTTTACAACTTCGTCATGATCGGCAGACACCGTAGGTAGACCTCGACAAGCCCATTTTTGGAGAGCTTGGAGAGGTGCTTGAAGTTGAGGTGATCGAGACGCTTGTGCCATAGCCACCGTTGTCACGAACATTGTTGGCTACTAGACACGTGTTTGAGAATCTCCCTAGAAGATTTAAGTCCACGACATAGACGCTTCCTTGTCTATTGCCTGGCCAAGATTGTAGAGCACGATTCACCTGCCTTTGATGAGGCACCGGTTGGAATTGAATTGGCATAGAAGTCCTTTGTCGCACTGTGATATGCTCGTAAGATTGTGCTTTAAACCACTTACTAGAGAAACTTTGTTGATGGAGAGACTTCCTCTAGTAATTGAGCCATATCCAATTGTCTTTCCTCTTGCATTGTCTCCGAAAATAATCGTGGGTCCTTTTGCTTCAGCCTATATCTCAGAAGAAGACTGCTCCCAAATATGTGTCTTGAATGCCAACTGCCTAGGTACCGATGTCTTTGTTTTCTCGATTCTATAGCCATGAAGCATTCTCAAAAGAGTTAAAGCAAAACAAGGTACCCTTTATTTGGGTCCTAAGGATTAGCAACCTTTGCAACCCATACCGCTTGACCTTGAGAGAACTAGGTCTCTCGATCTTGGAGTGAACCTTAGCAGCATTCTCGTGCCGATGGCCTAAGCAATGGCAAGAATGACATAAATGGAAAGTCCATAGAGAACTGTTAGAGTCTTCAACCGAAGAGTGCTTATGATCATTCCTTTTCTTGACATTCATTTTCTGGTTCAGCTTGCTTGTTGACTGTAGACTTAATTGGTTTCTTTCGACTCTTCCTAGGTAGGTTACCAATGCATTCTTAGCTTTAGCTTTTCTCGTTGAGAACCTTTTCAGAGGATTCGGTAGAATACCTTTAAGTTTACCTTCAACAGTAAAGCATCTTTTGCCTGCTTCATAGACAAACTTGATAGTTACCTAGAGGTTTAGTAGGTCTACCGTGCCAGACTTTTGCCTTGGCATAGTCGCCTAGACTTCACTTTCTACCGTTACCTTCTCATTTCTCATTTGAATCATTCATTTTGGCTTTTCCTTTCGAGCTTTAGGTAAACATAAGGGACACTTGAGTAACCAAGGCCTTGTTTCCTATATTTCCAAATGTCTGCTTAGAGAAAGATATATCATTAGCGCTGAGGATTCTCCTTCTCTTTGACGTAAGAGATTGCCTGAAGAGACACATCCGAATATCCTATGCCTGCTTTATCATTGCTAGATTTTTGGCTTGTAAGGATTTCTTCAAATGCATCCTTGAACTATTCCAGAGTCAATTGTCTTTGCAAGGCAATTTTCTCTAGGTCAAGTCCTTTGATGTGCTCATGACAACAATTTTGTCATGAAGAAATTTGTTTTCTTCCTTCGCTTGATACTTTTGTTGACGCCTATTGAGAGTTTGAATCTCACCGCCATCAAAGATTTCTCACCGTGAAGTTTCACGCTTGCCGCTTAACATAGGCTACTCTAAAGGAATTAAATTCTTCAAGCATATCCCGATTATCCTTGAGAAGTTCTTCCCATCAAGCTATCATCCGCTGGTTTCATTTTTGTCCAAAGGACTTGGTGAAACTACAACTTCATTTTCGTAGTCATAGGTAGGACATGAATCATGAGCTATTAAGCATATGTTAGCTTGCTCACAATCCTCTTCCTCCTCTTCTCGAATCGGCTTCAAACCATGTAGCAACCTGTTTATCTTCTATGTCTTCACCAACATACCTTTTTGTTTTTGAAATTTTCTAAACGAGGGTTTTCTGTGATGATGCTTCAAATTTTGGCTTAGGACATTTTGAGGCAAATGACCGTGTTTCCTACAATTATAACACACAAGCTCTTCCTTAGATGAGCTTTCACCAATCTTCCCGAAAGGTTGTTGGTGAGTGTTCTTCCTTCCATATTTTGCAAATTTTTGAAAACGCTTTAACAAACATAGCAAATTGTTCATCGATAAAAAATCATTTTCACCGGAAGAAGTAGAAGGTTTGTTTTCAACAATGATTTCTTCTTGACCATGGTCGGCAAGACACGCTCAACTGCTTGTCTTGCTCTAGAGCTTGATTAACTTCAAGTTCATAAACCTTTAAACTTATGTAGAGACTACGAAGAGTCATCTCGCTTTAAGTTTTTAGATTCTTTCATAGCCGTGGTCTTCACATGCCATAAGCTACCTAGAGAGCCTAGAAACCTCATGTTCATTTCCTTTTTGTCATATCGCTTTACCAAGAGAAAAGCAACTATTTATTACCTCACCGAATCGATCGTATGCTTGTCTCAAGGTTTCCTTAGATCCTTTTTGAAAGAATCAAACCGGCTGGATGTATGTATATTTTCTCGTTGTCTCTTGTGTCTTGGTCTCCTTCCAAGTATTCTACAAGAGCTTCCCACATCTCTTTCGCAGCTTGTACATCGAATCACTTGGTATGTGCTTGTGTCTGAGAGTCGGTGATTATATTGATTGCTTTGTCCAAGTTCAACCAGCCTTTCTATCGCCCTCTCGTCCATTCTCGATTCTTCTTAGGAACTTCGCAGGTTCCCACGATGGAGGCTAGAAGATTTGCCTTCATTGGTACATGTTGACCTGCAGCGACACATTTCCATAACTCCGTTGTCAATAGAGTTCATGAATCTCATTACTTTATCCTTCCATACATCAAAATGACCTTCGTCCAATATTGGGACGTGGTTAGCATTAGATGTAGGCAAAGATATAGTGTGTTTGTGCCATTATGTCGTATCTCTCAAGAGTTTAATCTTGGAAAAACTTGTTTTCAAGAGTAAGGCTCGATACCAATTGTGGTCCCAATGAGCACAATAATAAGCTAGAAGGGGGTTGAATAGCTTATTAACACTTTAAAAACTTTTAAGTAAGTTCCTTGAAAGTTACTTGCAATCTATGAAAAGAATCAAGTAGCGGAAGACCTTTCAAGAGAAATTGTTCCGTGTCCGCCGATAAGGACTACCAGAGACCTTTTTACAGATTACTTAAGTTCTCATTGAAATGGATAAGTAAACAATGAAACTAAGCAGCTTCAATAAATAAACGTATAGTAGGAAATAACACAAGTATTTTGGGATGGTTCACACTATAATGAGTGCTACGCCCACCACCAAGGCGCCAAATAACCTTGGATTTAAATTGTGCACTATGTTTTCCACTTAGATCAATTACAAAGAATATCCCTAATGGATCGTGTACAAAATATTGACTTGTGTTTGTCTAGGGAATTAAATATCTGTAAATACAAGATATTTAATTGCAAGTGTATATAGTTAATGGAAGTAAACAACAAGAAGAATAAAACAATAAATGTTGAAGAGCAGCTTTTTGTTGTTGACGAGGACTTCTAGATCTGTTGAGGATCTATTGAATGCACCGAATGCCGAAAGACTTGGAGTTGTGTAGATTCAGAGCAATTCTTTAAGTGTTCGATTGATTCTCAGATGTTGTCTTTTGTTCCAGCTTCAATGGCGATTTAAAGCAGTGCACTTCAAAAGATCCGTTGGAGAAGACGAAGACTTCAACAAACTTTTTCATAAATGCATTAAATGCATGGGGTCACAAAAGGAATTTCGCCTTCACGTATAACTAGAGCAGATAATCATTTCGAGATCTTCAAAAGGTGGGCGATTTGGTGTCGATCCGAGAGATGAAGCGTAGTAGGGGATACCGCTTTTATCGCTTTTACACTGCTCAGACTAAAAAGTATTCCTGCTTTCGAAAGTTGCTTTCTGGCTTGACATGTCGTGAAAAGACTTGGATTAATTCAAATAACATATGGGAATAAGTTTGAATTAATCCAGCCTAGCTTGATCCGAGAGGACACGTAGAAGCGGCATCACCGACACGAGGTCTACCGATCTTAAGCTTTGAGCGTGTCTTCCTAAGTGAAGCCGAGAAGTGGTCTTCCGATGTTCCCCGAAAAGTCCTACAAAAACTATACAAGGCAAAGTTCTATACACAGCTGCCACGCTTAATCGATACGCTGTACCGATTAGCCATCAAGTATAAAACTAATGTAATGTACCGATCGATATAAATTTAACATAAGAATCAACATATATATCGACACTTCCGCACAAGTGGCTCTGGCTTTGTCCAAAACCTTGCGCTCCTGAAAAAAAAAACAGAAAAGGGAGGAAAATAGAGGTAAGTCTCCCACAAACCCTTTCTCCTTACAGATTTAATACATGACATTTTTCAAAAACAAAAAAAAAACAAAAAAATAATAAAAAAAAAAATATATATATATATATATTGTACATTAAAATTGTTTTCTGCACATAAAAAAAATAATATATAATATATACATGTCACATTTTTTTTATTTTCACATTCATGTAAAGATAAATTAACCATGCATTCACATCACAAAGCATCTCATGTATATTCAGCGTCGCATTTGCATCAAATAATGTAGTACATGCATCCATTATTATTTAATAAGCTGTATTAGGAGTGCGCGAAAAAGAAATTAAAAATGTCACCTGCCATAGAAAAAGAATATCTACTTGACATTTCTTATATCCTCACAGCATTAACATGCATGAAAAATAAGTTCTGGTACATAAAATATATCTGTTGTGTCTTGCACATATCCGAAAATGTATCCGAAAAATGTGTCCGGAAAAATTCGCATTTCATTCCGAAAATTCCATATTGTGAATATATGTCATGTAAAAATATTCTTAGAGCTAAAACATGCATCATATAGCCTTATTTGCATTAACATTATAGATCATGCATAGTAGAGTCAAATAGTAACTACTAGTTCAATTTGGGCATCGCAAAAATAAATTGTCCAAATCTCATGCATTATTACCATAATTGCATCATTTTAGCTCATAAATCACATGCATAAATATCATAAGCAGCATATATATACTCCAAAAGTCCAAAACAGCACGGAAAATGAGCAGATCTGAAAAATTAACCAAATGGGTGGAAGAAAGTTATACTCACATTGGGATCAGGAAGATTCGAGATGTGCTTGTACTAGTCTCGCACCAGATTGCCCCAATCGTGCTCTGAGTAATAATAGCCGGCATGGTTCCGGATCAAGGGAGGAAGTTCTTTCTTTTCTTCGCCAGATTCTGGGTCCATTGGTGCTTTTCCCTTTCTGGATCTAGAAGAAGAAGCCATTTACGCAGAAAAACAAAAAAATTGACGGAAGAAAATTGAGAAAACGAGAGAAAAATGAAAAAAAAAAAAAAAAGGAATGAAAGAACTTACCCCCGGCAAGAGGAAGCCGAGGAGAGAAAGAGAAAAGAATGAAGGCTTCCGCTTCATTCCCGTAAGTAAAGAAGAAAAGGGAGGAAAAGTGAGATTTTCACTTTTCCCCCTCCAAGCAATTCAGCATCAGCAATTAAGTCCTCAAAATTTCAGAGTTGCAAAGTGGCCCCTGAGACTTAACAGAAAGTTAACAAAAGCGATTTTGTTAACCACATTCAACGGTCTTTCACCCAAAAAGCAAGGAAAGCTCATATCTCCAGCAAATCAGCTGCCCAATAAGCAGAAAAGTCAGAAAATTCAGCGGCAAAGGTAAGCCCCTCTTCTTTTGAAAAATTTTTTGCAAAAAGAAATGAAAAGAAAAGAAAAGAAAATCAATCAAAGAAAGAAAGAAAGAGAAAAAAAGAGAATCGAGAATAATAAAGTCATGAAGAAAAAAACAAACAAAAAAAAAATGAAAAAAAAGAGAAAGAAAGAAGGAAATCCCTCAAAGATGAAAAAAAATCAAAAGAGAAAAAGCCAAATCGCTGAACCAACGAAGAAGTGAAAGCAAACAGGTAAGAAAGGTAAGAAAGGTAAGATTTCTTATTCTCCTTTCAAAAATAAAAGTTGAAAAATCCTTTTCAAAAGGTTTTGTTAAAAAAAGAAAGAAAAAAAGAGGAATATTCAAAAAACAAAAAAAGGAAGAAGGAAAAGAAAATCTTTTGTCGTATCCAACGACTATTTTATCGGTTGATATAGCTTTCGAAAAATTTGAAGAACATTTTTTATCGTATTCGATGTCGGGTATTTATCGGTCGAATCACGCTGAAAATCTGGTCCTCTTATTGTGTTTGAAGAAGGTATTCACCACCGCACACAATTTTAAGACCTTAACATATTTCAACGATGTATTTATCGGTTGAAAATATGGTTTTTGAAATACACAAAAATCTTCATACCGTATTTGACAACGATTTCGGACCGAAAGAGTACGATTTTTCGAAAAACATGAAAATCTTTTCTTCGCTTTGTGTTCTCGGATGGGTTTTGACCCAAAGGACACAACTTCCTCATTTGGTTGTTTGTTTCGGCTAGCCGAACTTTGGTCTGATTCCTTTTATTAAGGGATACGAGGCACTTACATTAGTAGGTCCGACCATCGAGCTTTTAATTTGCATATCCGCTTAAAACCGCGATAACCGCTATAACCGACTAAAAATGTCTAGATATGGAGGTTTGATAAATTGCATCCCACCGCTGCATATTTCTCCCTCGTTTTGAAATTAAACGAAATTGGAGAGTCTATTCTTATCAACGATGTTCGCCTACTCGAATCTGTTACCCGTAGACTCCATCTGAGGCTCAGACCCCAATTTCGACTCGGTATGTGACATGACATAAAATATCAAGACCTATTAAAACATTAACAAATGTCTTAAGGTCAAAAGTGCAAAAGGACAAAGCGAGATGCGCAAAAGGACGAATGTGGACTAAAGTTCAAAATGCCAAACTTTGAGAAATGGGCGTGGCTTCATAATTGGGCATGGCGCCCAAAATGAAGAGGAGGGCGCCCAAATTCATTCCTCATCAAATAGTTGCCACATTCACAACTCGCAAAGACAGTTCTGCTTGATGATGCATGAAACGGGCATTGGCTACCCATTAAATTGGGCATGGCGCCCAAATATGATGAGGGTGGCGCCCAAAAATGCTTCTCCGCATCTGCTCATCCAAATAGTTGCCAAAAATGCAACATTTCTCAACAAGGCTGCATAATCCCGGTTGATGCGCAGAGAAGAAATTGTTATTCCACCGATGTCCCAGCCTTCCTCCTATAAATAGAGGCACCCATCTCCTCATTCAACAACAGTAAAATTTGCGTAAAGCTCCGCTCGCGTTGCGTTGAGAATTAGAGCGGTGTGAGAGTAGAGATCACCTCAAAAGCCTCGAAACCCCGCTAAACTTCCTCCAAACACAAACCAACCGAGAAGGTACCTTAGCCCCAAACTAGGTATCCACCCTTTTCCCCGGTCCAAAAATGGAAAGAGCAGCTTGCTCGCTCGAGATTTAAAGGCTCGCGAATAAGTCGTGCCCTCGCCCGATTTCACCTCAAGCCAACAAACAACCAAACACAAACATACCCCGCCCGATCCCGAGGCCGAAAGTAACCAGAGAATACGCCGCCCAAATTCAAACAACACACAACACACAACTTCAACAACAAAAATGACTCTCTCCCCGAGGGACGAGCGAGCACACCCTAGGTCGTTGTAAGTTTTTACTTTTAAAGTCTTACATTTGTTTGTAAAAGTATTATTTCTAGTTCACCCAATAGCCATATAAAGGTCAGGTTTGATTTAATTAGGAAATAGTATTAAATGTAGCCATATTATGGTCAAATGTTTCGATGTATTTGTAATTATTTGTTTTATCTATTCATTAAAGTCTTTATTTGTAAATTATTTCCAATCCGTCCAATGTAAATATATAAGCGCTATGCCGCCTCGGATTTTGTTAGAAATAATACTAAATGTAGTCGTTATAATGACAAAATATTTCCAAGTATATTTGTAATTGTTTGTAAAAGAGATTGTTGTAAGTCCGTAAATAATATAGATGTAATGGATATATTTGTAGGCAATTAATGCTTTATTTATCTGTTTAATAAATATAAAAAGCATGTTAGCCAAAAACCGTTTTGAGACCGAAAGGGCGAGTTGGGTGCCTAGCACCTTCCCAACTCTTAGCCTCCGAACCGTTTTCTTCATTTTCTTTTTTTTCTCGGTTTTGCTTTATTTTTGCCTTAAAATAAAGATGGCGACTCTAAAACATTTTGGATCCGGTGGGCTCGCAACATCTTTCTTTGCACTTTCACGTTCTCCCCAAAAAAAGGAGAATGGAATGGAAAGGTGATGTATTCCTATGTTCCGTATCCCCTAAACAAGGGATAACTTGACATAGAAAACCCAAAGCACTCATAGTGATCCGAAATAGGCCATAAAGCTATTTTCATAAAAATCCATACACGCTGCAACATCTTTCTTTGCACTTTCTCCCCAAACAAGGAGGATGGGAATGGAAAGGTGATGTTTTCCTATATCCCTGGTATCCCCTAAAAAAGGGATAACTTGACATAGAAAATCCAAAGCTCCCATATTGGATCAAAATCCACTAAAGGCAACCGAGGCGCATTCCAACGCGGCATTCCATAAAGACTCCTCTCACACTTTTGATTTCGTCCTCCCTAGACAAGATTGGGGAATGGGAGGATTGGGGAATGGGTCTTGTAGAGAACCGTAAAGAAGGGCGTGGTAGAATAGGAATTTTGGTTTTTGAAGGAAGGTTGGGGAGGTTGAGAAGGTTGACGAGGTTGATGAGAAGAGGTGAATAGATCCGCTCTCGACGAAGCTCGAAGAGAACTTGGCAAAGCAGCAGGTCTAAGGGTTGTGGTGTGGTTGAAGAAGTTGGTTGGGATGGGGTGGTGAGGAAGGTGTGGATGGGTCGTGAGTAGTTAAAGGGTGAAGGAGGAGGAGGAGTTGGGGTTCCGGGCCGGCTCCTCCCGATTTTGAGGCTCCTCCCGAGGATAGACTTCTCCGGAGGTGGTGAATTCCTCCGAGTAGATGACCTTTAAGGAATAGATGAAGGGTTGACGGGCATAGTTGAAGGGCTGATGTGTAAGGTTTGGGCGTCGGTAGTTGGTTCGCGGTAGTTGGTATAGTGAAGGGTTGACAGGAAAGTGTTGGGCGCGGTGAGGTAGTTGGTTGGGTAGAGGTCAAGTACCGGTAGCTCTTCTTCCTCGGCGAATAGGAGACTCACCGCTTCATCTGTAGAGGTTGGAGGGATCGCCTGGTGGCTGGTCTTCAAAGGTTTTACGGTCTCCTTCGCTTAGGTTTGGGAGTGAGCGCAGAGGTGGTGAAGGAGGTTAATGGATTGGGTAAGGCTTGGCTTGGGTAGATGGAGAGAGGAATGGCCGGGATTGGCTCGGTGCCTTCTTCTTCTGCCTTCCTTCATCTCCTACGGATCCACTTGGCTCAAGCCTCTTCTGGGCTGAGGTGCCACTTCCGCCTGTTTTTTGGCTTTTGCTTCCGGCCGCTATTTTGGACCTTAAGTAGCTCGCCTCATCGCCTTATTTTTGGCCTTTAGATGAGGTCCGTGGCCACTTGATCATCAAACTTGGCAGGCCTTTTGAAGGTCTTGCTTGCAGCTACATGTGCTTCCATATTGAAGCGGTGACCAAGATAAAGTGCTTGGCCACTTTTTCAAGAGAGACCGCGGTAGACCTTCTCGCACTCCTGGCTTGTTTCGTATTCAGATTTACCGAAAAACGAGGTCGTGAGTTGTTTGTCCTTGGCCACCGTATACAACTCATCTTCTTTCAAAGAAGAGTTGATGGTCGTGCATCATCCCTTAAAAGGGCGTTGATCGGCCTCGACGAAGCGGGCGCTTTGCGTGGGGTTGCTTCTTGCTTTCTCCACCCACCGCTTAGCTGTCGAAGATGATGAGCCCCTCAGCTGAGACGAAGCAGAGAAATACAAAGACCGTCGGGCTTGATCTGCTGGCCAAGAACATGTGGGCGGCTCCACTTGAATAGAAGCCCCTTGTCTAGGCGTGGCCGTGCAGAGACGCCAAGAGGGAACAAGTTTCGAGCATCTTCTCGAGGCCCCTGAGAGTGTCTACTCCCTCATGGCTTCCCAGCATGTAAAGCCTCACGTGGTTGCCGAAATAGCTCCTCCGTAATGCACGCCAATGATGGTGGATATAGTTTTGGCGGTGATGGGACGACCGAATCCACCCACCGAAGAGCGCCTCTGCTCATGAGCTCCATTCGTTGATAAAATTCTTCTCGGCCAGAAGATATCAGAGGTTTTGTCGCTGAGGCGTAAGAGGGGCAAGATCCCCAGGCGCCTATCCCGCAAGCTTTTACGCCATAGCTTATAGAATTGATTGACAGAGTGTCAACGCATGCCAGAATGTATAGCTGGGGTCCAGCAACAATAATGTCAGC